>KE525333.1:932052-960967 GCA_000441895.2 Anopheles sinensis
CAATGATAGCTATATATGAATGATGGCCTACAGCAATGCTTGGATGTTGGATCGACAGAACCTCCATGTATTTAGGGGGTTTCATATTTTACGAACACTGCTAGACCAGAGTAACCCAGCTGACTTGTCAAACGCTGTAATACTATTTTTAGTGACAATTAGTACTCGCTATGACAGTAGCTTGGTTTTTTTGGTTGTTATGTCTACGATAGTGTGTGGGATAAGGGCAACGACACGGGGAACCTTTTCTTATTCGATCTCTTCTCGGTCAATAATGTAAGCACCTGCATGTTAAATAAAATAGGTCACGTAAGAAATCAAAACACACAATACAGGGAATTATTGCAGCACTATTTGCCGACTTGAAATTAATTTATAGTGATAAAACAAGTTTACCAGCAAATATTTAAGTAACAATTTGATGATCTGCATGAATTCAAAAAAGATGTTTTGAATATAATCCAGTTTCCTTTAAATTATTTAAAATTTGTTATTTGTTATTATATTATTATTTTGAAACGAAACTTATTTTAATTCATCAGCTAGCCTTTAAGGGATAATCCACGCAAACATATTCACAGTGCTTTTGATGAAAAACTTGAAATAGAAAAATAAACAGATAATACGCAAGAATGTCATAATTTCCAATAAGTGTTTACCCTATCGAGCCCCTGTTCCGAGAATGATGACAAGATTCAGCAAAAGACGATCAGCTCGGTTTCATTGGAAGAGAAAATTAGCAACTTTCCAACATCACAACTGACCCTTCCAAACGTAATCCTCCAAAATTGTTCATGGAAGATACTGGCAGCAGTTGCAGAAAAGCTGATTGAATTGCGAGAAAATTACCAAGAAATATGGTTGAACAGTTGATGTGCTTGGCAGAACACGAACATTTGCCCTTTTCGACTCCGTCGGGCCCAAAAAACCCTTCCAGGAAAAAACTCGTTTCGATCTCGATTTGGTTCTTCAACCATTTGCTGAGCTGAAAGTTGTCAATTTAAATTGTTTTCAGCCATTTGCTGATTCTATACGTTCTGCACATCGTGACCCTCGGGAAGCTGACCGATGTCGACACCGACACCGACTAATGACTGGGCTATTATAGTTGCTGTAAACCGTCAAAGTACCACTTCACTTCGCTACACGCGATCACTACTAATGTATGGTTCTAGTGGTGATGTTACGCCCGTGGGAGTTGAAGTTCGAACGCTGCACGTAATTGACCCCTCCAATCTATGCCTAACCAACCCGTACGGAATCGGTGAATCGAACGGTGGGGAAATCGCTCGGTCGAAAATCTATTAATTCCATACCACTACCGCCTACTTGCTACCGGCTCGGGGAAGCGATCAATCATAATCGAATCGACCCTAGCGCTAAACCCGATGCTCGCCCGATTCACTCCCACCGACCACCTTTCCACAGCCGGAGCGAGAAACGGAAACGCCCCGCGGGAAAGGCAAACCCACTCAACGCAAAGCCTCAAAGCCTGGCAAAGGTGGTTTTAAGGGCAGCTGGGTGTCGGGTTTCCCGTCCACGTTGGGTTTCCGTACCCTTCCTTCTCCATCGCACTCGAGCTAACTAACATTTGCGGAAACAATTAACACAGCGATAAAGTTGATTTGTATGACAAGCTCGGCAAGAGGTCGGGAAAATGGACGGGGAAATCGTGGTGACCGACTTCACAGGCGGCTGAGCTTTGGCCGGAAATTCACTCCACTTGCCAATATTTGTGCAGATCCGGTGCGTGTGTGTGTGTCAGGTAGGATACGTGCAACTGTATGTGTGTGTGTGGGTGTGTATCTGTAAGGTTAGTGGTTTCGGAAAGCAGCTTCAAAAAGCCATTTCAAATCGATCCTGCGGTGGTAATTCGAGCGCGGTGTAGAAGCGAAACCCCGGGCGAACCTTAAAGCCTTCTTGCGGGATAAAGTGGATGGGGCCACTGGATGGATGGATGGATGGAGCCGCGGGGAATAATTTATTCTCATTAAACGCTCTGGCAGCGAGGAATTTGTGGGATCTTGTGCATTTAACCTAGCGTTCCCGGACCACGAGGTAAGGGAAAGGGCCAAGGCCAAACGGAATTACTCAATCCGACCATCTGAACCCTTTTCCATAGAGAGAGGGCAAGGGAGCGAGTGATGTAGCGGTGGCGTGAGAAACCCGACCTACCGGCAACACCGGAAGCCGTGCGATTTCGGAGGTCTTAGTTTCCGGAATGCGACCTGACGTGACCAACGCACCGGATCCGCAAGAAAACCGTAAGATTTCGGTTTCAATGTCTTGAACAATAATTTATTGCCATCGGTACATGCCACCGGTGCAATGTGGTGGAAGTGAAGACTTAAACCCCCCCGTCTTTCTCCCCCTCCCCCGACGGGTGAAGTGGTCCAGGTTTCGTACAATGTCACTACTTCCGTCTCGCCGCTGTTTCCTCGAGAGCCTCTCGGGTGGAAACGGAGTGGGTTGTTGTTACTATCGTTTGGCCCCGAAACTAAAACGAACCGACTGCAATCAACTCAAGCCTTCCATACTGCCATGATAGCTCATTTCGCTTCACCCCCATTCCTTTCCCGCCCTCATTTCTTCCCCCCGAGACAAGCAACAAGAGCTCAAATCCAACGAACCGGTGCTTTTGATTATCCGACAAGCCGCGCACCCGGGAAATTCGCCGGAGAAACATACTGTGTGGGAATGTTTTGGATTATTTCGAACATTCAACATCATTCCAAGCTGGGCTGCTTTCATTCCCGCTCCCCACCGCGAACCTCACCCGGGCCCCTTCCCCCTGTCAAATGGGTAAATCCTTCCAGTGGAAACTATTTATGTAAAACCGGTTGCGAACGCAAAACAGCAGAACACCCTCGCACTCCGCCATACACCACTCCTCCAGCCGGCTCCACGAATCGACTTTTTTGACACCCCTGGAGACACCCGTCCGGCGTTGAAACTATTCAAAAGGCCCGAGCTACACGAGAGTCGGCCATGTTGGAGCGGAAGTACAACTGAAGCTTTGGCAAACAAACAAAGCGAGAAAAAAACGGCATCCGGGGAAGGCTTGAGATTCGAGGTTGGCTGCTTCGGGCGAACTGCAGTTATAATGAAGGACTTCCTTCGCGATTAGTCATGCTTTTACCGCGCCGGGCTTTCGACGCGGCCAAACCGTGGGTGGAGCGGGCGTGGGGTTTCTGTGTGAAGTTAAATTTAATGAGCCAGTTCGGGGTAAATAATGAGTGCAGAATTTATCGTGCAGCCATTTTCCAAAGTGTAATTTGTTATTCGCCCCTGGCTTCCCTGGGTCATCCGAGGGGAAAGTGGGGGAAAGGTACTGATGCATAGGCACTTCTGCTGCCAGTGCTGCATGCAAGCAACGGCGTCTCTGAAGGGTCCTCCTAGGAACCACCCCGTTGAGGTACCCCGGTGAGATTTTACATCGTGCCGAACGGCTACGCCAACCGAATGGAAAACATATAACGCCCCAACGGTGGAAAAACTACTTTGCCATGCCACTCAGAGCTGAGCTGCATACCTGCACGTTTGCTACCAGCTTTTTGGGGTGGGTGAGAGGGGTTGAAAAGTGGTGATTTATGTAATTATAGTGAGACTGCCAACCCATACCGATGCAGCTTTCGCAAGTAAGTGAGTGCTAATCGGGTGGGGTTCGCTTCAGGAAATGTTTAGACGAAAATTATAGACTTCATCAGTTTCAGCTCGTCTGTTACCTAGATGTCGGTAGGAGTGTACTCTTTTAAGGATAGCACCCGATTGAAAAATGTTCACTCCTCCCATTCACCCACAAACACTAGCGTACTAATTTCAACAAACACAAGTACCAGTGGCGACCAGTATCTAATTACAATCAACACGCATCGGAGAAAATCCAACCCATCTTGATTAGAGTACGGAAGTGAACTGTAAACTAGATTGATATCACCTCAGGCAGCTTTTTCTTGGGTTGAAGTCTACGCCTTGCTTTCTAGTTTCAGTGTTTACTTTAAGGTCCAGTGGTTCCCCAGATAGTAAATTTATTGATCATTGAGTTCGGAATTACCTGCGTTTATTTATGCGTGGAAATTCCAATCAAAAGTGCTCACCAGAATGTGAAGCTCGTAATTGGAACAAATTTTTCTGACAAACATGGTCTGGGGCCCTTTGAAAAGTTTCCATTCAGTATTCTGCCACACTATGAATGAAACTTCTTACCGAAGCCGGAATTGAAATCATTCCACAAACCGAACCAATGCATTGGCAAGAAAACAAGGGAACGAATCGACAGCTCAAAAGGACCTGGGGTTGCCTAATTGCGATCTTCTTAAACCAATGCCAAACCCCTTCGTGCATCGAACTTTCTCACACTCTTTTACAATGGCACGCACAAAGTAATCTTTTTATCTTCCTAACCAGTGTGTGTGTTTGTGTTTGCGTGTATGCGCATTTCGCATATCTATAGCTGTGGAGTTGGACTTCAAAAACAAAACCCCCCATTCCAGCGGGCATTTTCACCTCGAAGCGGCTGGCTGGCTGGCCGGCACATAAATTACATTCGACCAGCTCCTGCGTCTGACAGGAAGCTACCAAAAGAGGAACTCAACTGGAAACCTACAATTCATATCGTACCCTTCCACACTGGGTTCTGCCATCCCAAAACAAACAGGCGTCCGATTCACTCAGGCAAACGATCCCCATTGGAAAGTTTCTTGTGCTCGGATCTGGGAAAGCTAGGTTTTTGGTTTTTTGTTTGCCAAAACTATCTTTGAAGTAATGAAATGGTATGCCATGGTGCTCGATTCAATTGCCGTAAGATTGCGGCCCCTTTTTGTTCGACACTTGCAGTAATGCATCTCAGTAAAAATGGTATCCCGGTCGAAGGATGTTGGCACTCACCCGGGGGACGACTGCGTTATAAAAGACGCTCGCTGGGAAAGCACATAATGGATGCTTTTAGATGCTTTTTTCATTCCCTTTTCCCCCTTTTTATTTACTTTGATCATGCGTTTTTGATATCCATACCCATGGTCTGACGAGTAAAAAGTGGCAACGAATGGTTTCAATGCCACGAACATTACGCATTACTTTCCGCATGTATGGGTTGCACATTTTCTTATCTCAACGTCGCACACAGATAACTGCGTCCAGTCCAATGCTGAAGGGAAAAGAGGCAATAACAAAGTTTTGGGAAAACATAAAATGAAAAGTCCTCGCAGCCAGACCGCCATCCGCTCCTCTCCAACTGCGTCGCATATGTCACCATCGCAGCCTCCCTCCGACGGGCGGGAAAACGCACTCGAAACAACTGTGCTAACAGCGATAACCCATTAAGAGGCTCCCGGAGCCCATAAACTCCCCGAAAAAACCTGGCCACATTCGCGCTCCACCCCGCCCTCCCGACCGCCCGAGGGCGCACGGTTCGCCATTTCGATCATTTTTCGCCATAAATCTAGTGTTAATGTTCCTGTTTATGGGGTCAGCCTAGTGCGAGATATTTTCCCCACCCCCCCCCGGTCACCTCCCGCAAACCGTCCCCTGGGAAGCCGTCGTCAGTTTTCTCGCCGGTCAGTTTTGAGCCGGGGCTTTTCTTTTGACCATTCCAACCATGGGGTTGTCGCTGTCGTTCGGCTTGGCCCCGGAAGATCAGGGCGACCCACCACGGTGCGCTTGCTGCTACACTGCAAGCTACGACCGTCGACGGATGGTTCAAAACTCGAGAAAATCTTCAATATGGTACCCATCTTGAACACTTTCCAACCCGCCCCGGGAAGCCCCGGGACCAGGCTCGGAGGTCACAGGAGATTTTAGCTGAATTTCAAAGCATAAATCACCCAACTTTGTGCTTCCATCTTCTGCTGCGTCGAGCTGAAAACTGAACCGGTGGAAACCCACCCGGCCGAAGTTCTAGCATCTCGAAGCTAGTTACTAGCAGTGCTGCCACAGAATGGAGCTAATCCCTAAACAACCTTCCCGTGCGGGTTGCTTTGCGGTTCCTTCTCACCCGGAGCGCTCTCAACAGGCCTACGGAAAATCGAGCCGGAATGGAAGAAAAATCACTCGCACAACCCTTTCACGGGCAGGGGAGGAGAGAGAGAGAGAGAGCTTATGGAAAGCCTCAGAATCGGAACCGGAAGCATCATCCAGCGGGGGAGGAGCCTTTGGAACTCTCCAGACGGCCTCCTCCACTGAGCGTCTGTCTAGGTCACTTTCGCTTCGAATTTCCTAACATCCACCACCATCACCATTGGCTTCAACCTCCAACGTAAATGTTTAACAAGAACAATAAACCATACATTTTCCTCACACTTTGCCGTGTTCAGCGAAAATTTATCACCACCGAATGATGGATATTTATGGATTAAACTTTTGCCCTCGTTTGACTTTCATGTCCCGCGGTGAAGGTTGGGGATGCGCCAACAACGGAGCTGAAGGTCCTCCCCACCCCAAGGCCGGTACAGTCCCCGGAAATTAATGCCAGTCTGTGTCTTGATCTCTTGTTTTTTCCCTCTTCTTTATCTTTCTTATGTCAACGTCAACGATTCGTATCTGTCGCCGGCAGAAGGGCCGTGAAGGGGAAGGGTGACTTTTCCCGACCAAAAAGTTTCATTTTTCCTCATTACCTGCACACACACACCGTTCAACCCGTTCGGTGTTGTAAGAAATGGTAGGTCTTTACTCCCCATTCCAAACCGTTCAGAACTTTGCGCGGTAAGAACAACAAAAAATATCATTTCCTGCGCGTACAATAATTCCCGAATGTAACAAGCGGAAGGGAAATGTCATCAAAAAGACAAATAATCATAAAAAAGAAGGCACCGGACGAAAGGAGTATTGGTGGTTGGTACGAAATCAACGAGCATCTTCAGACCCAATTGAAGGAAAGATGTTACAGAGGGCATGCCAGTAACGAGTATCGTCGACGGTTAGCTTCGTTAGCAGTTTTCCTGCAGTTTTTCTCGAAGCTCCTTTGTTATCCATTGCCGCGAGCGTCGAAATCATACGATTTCAATTTCTCACTTCAACTTGGCAGACTGTTCCCAGGGGTAGCCTTTCCGGTCAGGTTTAGCTTCAACCGTGTGCCAATAAAGATAAATGTGTGTAGATGTTCAAATGAAAAAAAAAACGCTTATGCCACATAGACACATCGGCAACGTTGGTTGAGTCGTGAACGTGCCCAGCTGTTCGAATCAAGGGCTCACGAAATTTCCTTCCCCGAAAGCTGGCCCAACAATCCATGAGGAAAATCGTGAAAATTGACGCTTGCCAGACCGGGCTGACAGGGCACGAAAAACCAGCCGATTGGCCGCAGGCGCAACGACGCGCTCGGTTTTTGTTCGCGACGTCTGTAAGTGTGCGAAAAGAAATCCTTCATTTTTGGTTCGTTTTTTCGGTTTTTACTTCCCTTCCCTCGCGGTCCACTTGAGGATGAGATACGTGATCGGAATGAACTTTGGCCCCGCCAAGGGCAGCAACTCTTTTTCCTACCGACAACTCACGAAGGCGTAAGTGGATGTAGCAGTTCCGGCACCGCTTTCCGGGCGATCCAGAAGCCAATGATAACTGATAATAAATGAGATTATTCCGCAGCCATCCGCCAGTGGCCGGGTTGCTCGAGCATTTCCATTGGACGACTGCCCGGTGCTTAAGGTGGTGCCACTGGAAGTTCGCGTTTTACAAGCATTTCGAAGGGAAACAATCTCCGTCAAGGTGAAAACTGTTGCAGAAACCCCAGCACTATGTCATACCTCTTTGCTCCGATCCAAGATTAAGCCGACGTGAACATCGAGACGGCCCGCAACCCGGGGGAGGTCATTATAAATGACACTTTTCAATCTTACCGCCACGTTCTTAATGTTTATTGTTATGATTTTAATTTGATTCCTCGCTTTTTATGAGTCGTTAAGATAATAGAAGCTGATTGGAACGCTCGATGGAGGTAAACTTATCCGTCCGTCCCGTCCGTTCGGCGCCGTCAGCAAATGATCACGGGACACAGGCAGTTTCCCTAATGAGCACCCTCGGCACGGACGGATTTTCCGTGCCTGGATTTGTGTTCGTGTCTCGTGTGAATGGTGTGAGAAAGTTCCCAGCCAGGAGGATTGTTGTCGATCGGACGGGAAAGCGGGCATAAAAAGCTCAGCTCATCTCGTTAATGGTTGTTTATAAAACTGTATCAAATCAGGTGGGTTAATCATAACGACTGCGAGGAGAGAGAGAAAAACAAAGATTTCTACTGGTACCACTTATAAGCACTAGAAACGGTCGAAACGATAAACGCTGGAGCGACACCGAGACGTTGGATGCCGTTTACGACTTTCGTCTGATACAAAGCCCCACCTATAATCCATTTAACGGGGGTCCAACGGTGAAAGTTTTTCATCGTACATCAACAAATGGAACACCTTTACAGCCACTCGATATTGCGATCGATTTGGTGCTGCAGTTGTTGTGTGGACGAGCTTTAAGCCTTTCCAAGCTAGAAGCGGCTCGTTAAGTCATAGGTCGTTCGAATCGTTTCGATCTCAGCTAAATGGTCCTGGCAGGCAGGCTATCAAAATCGTTCCAGCTCGGTGGGCAGTTAATGATATCAGCTAGATTGAACCATTTTTCGGACGACTTTTTGACCAGCTTGCCAAAGTAATCAAATTGTATTGTTCTCCTGCCATCCTGGGGTGATTGGATCAAATGGTCTCTGGAAAGGTATTATCAATAACATATTTCGGCTAGAATCATTAATTTTATTTCAACTTTTACATTGATTCCTTTCGAATTTAAAGAAATTTTAATGCCAATGGAGGCGCATGGTACTTTTCGTGAAGCTTGATAATGCAAACCAAACGATAATAAAATGTATTTTAATCAAGCCTAAAGCAATCTAGCTAAAATTGACTAGAATAATTACTTTGCGATATTTGGCTTGAATGATTACTCTTCTACTAAATGCTAATTAAAATTCATGTGATGGAGGCGCCTGGTGTTTTTCGATAAACAATGAACAATGTTTATCTAACTCTGTTCATAGAAGCACAGAACCAGCAATTGTTGATGGAATGTCAAACAAATCGAACCCCACAATTTATTTAACTTTCCGTACTTTTGATTCTCGAGAATGTATGTTGAAAAAATGTATCCGAATTCGTTCATTTCCATATTGCAGCACAAGCAACTTTCCTGATCGACAATGCAAAGAGGATGGTGTTTTCCATTATTCAAATTGGAAAATCTATCCATAACTTAATCCCGTACATAATCCGCCACCAAAGCTTCGGTCGAAACGATCGGAACGCCGTGGCGGAAAGGCGAGATTCCTCGGAAAAACTGGAAAATGAGTTTCACCACAAAGCTTCGGTTGCACCAAAAACTGCATAGTGTCGAGTCTGTTTCGAAGAGGAATGGAAATAGATGTCAAGACAGTTAGTCTAAAAGAGATGGCGAGAGGAAAAAACGGTTGAGAGAATGTTCATACGATGGGTTCCATAGTATCAAATCGTTACTCAGAGATACGCGGCATATAATACTTTAAATCATTTCTGCTGATTTAGATTTTACTTAAACTTTCGTTGGCGATGGCAGAAAGACGCCCCGTATTTTTATAACAATTATTTGTAATAAGCTTGATTGATATGAATCATGGCAAGTGAAGGAAACTCAACTGCTACGAGACAAATGTAAAACTCACCATTCGATAACCATAAGTAATCCAGAATACCCCACCGGAAGCGAGCGAAAGAGTAAACATGGACAGAAATTTAGTGCATGGATGGGACAGAAAGGGAAGCGAGAGACTAGAAAGAAGTAACAGATATTCGATCCGAAAGTTTTTTGTCACCCGGAAGTAGCGAATGGCGTCGACCGGAAGGAAGAAGTGAATAAAATATTCCATCTATGTTCTTCAGGCTTCGGACTCGCAGCGCTAGACTAGACTAAACCATTGCCTCACATACTTACTCCGGATGCGAAGGCAATTCATGCGACGAGCTTTGCCAACTGCAACCGCAACCTTGAAACTCGCCAACAATCGAAACTCCTTTAAATGTGTTAACGTATGTAAGTTCGTTCGGTTTGCCGGTAGACAAAGTTCTGTGTGGCCAACGTGATAATTTGCAAGGAGTGATAGATTGCTCGTGCGGTCTGTTCCGACGGCTGGCTTTCGACGAGAGCTACCTCACCTAGACATTCATTTCGAAAACCTTCAGTAACTTCAACAAAGACCTTGAAACATAATTATGGTAAACATACGAAAATGAGTAAATTTGATCTGATCTCACAGTTAGGTAGATAAAGACGATGAAAAATGATGAGAAAGTATCTAGTTCTAGTACAAATCAATTTGTGTAAAAATATACAAGTGATCTAAGATTCTTTATTTCAAGTTTTTGTTTTGCTCGAGGTTTGAAAACACGAATTGAATAAAATCTGTAATGACCATATTTATTATTCATATGACGTAACAAGGTGAGCATAAGCTACTGCTGTTTCTGACGAAGGCAATCATATTGCACGCATCTGCTCGCATACGAATAAAATAAGAAAACAAAACTACAAAGACCACCAGGCAAACCCTTCGAGCCGGGATTGCGCTTGCGGGTGGAAAGGATTTCTCCAGCAAGATAAATTATTTTCATTTATTTCCTGTTGATTTATACGGAGAAATAAATATAAACAAAAGTTTCACGCTTGAGGAACGTTTTATGATTTTGAGGGGTTCCGATGGAAGTCCCGAACCATATCTGATAGGGTGAGAACGTTTGCGAAGGTCCGACCAGACGAATCCCTCAAAACACACACACACACAAACCGAACTACCCATGTGTGGGTGACCCGTTTTTGTCAGTGAAGGTTGGAGCATTTACGTTGGGTTGAACACCGCTCGTTACTGCAGCCGAAGAGTGAAGCTTGTTATGATTATTCCACTGCGCCGGCATTTTCGCCTCCCCGCAACCGCATCATTGAATTTGACCAACCTGACGCTGGCCACTTTGACGTCCGGAGGGTGAATGTGGGGTCGCGGCAGCCTCGATCCAAACGATCAACAGACGTGAATCACCGGGTGGAAAGGGAGCGAACAAGTGAATGGTTGGAAAAGTGGCAATAACATCGAAGCGTACACCAGCCCCAAAATACATATTATATGCGGAAAAACGTTCAAACAAAAGCGACCCGTGATTTATTGTAATGTGCGGTATTTTTAACGTCCGTTAATAGGGAAAAACGAGCAGCCCGGTGTGGCTGGGGTATCAATCTAGGGGACGCACCAAGAGGCACAAGCGGAGAAACTGGGCAATGCGAATTAACATCCGAAAATGGCACCGAAAAATGGCGCGAAAGCGCGTCGAAGCACGGAACGACCCATTCGGTTGCTGCATGGGGTGGTTTTATGTTCATGTTTTGATTTCATTCCTCTAGCATTGCCCGTTGCCACTCCGCACGTCCGCCCACACACACGATTCATTTCCACTTTTAGTGCCTTTCCGGGAGGCCACAAATCGTGCGCACGCTGACCGGTCATTTTCAATGAAAACATGGCCATTTTTTCAAATTTCCTCTCAATCGTCCATTCAAAAACAAAAGAAGCAAAAAAAAGCGAATCATCCCCTGCCGGCAGAACGTCATTTGGTTTGCATTTCAATGCAATACTTCAATAGAGAGGATCTTTTTTGTGCCATTTTAGGACTTGAGTCACATAGTAGTGTATTATGGACATGTTGGATTGAATTTTAAACAGACATCAGTGTCCGGTCAAAAATGGAATTTGTAGTAAAATACTTGAAGCCTCCATTTGCACTGAACAATGTAATGGTTACAAGTTAAATTGCATAAAGCTTTTGTGTTAAAGAATTGATTTTCAATAAATCACTCTCGTTGTGGCACTTCACATGATCCTTCATTTTACATAAAAAAATAAACTACTAATAATTCGATCATTAAAAAATATCATATTTCCCTCAAAGCAGGCGCAGTTTGATACTTTATAGAGACTTTGAGCCATTTGGCGTCTTTCGCCTCTTAATGTTTTCCTCAAATCAAATTTACCTCGATCAGAACCAACCGAGATTGGTGTGGTTGAATTTAATACTTAACAAATCAACTCAACGGACACTAAAACGATCCACGGAAGAGTGAGAACCTTAGAATCAGAAAGCTCATACTTCTCCTGATCGAACCTAAGACATCGCAAACCGCCAGTCTTCTTACCACCAAGCAACTGACTAGCTTCCGGGCGTACGGGTTTGTATGTTTCTGCAAACTAATGAACATAAGCACGGCCTAACGAAGCCTTAAGACATACACACGAAAAGAGCGAACCCGGACCGTATGTTTGCCGTGCTGAAAGGCACCTGATGAAAGCCGTCTAGTACTGGATTAGAAGATGTTTGTGTGTGTGTGTTTTGTATCCTTTGTCGCTCCGGAAGACGCCGGTTCCAACGGAAACAAGCAATGAGACTACTGAGCTACCCATCTGCCCAACACACACAGAGACAGACGCGGAACAATACAGAGTTGTACAGCGCGCGGGCAGAAAACCGGAGATTGCACAGCGCGGAACTGTCACTCTGCTGGCGGGTTTTTGGGACGGAGCCAACGAGCGAGACGGGTGCCCGACAGCAGCTCGTGGTGTTTTGCAGATTTCCCGCACTGGCTCGCTGGCATGTTAATGTCGGTTGGACAATTAACGTCAAAATTATCCTGTAAATATATATGACAGGACGGGACGGTGACATCTTGATGCACCCTAGGATACCGGATGAAGGGCACCCGCGACCACCGAAGCCTTTCCTGGCATGGGCGAGTTTCCGTTCCACACCCGATGGCAACAAGCGGCGTCTCGACGGAAGACGAAATGGACGAGTCGAATGGACGCGCGACATCACGCTGACTGGCGGATAAACAGCGGGTAATCCCTCGGTCCAAGAATCACGCCCGACCAGAAGGATCCGGCCGACGAGCTGACGACGGTAATGATGGCGACACCGGACCAGCGTTGATAGGCACTATGATGCCGCTGTTGCTCTTGCTGTTGATTCTGCTCCGGGCCACGGAAGCCGACAACCGCTCCCGGGAACCTCGGAGCAGGTGCCGCTCACCACCACACACCAAACGAACCCAACAACCGAAGCACCGAAGGTACGTTCATATTAATTAAGTGTACACTCTTGGAGGGAAAATTATCCTCTTCATGTAATGCGAGTTATTTGCTCGAGCCACCGAACACGTTGCCGGCGCTGCTTCTCACCAGACGTCGGAGGTGCCTTTCTTTTCGCTCCGAAACGACCGAGACAATGATAGCCCTTGGTGTAGTGTGCGGGATAAGTGGTAATAATTTAATTCGCAGTCATTTAGTTGTATACTTCTGCATCACGGGACTTTGCACTAAATTGTACCGGGCGCGTCCGGCGTCCGTAATTGTCACCGCTTGCGTGCCCAAGTCTGGAGGGCGTGTTCTTGAGGATAGTCAACACCATCCCTTTGGTGTGCGTATCGTTTTGTGCAGCAGCTCATCGACGATTAAGATAAATACCACTTGGATACGACCAAGCACGGAAGCAGTCATTATTGTCCGCAAAATTCCATATATGTTTCACTTTATGAAACAAACGTTTAAGGTTTTGAAAATGGTTGAGTTACCAATTTACACCGAAATGAAAATTGGTAAATTTTCCAAATAACAAGAATGGTTTATAGTAGAATAATGATCTATAGATCATTTGCCACATGTGTTTGTTCATTTATTTTAGTTAGCTCATTCCTAGACAAATCATGTTTTATCAGAATCATACATAAGAAATAACGTCGTGGTATTCTATGGAAAATATAAATTAATATATATAAAATCCAAGTAAATTTTTTAGTATGGCTTAAAAATATAAGGAAAAATGCCAGTCGATGGGTTCTCGAATTTCAATGACAGGAACATATGAACCTGTGCAGATCGATGAATAAAAAACCAAATGTTCCCTTAAAATCGTCAAATTTCATTTAAAAACTCACCGAACTCATTTGCTATCTTAAGCGGATATCATTCATCATGTATAAAGCTGAATACATTATATCTTTCCCATTGATTACAGATCCGTCTTCCATCAAAACGTCGTAATGTGGAGTGGAGAGAAAAAATGTAATAACGAAAACGTCCACTAACTTACGGCACGAAACACCAAAAACCACTTTCCGCAGTAAATCGTGTCACAAAACGTTAGCCCAACCATGCTCAATATGTCACAACTGTCCGAACGGTGGTGGCATAATTTTTCCTCTGCCCGACCATCTGCCGCTTATCGGCACGATCGAAACCGACGACGCTAAATAACTTCCGTGCTACTCACGAAACGCGCCAAAGAAAACTTCTCCAATCGACTCCTCACTTTTCGAGTCGAGTTAAAATCACCCCGAGTGTGGAGTGGAGCCAATGTGGGGGGAAAGGGAAGAAAGAAAGAAAGAAAGAAAAACAGCCCAACGCCAATCCATCCCCATGTCGCCCTTTGCGTCCAACCCGAGCGCGAGCGGTTGGCGATGTGGACGTTATCCTTTCTTTCTCTTTTCGCCTTTTCTTGTATATTTACTTCACCGCACGTTACTGAAGTGACACGCCGGGCTGAGGATAGGGAGCAGGGAAAGGGGTTGGTGGTGTGAAAAAGTTGCACGTTATAAAATTAATTAAAATTCTTCACACAAAACTTGCCGGGGAAGTAAACTTAATAAAAGATCGCCAACTTTCAGGCCACCTTTCGCCTGGCCTGGCGTGTGATCTCGAGTACAACATAAAAACTCTCGCCTACCTTCCCCTCCCTCCCCCTCCAGCCATGATCCGATCACCACCACTCTGTTATGCTTTCGCACGGGACACACGATGGAAACGACGGTGCAGAACTTGTGGCGCGATAAACGCGGACGACCGTAAAGTGGTCGATCGTTCGGTTTGCTTCGGTCGATAGGCAGTGGCTTTTTCTTACCTTCACTCAAACATCTCACTAGCGAATACAGTCTTATCAACCCGGAAGCAGTGGAAATTATCGCCGTCCCTTCAGGCACCAAAACGGAACACGAGAAGGATAAAATGTTTCCTTCGAGCGCAAACTTTTCCCTTTCAAGCTGCGTCGCTTGGCCATTCCGACAAAATTCTTCGCCGGTTTGAATATTCGCGCGTTGCTTTTGACAAGGTCGCGATTGTCTACCCTGCACTGCGGGAGCTCCTGGGTGAACAATGAAACAAATAATTAAAATCAAAATCATCAACTCCACCTGGAGCCGGACGTCACTTGAACAGAAAAATTTATGATCCTCGCGATTGGATAAAATAAGCTACGTCTGCTTTCCGGGCGTTAGCGAACGGTGCCTTTGGCTGAATGGAAGAAAATTGAACGCTTCTTGTGGCTAAACTTCTTTCCTGCATGGATGGATGCCTGAGTTGGCGAGGGGAAGATGATGATGATTATTATTACCGTTCGATCCGCACCTCTAAGACGTTGACGAGCTGCCATTTTTGTCGTCCGCATTTGTCAGGGGAATTACTTTTTCTTTGCCACTTTTAAATCCTCCACCGTTCCTCATCTCACTTTATTCTAATGTGTGCTTGTGTGTCTTTTATTTCAATTTTCCATCATGGGATTTGATTTGATTCTTCAAAAAATGCCAGCTCAGGCTAGTTTTATTTTACGTTCCTCAATTCATCGTTGGTTCTCGGATTCAGTTCAAGATTAGCAAATTTTTGCTTGCTTTTACTTGGCACCTTTCCTGAAAACTCATTAGAACGGCTACCGGTTTTAAGAGTTTTCACTAATCATATTTCAATAATTTAGAAAACTGTTTAAAAAAATACTATTTAAATTCAAGAATCATTCTTATGAAAGATTATCGCAAAATAAAAACAATATAAGGTTGAATTAATCTTTTGAAGGAAAACATATTCAAACTAGTATCAGCACACATTTTCGTTTACCCTTTCAGGCAATATTTATAGAAAACTGCACAAAAGGGTATTGAAGCAAAGGATGTTTTTATTCAAATAAGTTCAATTCAATTTGCTCAAACTGACTAAGACACGAGTACTTTACACATACGCTCCAGTTTAAAATATATTTCCACTTTTGGGATATGTTTTAACAAGCACGTCAAGGCCGTGTGCAAACATGCCTGCGAAGAACACCTTCCTACACGTTACCCACAACATGTTAATGCCAAAACCGGACGACGAAGGTAAAAACCCGTCAGCGAGTACACATACCTTGGAAACGTTTTGCTAGGGATTTAAAAGATTTTCGTCAAGGGAAATTTATTTTTCGCTTAGCTTGGTTACTTTTTTTTGCGTGTGTTTTTGTTCTTTTCTTAAACAGACCCTCGACCCAGGTTTTCCACTCCTCGTTTCGCTGCTATACCCTGCCAGTTTTTCTCTGCCTCCCTCAGCGAACCCACTCCCTGCACGGCCATCTGTGTGCCATCTGCGTAGGAACCACTACTTCCCCTTTGCCATTGGGGAATTCACAAACTGTAAGGAAAAAATTCCGTAGTTTTGCTCCGGGTCTGTATTTTTTTCCTTCTTCATCAAAAGGCGAACCGGGTTCCGTATGCTTTACGCTCCGGTGGTGCCGTTAAAACCGGATAAAGCTGGCCAGCCATCCAGCGACAACAAACAGGAGGGGCGTGGGGGTAAAGCTGCCCTAGAAGGCCAACCCGGAATGCGGAAAAACTAAAATCTTCCGGTACCGATTCGGTTGCGCAGCGTTTGAAAAGTTTTTCCCTTTTTGTAGTTCTTTTTCTTCTCATTTTATTCTCTTCCTCTCTCCGAGTTGCTAGGCCTGGTTTTCTATACCACATGGGCAGGCAAGCGGAATGTTTGCCTCCCTTGCTTAGGTTAAATAAAAAAAGGAAGAAAGAAATCCTCCCCAAAGTATGCCTCTCTTCAACGCTAGAAACGCGTGCCGGATGAGGAGTGAAAGTTTTTCCTTAAATGAATGAACGTGTTTAGCGTGAAGCGGCAAGAAAAACCAAAGCATGGAAAAGAATTTACGCGCGTTCCGTGTGCCTTTTTCCATGATTCCTTTTTTTCTCTTTCGCTTTAACACACTTTCTTCACCCAGCGTCGACCAACCGGCGGCAATATATCTTTTCCAGTCCCTTCACACCCCCCTTTCGCCCACCGGAACCGATGCCGACGATGATGATGATGATGAAGATGAAGAGGTCCAATGTGGTCGAAATCGCCGCCGGAGAGTTTTCCCATCTGCAATCCGCCCTTTCCCCCCAGCCGGGAAAGAACACTCCTTGCGCGCGAAATTGAGAAGAGCAAATGAAGAGATCGGATTATTAGGTTTTCAAACGCGAACGATACACGACAAAGCGTCACCCGCGACCTTTGACTGCGGCCGGCAACCGCGTTTCTTTTCCCCTGAGGGGATCTCCATTTTGTTTTGCTTCTCCAATCCTTTTTTCCTCCAACATTCTAACCTAGACGGATTTGGCGTAAAGTTTTCGTCCATCCACACGTCCACGGATACTTTCGCAGGCCCGAAAAAGAAGTCAACCGTGCGAACTGTGGCCCGGAACTGCGTCACTCAATGAATGATCATCAGGAAAGTTTGCTTTCCAACTTCGGTGGCCTACCTCGGGGGACTTTATTTTCGATGGAGAGGACAAGAAAAACCACCACCCACAAAGTGGTGTCTCTTAGTGGCAAAAGATTAGAAAACAACTGCTAGCAAAAAAAATGCATCAAAAGGAAAAGTTTACTACCGACAGGGTTTTCCCTTTTTTATTCGGTAGCACTTAACACTGCCACACCGTAGTGACGCAATCGAGATGAGACGCTTTTATTAAATCGAAAAAGTTATAATAAGGGGTTACTGAAAGCAGCTTCTAAGTCGTGTAATGATGGAAAATGTCAGGAAAGCGTGCATCCTTTTACGATATCCACGAAACCTCATTCATTAGGTTCCGGGGAAGGATCGACCGAGGAGCTTAACCTTTTATTTTTTCGTAGGAAAAACAATTTCCAACTAACTGCATGTGGACAGAAATGTAAAAAAGATGTTCGCTTTGAAGGATCGAATAAGAGAATTATGGGTCTTTGTCGCATAAAAACATGTCTTTATTCAGCATCAAGCTCAAACAGGTACAACCAGGTAAGGGAACCCATCCAAAGAAGGGTATACCCTTAATGGACACCGAAAACAGTTTCCATCAATTAGTACGTTGCTAATCCCTTTTTCAAGCTCAATGCATTCACAGAATGACGTACCTTAAACATTCTTTCAAACCGAACCATTCGTACAAACTTTTCGTTTTCCAAGATGGGCTTGAGTTTCTTGTCTCATTTATTTTTATTCTGTTAGTTAATTTTCCTTCTCTCTTTCTCTCTCTTTTTCATGGTCCCTGCCATTCTTTTTAGCTACAGTTTTCCCTTTCCCGTTAATGTAAAACCCAACGTGGCCGTTTTTATTCCTCCACCCGTTCGAAAAAAGGGTACCGGGTCGTATAAAATGCCCGGTGAGCCCGTGGCCGTGATAGTAATTAAATTATTTTCCCATTGCCCACTCCAAAAACGGTCACAGAAGCATACCCTTCAGGGGCGGAAGGAGAATGAAGTTATGCTTTGTTGGGATGGGAAAAAATCGGTTAAAGTAAAGCGAAAACCCCGCCGGATGGTTGTATGATCATTTTCAATTATAGCTACCCCTTAAAATCTTTTAACCGTAAGTCATCATCCTAAGTGACGCTGCAGTAAAACTGATCACCTTTTGGGCCTCCCCAACGCCCGTGAAACAACACTCGGGTCCAATCTTATCAGCTATTCATTGGTTTAGAAATTGGCCTCGAAGGTATGGCCAAACTATAAAAAAGGACCGGCTGTGGACTTCCTGGCCAAGTGGAGTGTTAGAGACCAGACCCACCATTAACGGGTGGAAAAATTATGCACAAATCGGACGATGCCGAGTTGGTTGGGAAATCAGTGAAATGCCAAAGTCAGCAGACACGTTGACCGAAAAACGTGACCCGAAAAGGATTGCCTCTCGAAGAGAAAGGTGTGATTTGTACGCCCCGTTCTGTCAGGGTGCGTCCCCAAACAATATCGTCTCAGCTAGGAAGCGCAGGAAAATGTGCTATCGAAACGCAGAAAATTGGAATAAAATACAGCGAGAGAAAAAAAACCCTTAGCCATGATGATGAGTGCGCAGAAAAAGGCAAATCATGCCGGCACATTTGCCATGCCACTGCCTGCGCAGCATACAATTTCCATCGGGTTGTAGTGAGTGTCGAAGAAAATGGAAAAAGTTGCATATCTCATGATAAAATTATAATCATTTCCATCGTTCGCGCCGAACACGACACTCTCGAACACGGCAAACCCACTCTTTGTTTTTTTTCTGCAAAGCTTAATATTTCACAGATCACTCAGGAAAGGCTCACGATTGCCAGCCACCATCGCCTGGCACTTGTTCTTCCACTTTCGGCACAGTTTTAAGCACTCCGTTCTTTTTTCTCTCCTCGCGCGAGCAATGATTATCCTGTGATTTTCATTTTTCCCTGTGCACTTCGCCTGTTATTTGCGTTCCTCGCGTCGATGCTGCCCACAGAGCCGGTGGAAGAAGCTTTCGAGCATAATTTTGACACGTAATTTTTCATATTTAATACGATTTTTATTGAACCCAACTCAAACAAAGTTGTGACCGTCGGAAGTGGTGCTTGCCAAAACCCGAAGGAATAAACGAGGACTTCGCGAGCTCGCAAAAAAACACTTCGAAGGGGGATGGTTAGAGGGAAGGCTTGGAAAAGGTCATAGCAGCGAGGGGCGGAATCTGATAAGCTGAGAGAAAAGGAATGATAAAAAAATAATAATTCCTTGCCATTCACGAACGGCGGCCGTTGGGAGGCTGGAAGTTGGATTTTTCTCGTCTACAGGAATATCTCATAACGGTTTCCGGAAAAAGGGACAGCGAGAAAAAAGGAGAAGGGAGTTTTTGCATTTTCTTTCCATCCCATCCGACGGCTAGACGTCACTCTGGTTTAACGTTGGTTCATGCTGGCGCTTTTCGCTGGGATATCGGGATCAGGAGCGTCTTATTATTATTTTTTTAACCAAAAGTAGCGAACCCCCATCTTCCCGGTTGGAGGATTATGTTCTGCAGTGGAACCGTGAATCCAAATCGGCTAACACTTGCTCGATTAATGTTCTTTACATTTTAAAACCGATTATGGTTGCACGGTATGCACTCTTCATGTAACACATTTTGCAAAACCATTCTGTGGCATGTTTGAAATGTTCTTCCTCGTTACAGAAATTCATGATTTAATTTGCCAACCTATCTGACTGTCACCGAACCGTTACATATGCATACTAGCACCAGCAAGAGCTAGTTGGTTTTGTAAATTAAATTACAAACTTGAGCTTCTGTGTCTGCCTCTAACGAATGACAATTTTATTGTTCAACTAATGTTTGTACGTGCTAGAAACGAGTTGCAACTGCAAACTTTTCGTTCATCCATATCAAACCCATCTCCAGGAAATGAAACTAAATACAAATAAAACAAAACACACCAATTCACACACGTACACTCGGTAAAGGTAGGGCACAGGCACGATAAAGTAAGATGAAATAATCATCAAACGGAGCTTGTGCATAACGATACAATTTATCATTAGACTTCTCATTAGAATCCTAAAACCGCTAGCCTGTCAATACAGAGATATTCGACATCGACATGGCTCTGTATGCCCTAAAAAGAATATTCCTTCATATATTTTAACTCTTGAAGTATTCTCATGAAACTTACCAACTTCAAAATTTTAATAATTTTCAAGTATAGTATTAGTTATTTCTGTTGTAGTCAAACAGTAAAACCAATTTTTTATAACTAATTTCAAGTGCCTAAGATCAAATTTCACTTACATTACACAAGCACACATTCATTGAGCCTGGAGACTTTGAGTTATTTTCCAGATGGAGACGCCTGGTGTTTCACAAATTTAACAAAAGATTTTCCGTGTTTCTAAAAACTCTAATAACTCCTTAACGGGCAGACATAACGGAAGACGGTTGTTATGCCAATACGAAAACGAAGAATACATTAAGTCAGTATGCATTCGCCCTTGGTCAGTTGGCATCGATGATTCCTAACAAATGGAGGCGCCCAGTGCCCTACGAATTTTAAAACTTTCACCACGTAGCGGAAGGGAATCATTTTTACAAATGTGTATCTGATATGAATTACAATATCTATTATTTTTTCTTTATTCACGATGGTGAATTATGTGAATGAAAGAGACTGCCGAGACAACTTTATTACTCTACAATTTGCTAATCCGTGGGACTCGGAAGTTTATCTACGCCAAGCCAACGGAGGTTGCCACGTGTAACAATTATGGCTTCCAGTGCCTCCGATGTACCGAGGTGCAAATATCTACCGTCTGCGAGTGAATGCGATAAACAGCCCGGACCATTCGTAAAACACCGTACCGCGCTGCAACTGCAACATCGTAAACTTCTTCATACCCGTTTACATCGAATAAAGCAAGCTTAACAACCATTGCCTATTCGCTCGTTCGTTCAGTCCTGGCTACTCTTTTTCTCGCTCTGTACACCTCACTGCAGATCCCATCAAGTGTACATCCACAGCGAATGATTACATGCAACCTCCGCCTAGTGCTAGGTCCAGCCAACAAGTCAAGACTACGGCATCAAAGTAAGCGTGTGAGGCTTCGAGCAAGTGAGTGAGAACGAGCGCGTGTGGTGAGAATGAACTTGTCTTGCGTGAGCGAATGGGCGAATGAGAGGAGATTAAGCAGCACTGCAAGATCGTCAAGATCGTGTGGAAAATATCTACTGCATCGAAGGGGCTCCATCGTAGTCGGAAAAATGAAACCGGTAAAATATGGTATCTCTGCAGTGTTTCCTGCAATTTTAGTAACCGCCAGATGCCATCCAGAGGCGGAAAGGAAGGACGCGCCATCCAAAAAGGGCTCATAAAGCAGACAAGGTGTGCACAACGGGGTGACGCACCACGACGGACGATGGACGACGATGTTACGCTGTGCTTGGAGTTGGGTTGCAGGAAGTGTATCTCGCATTAAGCACACCAATTTTAATCTCATCCCATACGAGCGCCGGAAGGAATAATTCGAGACACGGGTGGACTTTTTTTGGCAGTCTCGTTCCACGCGACTGCACCAACACCGCGATACACACTTGTTCCGTTATGAAATCACCATCTTTATTACACGCCCCATACTCCATCCGGTCCGGTTTCGACCGTTGGCTGAAAACGGGCGAAATCCCATTTTCCAACATCATACCGAACACTTTCCATCGTGTCTCGCTTCAGGAAATTTGCGGCAGGAAGGTTTAAACAAGTTGCAGAAAAAAAGAGACACACCGAACGTCAAGTCAACCTTCGGATGTTCCATCGTGCTCCGGTAACACCAGGTAACGCATGTTTTTCCACCTTTTTTCCATACCGCTTGCAGCGTATGAGAAGCAGATTGTGAGCGTTTTGTGAACCCTTGGAAGGTTCACTGGGCACTATTGAGACTTTCATTTTATTTTTTATTTTTTATTTGTGCACTTCCAGTCAGGTTCCTTCTCGCGCGCATTTTAAGAGGATTATGAATTTGAAAGGATTTCTGCTTCTCTAATGTCGTTTCACGCTACACGACGCATATCCGAGCGACGATTCAGCGTGATCCGCTGTGGCTCAGAGGGCCCTTTCAAGTGGAAAACTGAAATGAATAAAAATTAGAGATTACTGCAGACTGCAAGCGAGTATGAATTATCAACCACGAAGCCAACCCCGGGGCCACATTTTAGAGATTAAAAAAGAAACCCCAAGCAAATAGTAGTACATTCCATTTCGAATCCTCCTGCAACCTTTGCTTGTGTGGGACATTTTAAAGTGAAGGTTTACAAACGGTTTGTTAGACATTAGTGGGTTTGAAATAAATTTATTCGTTACCCAAGCTTTTTATTTGTTTACTCTCTTATCTAATGTAACGATAAGGTCATGCAGCTTCGGTTTTTGGGTCGTTTTTGAACGCCGTTTCGAGGTGACTCTTCCTACAGATGGGGCACTTTTTAGGTGACCCTTTCCTGCGATAACCTTTCTCGGTGCAAAAATAGTTTCTTTACGACGTGGCAAGCCGAACAACAATTGGAGCTTCAGTGAAAACCGGAGCGAACAAAAAACACACACAGAACAGAACAACGGCGTCATAATGCTACGTATTTTATTTTCAAGTGAACCCTCCTTGATTTGGATCGGCCTGTTGGCTGCTTGTGTTTGCTCGGATTTGGAGTCGTTCATTCAGTCCCGTTCGGTAAAAAAAACAAGCGGGAAGCATTAAAACCGAAAAGTTTCTTATTTCATTAGAACCACTAACCCTTGACGGTTCACATTTGTGGATTAGGGGGGAGGGTTTTTTTGGAACATTGTGTCCTTCTTGCTCCTTCTTGCAAAACGTACTTTCACATACTGGAGGAAAAATGGGGGAATAAAAACGAAACAGCTCACAAAAAAAGGCAAGAAAACACCAGAACCTCCATTAGAGTCACAATAGATACGACACCTTTGCGCTTAACATGCACAATGTAACGTGACATAAAAACCGGTTCCGCATCGTTCCGACGGGTTTCCGCATCCCCTTTTCCACCAGTCGGTTAATGTCGGATAATATGGCATCGAGAGCAGTAAAACAGGGGAAAATAATACACCTCCCCTCCGGATGGGGTTGCCGGAAAGTCGGAAACGAATCCGAAGATAAGACACGTCGTTATAGACGCCGCTCGCCCGGTTGTATGAGAAAGTCTATGGGGTTGCTCTAAAACATTGTCAAACGCCCCAGGACACATTCTCCGGTACTGGTGGTAGTGGTGGTGGTGGGGGTTCTACGTCTTTTCTAATGTTGTCTGTTGTTGCCAAATGACAATCACTTGAGTCCGAGAAGCAGAAACAAACAAACACCGACACTCACTCGGCAAGCACTTTAACTCGCATGCTGAATGTTTCCGTGACGTAAAGTCACCGTCCAACGTTATCGTTAGTTGCCCATCTCTTCAGCGTAAGTGTTATGCGAGCGAGTCCACTTCACCTGCCACCGTGACAGTGGGAGTCGCTCGTTTTGTTTTGGAGCAGGGGTTAAAAGGTCACATCCACCACTGAAGGTGGGAAAAATAAAACCGGCCAAGCCCCACCCGGTCAATTCCCGATTGCGTCCGTAATCGTCAGGTTCGCTTATCGGTTGGTTTTTCCGGGGGAGGGTGAAAAGAGGGAGTGAATTTAGGAGGAGTAAAAGTCAGGAAACAAACACACCGTTACCTCCTTCTGCGAGCATTTTCCTTCCCCTACCGATCCCAACCGTGGCACGAAACTCACCTTGCTCACCTGTTTGTCCAATGTTTCTTACGATTTAGGGATGGGTAAAAGAGTAGGGTTGGGAGGGAGGACGAACGCTATCCTTCCATAAAAAAACCCATGTTGCCCATTTTTACGGTCCTCATTAAACGGTGATTAGTCGTGTGCGGGTGTATCGGTGTGAGAATCCAAATTTTTCCCCCATCCGTGCAACCTTTCGTGTTGATTCGAAGGGAAGCAAAGAAATAAAAACAGTGGTGGGAAGAAAATTTCGAAATCACGGCCCCTTTACCACCCCCACCACCACTACAACAAACACACAAAGTCGACACAAGAAACCGATGGCCGGAAGAAGGGGGACGATAAAAAGGCACGGCGCGTATCGTATCCCTAATTCCTTCCGTTACACTCCATGAAAAACGAAAAAAAAACAGTGGGTAAGGTAATCCTTTTCTGTACTCCATGCCCTTGGCCGGGCATTGTTGGGAGGATATCCCAATTTGCTCAACCGGGGGTTTTCATTTTGCTGAACCCTTGCCGTTCGGTGGGGAAGCACCGTTAAAAATGGAAAATCCAACCCAACAAGATCCTGCAGCAAATGTGATGTGATTTCATTGGTTTGTAAACGCTCCACGGACCCACGGAAGCCGGGCTACCCAACAATTTGCCACCATAAAGCGTCCCTTCGTTCATTGTTTTGTACCCTCCACGGCCGAAGGCTAATGCGACTCCATCCACCGTTTCCCAAAAAGAGGGACAGTTCTCGAGCGAAGACACTCCACAGTCAAGTACCGATACAGTAACGTTGGTTTCCCCTGGCCTCGGATCGAACCGGGAGCAAGGTTGACGATGAAAGGAGGGAGTGCGGTAATTAAAATTGCATTTGCGCTTACGAAATCAGCACATGTTAATTAAAATTTCTACTTCAATTATTCGATTGCAGCCCAAACACAACGCCGTTGCAACCAGGTGCGGGACGTCCGTTCCTTCGTATGGCTGCCGGAGGCTACCCGAGCTCTTCCTTATCTTCCACCTGAAGAAACCTCGTTGCTCGTTGTTCCGTCGCGCAAAAACACAGATTGTTGCACGTGGAGCAAGTGGAAACACAATGCAGAAAGAAAAGAAAAAGCGCCGTTACTCCGGATTCTGAAGAAATCGAACAAGGTCAGGTCTGTTTGGAGCGCGCCCGGTAAGTGGGTGGCAATTAAAAGGAGCTAGAGGAACAAGGACATGATGCGATGGCACTGCCAAGTGGAGAAAAATCAATGCAACTATGTAACAAATGAATTCGAACACGTACCAGCGAGTATGGGTGCAGCCTGTAGAGTGCCAGAAAGGCTCCGACCGTACGCCATGTAATCTCATCCAAGGAACTATGATTGGATTTTCCGTTTCATCTTCCGTTCGGCGGAAATGGGGTGGAAATGAGGTTCAATCAAACAAATAATTGCAGCCAGGCGGGCACGTTGTGCAAAGTAGCTTTCACTGGAAGGATTTTTACACACATTTGTCCACATATCCTAAATTGCTTTCTTAAGACATCGTTAGTTTTCCATCAGTAGCATATTTTTCCATTTTCAGATCTGAAGAGGTGTAAAAATTTATGAAAAACTCTACAATTGTTTTCATGTTTTATTATGATTTTCTGATGAATTAAATCAGATGTGTCAAACTCATTTCATTAACTGGCCGCACTTACACATTTCCGATGATTTGCGGGCCGCAAAGTCGAACTTGAAAAGAAAATTTACATGGTCTAGCAATCGTTTCATCGTTTTTAAAATGCACAAAAATTCACTTTCAATATGTTTAATTTACTTATGCAGTTTGCAAACTTAATGTACACAGATTTTATTTTTATAAATTTAAATTATAGTAAAATTTTCGGTTATCTATTCTTAAATAAAACTAAAATTAATTATTCCAATAAATTCTCGCGGGCCGCATCCAAAGTCTACAAGGGCCGCGGGCCAGCAGTTTGGCATACCTGAATTAAAACAATATCTCGCCAAGCTCGGGATTAATGTTGCGCGCATTAATCTACCTACCTATTGATTAAACTCCCTTTGTTTAAGGAATAATATAAGCTTTAATGAAAGCATGGGGTTTGGTAACGAAACATGGTATTTATGTGAAAGCAACGGACCTACGAAGAATAAGGTTTTGTTATATGTTTACTACTATTATACAAGTTCAAAAAAATACGCTTTGTGGAAAGAAAGATGCTCCAATTTATGGTCCGATTCTGGTTGATTTTCAAACCGTATAAATTCTGCTCTCGATCCGTTAAATATTTGAATGTTAATTTTAAAGCATATTTTCCATGGCACAGTTCCCAAAATCTACATTCTTCTTGAAATTATTTACCCTTTTCTACGTTTTAGATTCAGCCCGCGGTTCCTATTCAAACAAACCGGATTGATCTTAAAATCTTAAACGATCATTGTGGGCCTCGGGGTACAAAAACACGAAAACGTGCTTATACTTTCCGATACACTGTCGACAGGCCTTCTACAAAAACGTGATACTTTTCGCAGAAATCATTAATAATTAAGCAAATTAATTGTATTTGCCGACCAAGCCGCAGTAGAACACTTTCAACGTTAGGGCTTCGTTAGAAGCTAATTACATTCGCAAATTCTATCGCTTCCATTTATTAGCGTTCACCAGTGGAAAGATAGGGGCACAGAAAGATGTAAATGAAGGGTTTCTTTAATCCGTTCAACGATCCCTTCTCTTACCGGGGCACAATCGCACGTTTGTCTTATCGTTAAAAACTTGAAGCTGACACAAAAGTTCTGTTTCCCAAAGAAAAGATAAAAACACGCAAACCAAAAAAGCGCAACCAACAGTGGAACAATTTGTGGAAACGCAGAAAAAGAAACACTCAGGACCAGCTTGTACTTTCCCTTCTGGGAACGCTTCATCAGCAACGCGCATCAAAAGGAGCAAGCTGGCAAATCTTGAATATAAATGCAAATTTGCCTTCATAATGAAAGATAAATCGAAATACAACTGCACTAATTGCATCTTGCATACTAAACATCAGCAGCAGGTGTTGCTACGTTAAAGTGCACTAAATAGTGCACACCACACGCGTTTCCACCCCGCGCCCGGTTGGTAACGTCTTTTCATTCGTTATGAACCAGGGAAAAGGAAACTGCAGCAGAACGTTACCGCAGAGGATGCAACACACACACAGCGGGAAAAAATAAACCACCTTCTTGTTGCACAACGGGCAAAAAACAGAGGAACTGCAAAAGAAAGCAACCTGACGAGCGAAACTTCGCTTCGCAAATGTGAAAATGAGACTGCCAGCAGAAGGCCAACTTATGGAATCGCGGTGCAACGATGCAACTGGAAATGCACCGAAACAGGAACGCATCAAGAAGAGGGAAACATAAAAGGACAACCATGCCAACTGGAAAACACCTTGCTGTGGGGGAGGTAGTGGGGAGCGAAAGTATGCTACAATTTCAAATTAAACTTTCTCGTTTAATAATATAACAATTTTTATTCCGCATTTCCACACGCCTTGAGCCTTCCGCCGCACATTTTCCACTTCAGTTTTCTGGTGTGTTCCTTGGTTTTGGTTTTTCCGAAAGCTTTCGCTTTTCCACTAGATTCCCGTTTTTCCCGTGCTTCAAACCGTTCAAATTCCCCGTTGAAATTTTTCTGGCATTTTAGTTTTTCTCTCATGCATTTTCCCAACCCCCTGATGTGTGCCATTCATTTTCAGTAGCTTTTGTTTTTAACTTTCCCTCGCAACCGTCAACGAGTGTTTGTTCTGCGCGTCTAGTTCTGCGTGCGTCCGGTACGTTTCAATTCATTACGCTTTCGCAAACCCCAACTCTCTTCAGCCAGCAGTCTTCCGGTGCGGCACAACGGAAGTGCAGCAGACTACGAGCTTCCTTGCCGATTGGATAACACAACCTGATCCCATAGACACAAACACACACACCCGAAACACATCCACTCAGCCACGATCCCGAGTTTCACGTGAGATTTTCAATCTGATGATAATCATTTCATTACAGCCAGCAGTTACGTCTCGTTCTGATCCTTTTGGTACAATCCGCAAATAGGAGAAACCGGGGCAAAACATGAAAATTGGTAGATTTTAAATTTAAATTTTAGTGTGGAAATGTGGATATGCAATTATAATTTTTGGAATTTAATCCCCGACCAACTCCAATGATAAGACACTTTTTTTTTATTACAAACACTTAGAATTCTAAAAAATAGCTAAATTTAATAGAAAAACTTACGTGGAAATTTTAGAACTTGAGATGAAGTAATGTACAGTGAGTTTCTTTAGTCCTGTTAAATAATTACAGTTGACTAGAAATTATACACTAACAATTTCATACATTCTACTCCATTATCTTTAAGGTCTATGAGCGTTTTCATCTACTATTATTACTTATTTTTAATTTTCTTATATATTATTCAAGGTAATATTTTAATTAGAAACATTTTAATCGATATTATGTTCTCAAACTAACGAAGTTTTGCGATGTTTTTATAATTTCCACTAGTATCGCATAAAAGAATGCAAAATGGTAATGTAGTATCTATTGCCCCTACT
>KE525333.1:960987-985854 GCA_000441895.2 Anopheles sinensis
GCCCCTACTTTCCCTAACAGCAACCGTATGTTGCATGTCCTAGCGTAGTTTCAACCGGTTCTGGTGTGTGCTTTGCTGCAAAGCATCAGTAGAAGGAGTAAAACTTTTTTTACTTTTATTTTAACAATTCGCCCGTAGAGGAGATGCTCTTCGCGATGGTGGCATTAGCATCATTACTGTTATTATTATTATTATCTTTGTTTTTATTATTATTTCCACCATTATTGCCACCATTTGCAATGTGTTTTTATTTTTGCCTTTGCACTCCACCTGGTTAAAAAACTTACCGTGTTGCGTTATTACTTTTTACATTATGTGTTTGTGCTTTCAGCTCGCATGATTCCACTCGGTCCATGGTCCTGGTCTCTTCCTGACCCAAACTTTATGCCCTGCAGCATATTGTTAGCACCCGCGAAACGCGAACGGAGCGGACAGATAACTTTTCCTCGCCCGGCTGTAGTTGGCTAAAAGTTTGCGAACCCTTTTTTTCTCCTTTTTGCACAACCTCATTTTTCCATTCCGATGCACCAGTGTGTCACTTTTGCACTGTCGGATTTCTTTCTCACCTAGCAAAACGGCAAAAAAGGGAAAAAGGAATGTGCCCCATCCTCTGCACGCGGACGACGTTCGATTCAATTA
This sequence comes from Anopheles sinensis, assembly GCA_000441895.2. Lineage (NCBI taxonomy): Eukaryota > Metazoa > Arthropoda > Insecta > Diptera > Culicidae > Anopheles > Anopheles sinensis. The sequence goes on from KE525333.1 coordinate 961,627, forward strand.
CTATTTTATGCATTTCAATTTACTTAATTTTCCATTTTGACTCCTTTCGGGGCTCTGGTTTCGAATGTCACCGGACCAACAGCCGGGATTGTTTTGGTTCCTAATTTGTTTCTTGTTTTCCTTTTTTTTATCCTCGAACCACCATAGTTTGGATGGTATTCCCCGATAGTTCGTTCGTCTTGAGGATCCTTTGTTGGATGAAAGCTACTCGACCTCACAGGTGGAGGAAATTTTTTGAAGTAAATATTTACACAAAACCAAAAAAGAGCAGCCTTAATTTTGTTGGGAACGAGTTCCCGTAATAAGTTTACCCTGGTACTGTTTATTTTCCGTTTTTCTGGCCTTACGCTGAATTTTTCATTCTTAATCTCTCGCCCGGTTCCACAAATTATTTCGCACTGGCGTAAATCCTCGATCCGCATCCAGCAGGGCGAACGGTTTATTGTGGCTGACTGGGAATGCATTTTCCCGTTTTGGTGCAGAAAATAAAATCCGCTCGGAGGGCTGCGGTTTAAAGTGTAGCTAGAAGAAAAATAAATTAATAACCCCCTTCAGCCCAATTTCCTCATCCCCTGCGTACCGACGGGACAGGACGTTACCATCGCCACTCGGACCGGAGTGCTTACTAATTAGCCCAATTAGTTCGTTACTTAATTACGATTCCCGCCAATGTGACCTGCGAGCGTCAATTAATGTGCATCAATGGTTTGGGGTTCACGAGTTGCAAGCGGGGAAAGAAATCGAGTGGGTAAATGACGATAAAATGAAACTTGTGAAGCATGAGCGTGTACTGTATGCCGATGCAACTGTAAGCCACTGTTGCATATAACTTTGTTTACTTTATTTTCACAGTTATTGGTATTTTCTGCCATACCCCGTTTCGGTCCACTACAGTTTCGAGGGCTCTTGTCGATAAAATGTGGTTCATTTTACTTTCAAATTCAAATGCAATGCCTTTCTGAAGTGGTTAGTGGGTCGATTTTAAACTCAAGTATTTACGATCGAGTTCCAGGCAAACCCATGCTTGGATTACCGTAACCGGATAAGTCATACGTTATTTGTTTATGGAAACAATGTTGTTTAATTTTTATTCCAATGGTCGTAGTTGTTTAAAAGAGGAAAATACTTAAAAATATCGTGAACATCGCTCTTTAAAATCAAATAAGCGTGTTTTGTTTTTCCTTTTTCTCGATGATTGGGATAATAGCAAAATGGTGGTCACATACCAAAGAAATGCAAAGTTATGTTATATTTTAATGAATTTATTTACTGCTCAATATTGTGCTAATATGCTAAATTTTCGAGAACAATCACACGTACACTTTAAGGGGCCAATGTTACACCAGTCGTAAAACTTTCTCACATTAATGGTCCATTAAAATACCACTTCAAAAAACCTTTTCTGTGACGTGTTGCAACAAATTACCTAAAGACAAACGTCATTAGCTGATTGATGATAGCGATTCAGAAGTAAAAGCAACATCCACACAGTTTTCGAAATTGATATGAAATAACTCGGTACTAAGACAAACCCCAAAGGAGCCTCCTACCACGTGGTGCGCAATAAAAAAAGAAAACGATAACCCACAGTCGCTTCACTCCGCATCCGGCACACAATTGGTTCGTGCTTGATTACTCGCACTTCGGTTGATTTATTGTGCCGACTTTATGACCGAACGACAAAGATGATTCCGAGCGCCATCTTTAAAGCCGATCGCTACGGATAATCGATGCAATTCGATTTGATGTAATCCGACCGGGCTCGCCGTGGGGATTGATTTATGTTTGCTTAGAAACTGAACACTTTGAGGTAAACAGTGGAGTTTTTTTTTCTTCTTCTTTCCATCCTCCTTTCCCGTTGGTTTCTTTGCGAACAGACCGTAGTAGCGTGTTTTGTCCGAAAAGTAAATACGCTTTCGTTTACCTTCGACGGAAACACACGGAATGTCCTCAAATCGGTATGAAAGACGTGGTAGCGAAGGGCCGGAAAATGGTTCCCGATAAATTCTATCATCACAAACAATCGATGCCGGACACTTTTGCACCGGTCCGGCGACAATAGATCACTTCTCACGCCTCCCATTTGGGGGGCGGAAAAGCTACCGCCAGCGGTTTTTCCTTGCGGGCCGAACGGAATCGAGCAAGAAAAACAAAAACAGAAAAAAGCATAGGAAAAACTCGTCGCAATGTGTCGATTGTTGATTTTTATGATATTTTTATAACATCTCTTCGCCATTCGGCACCGGCCTATGAGAGACGACTCTGATCCGTCCGAAAAGCCATCCTCTAATCAACGGGACTAGTGACAACGGGAGGAGATCGCGACAGGAAGAACCAATTTTCTTTCACTGCCACTGGAAAACAAGCGTCGATATTCATGTGGCCAAAGCATCGCATCTCTTATGCCCACGCCAAACCGAAATCGAACGACAAACTTTTCAGTGCCGCTTCGCGATCTCGGTTCGATTCGATGAAAAGAAAATGCGCAGCGTGTGCCAGCGGGAAGGGAAAACCTGTCAAATGGGAACGCAGGCGCTGGGTGGGAAAAAGGCAACAAATCAATTGGAATATTTTAGTGCGCTTTTTTATGATTTGTTTATTTAATTTGTAGCTTCCGGATTCTCGTTTCCCCCACGTTCTCTTTATACTTACCCGTATTTTTTCTCTCTTTCTCGCTCCCTCTGTTTGCCAGTTGCTTATCATAAGGACCACGGATGGTGTCAAGCTTTCATTCGGTCGGTTCTTGGAAAAACTTTTTTTTTCTCTGCTCCTTTTCCTTGTGGAAACTCATTTGTCGACAAATCGTCATTCGTTCGAATGGTGGTCGCGGTAGTGGCGCTTATTGATTTGTTTTTAATTTGAGCTCACGCGAACTTAACGGCGAAGGAAAAGTTTTACGAATCATTAGGATCGCAAAGGCCAAAGGTTTCTTTAACTTTTTCAACGGTTTTCTTTTCTCGTACCTACTTTCCACTAGCCGTTTGTCATCTTCCTACCATGTTTTCCTTTATCATCATTCAACTTAATTATAAAAGGTTTTTCAAGCTTTCTTTTTGTTTCCTTAATGTCACGAGATAGAATTTTTACCAATTTTAATTGCAAATATTGTTACCATGTTTTTTTTAAATTAAGTATTTATCCGGTTTGCACTTTATACCCCTGACAGGTCTTAAGACTGCAAAAACTATTTGGAGTAATTACTCGACAAAGGACTTTTATACTTAATGAAAAATTGTTAAAAAAAACCATGAAAAATGTATTCGAAATATGGAAATATTTACATTTTTATATTCAACTTCTCAATTCATCAACGGTCAAATAAAATAGTAAAATGTTTAAAAATTGTACTATTCACCTACTTGGCGTACCGACCGTCTTCGGTCATGCCTGTCCTGTGAAGGGCTCGGTTGTTTCGGCCCCAAAAATTGTTATATACATTGTGGAAATGGAAGCTTAAACACTTTATTTGCAATAACATGAGCTGAACATTCGTATAAGATCGCTTTCAGTTCAAAAAATGTTTGGGTAGTATATTCCAAAGATTTTTATAAGTACTAACCGAGCGCGTGGCGAAAAAAAGGGGAAAACCAGAATTACAGTGGATATAGTGGGCATTCCAACCGCATATAACTGGGAGTCTACTGTATTTAAAAAACCAATCGATTGACTGTACTGGGTGCAGTTCCTTTCAAAGGAACGCTAGGGTGAGCTCGACCTATGCATACCTTGAGATATTCCACATTTGGCAAAAATAAAGAATTATGCGAAATTTACATTAACATTTAGCCTACTTCGATCGCATAATAATTGATAAAACCAATGTAACAGGATGAAAACATGAGAAAGCGTTTGCCTCGAAAAGATCTTGTCCGGTCATATCAAATATAAACGCACTAGCAGAAACCGCTAATTTCCCAACCAGCATTTGTCATCTTATTCAGCTAGGTCCGGCTGTGTGTTTACGGACCGCCTAGCATTCGTGTGTGGTTGTGCTTGTTTTTCATAAGTTTTACTGTGTTAAGTTAGTGTGGAAGTTGAAATTTTCAACACATCTCTTTAGTTTCCGTACGTAGGAAGTGGAGTATGGTCATCAGCGGTAGCATCGGTGATATTCTTGAAGTGCGCAGCAGTGCAACCCGAATCATTCGGCAAGCACAATTCTAGTACTTCCAAGGTATATACAAAACCTAGACAAAATGACAACATTGATGAATAGGTCATTCAATTAGTGGGTGAATAACCCCTTGATGGAGCCTTATTGGGTAGGTCGTGAGCCAGTTATTCATCGGGTGCTTCACAGTTCCTTTGCTCGTTGGGTTCTTGCCAAGTGTCAAATGGAACGCATTGCGTTTTTCGGTACTGTTTTGTTTGGATCGTTTAATATTGTGAATTGTGTTTTGGTTAAAGCAGTTAAACAATTACAACTGGTGCAGGTGGTTCGCAATTCCTTCGCTCGGCGTTGCAAGTGTGATACGATGCAGAAAATAAACTTCTTCACCATGGCGGCGGACGCAAACGGTTCGGGCGTAGTGACGGAGACGCTGGGCAAGCGGCAGTTCGTTAAGGTGAACGAATCGGTTTTTGTGAGCGAAATCAAAAAGCGGCCAATCTTGTACGACTTCATGCACAAGGACTACAAGCGTATCACACTGCGCAACGAAGCCTGGAAAGCGGTGGCCGTGGCGGTAAAGCTGTCCGTGCCGGAGTGTAAGAAACGGTGGCGTAGCATGCGAGATGCTTTTCTGAAGAACATGCGCAACAAGGGCGAGGAAGAACGCAAATCCTGGGTACACTACAGGTTGCTCGAGTTTCTGCTTCCCTTCAACCGGACCGGGTTCGCAAAACAGTAAGGAAGAAATTGGCGAGCGAGCACGTGGCAAGAGTATACTTACCTTCGATTCCTTCTCCTTTGCAGACGGCACAAATCAAGTGTCGATTATGGCGAGTACAATGAGAACAGTAACGATTTCGATTACCTGGGACTGGACAACGAACTGGACCTGTACGGTGATGAGCCGGTAACGGTTTCCTACGTCACCGAAGATGGCAAAGAACTGTTTCAGATCCACCACCGGCCCATCGATTCGGAGCTTCCGGAAAGTGTCGTCGGTGAGGACGACGAGGAGGAGCAGGACGATTTAGATGGAACCGATACGGAAGGCGCACTGCCTACCAGTTTATTGCGACCACAGCACGGTCCGCCGCTTGCCGAGGAATTCCACGGGCAGAATGGCGAGCAACCGGTACCTCCCAACGACGAAGGTTACCTCATTACGAGCGAAGAAGAGGACGTGAGCGAACCGGAATCGATGCTTTACGAGGAACGGCTCGATTCAACGATACTTGACTTGTACAACCGAGAAGCGGCTGAAAGCACCGACGGTGAAGTTTGGAAAAAAATGTCCGAAACCGTCCAAGAAGCTCCGGAAGAGTGCTACGACTCGGTTGCGGAAACGATCGAACCCGCAGATCAACGCCATTTGAGGCGTGCTCGAAAACGACCGACAGCACTGGAACCGGACGTAGATCGAAGCGTTAAGGTTGAGAAAGGCGAATCGCACTTCGTGTCGGAACCCAGCCCTTTAGCATCGCCCAAATCCGTATCGGCACCGCCACTACCGGCAACACCCCCTGCCCCTTCTTCGCCTCCCCAGCGTGAGGAGGAATCGCGCAGCCAAGGTGGCAAAGAAATGGACGCTAGGCTCGGCATCACCGATCCGGACGAGCGGTTTCTTATGTCATGTGCGCCGATCCTGCGCCGGTTACCGAACAAGAAAAATCTTATCGCCCGACTCCGGATACAGCAACTGCTGTACGAGCTCGAGTACGACGAGAAATACGACAGTGGGACGTAGGTTTATGATAGATAGGTTAATTAGTTCTGTTTGCCCCAATCAGAGTGATACGCTTTATATTCAAAACTCAGTTTTTAACTAAATCCGTAACTACTTTGTAAGCTATTAAGTTAACAACGAAAACATACTCGCCTCAAAGCAAATCGTTCTCTTGCCCATGATTGTACTCCGAAGTACAAGAGTGGTAGATTGGTGGCGGTTTCTTTCTGTACATTAATTCCTCTTGCATTTAGGGCAATCTATTTTATGCTAAATTTTTTAACAAAATTATTAAAATGTTTCATGTGAAAACTAAAATAAATATTTGCTTGAGTTCGTATTCGGATTTCGGCCGATCCGCTTCTATGAGAAGTGATCCAATCTAGTAACCATCGATTGAATAAAGAGATTAGTTTTCAGTCAGCTCGACATCGTGTTACACGTCTTTTCATCCATAGCTCCCCACAGGATCTATCATACATTTCTTTTCCAAAACTCCATCATTTGGGCTTGTTTTAAGTCGGAGTCCATTTTTGTAACTCCTTTTCCGCAATCGTGCTTAAGATTTTATTTTTGAGTTATATTATTTTAGTATGAGTGCAATAAATGGAAATACAATCGATGGAGAAAAAAAGAACCTGTGTGATCAGCGAAGGTTGCCCTTCTTAAGACTGACTGGTAAGACTGGCCATCAGAAACTCCATTTTGTTGTGAAAGTTTTTACCCTCCATCTTGTCGAAACGAACCTGCAAATGAACAAAGAAAAACCATTGTAAGTGATTGTTCAAAGGTAAGCTCGTTTCCTGCCTCTTACTTACTTCCTTGAAATGTCCCCCGAGATGCTCCCAATGGCGTCCCTGGACCAGGGAGCCCGGAAAGAAGTCCTTCGCCGGACTTTGGGCGATGAAAACTTTCACATCGATTTGCGAATCACAGCGTACTTGCACCGCAATCAACCGATCACTGTTCGGTGAGGCCAGCACGCAGGAGGATGCATTGCCGAGCGGTTCAACGGCGCCGATACCGAGGTGGCTGCTGCTGGAAAGGATCTGCCAGGCCATACACTTGGCCAGGTTCTGCAGGCACACGATCTGGTGCTGGCTGATCTGGCAGAGGATCAAATCGCGCAGTTCCTGCGGCTCGTACGACATATGCATGATGCGCCCATCGCGGCAGATACACTTGAGCGATCGTTCCTTGACGTGGATCACGAGCGAGGTGCGCAGGTTTGCGTCGTAACCGTGCGAAGTGATGTTAATCTTAACGCACGACATCGTCGGGCTGTTCATTGCGTTCCAGTGGGAGGTGATCATCGGATCCTTCACGTCCCGTGCCACCGTATCGAGCACGTACTGGGTGCGACGGCGGGTGAAAAAGTGCTGCGCCTGAGCGATGATCTGCTCGAGCAGGGTTTGGGATTTCGTCATCTCCAGCAGCTCGTGCCGATCGAAGGCGGACGGACCGGCAAGCATACGCTTTTTGCTTGGCCCCAGCGGTCCACTGGCCGGGTGGGGGAACGGATGGTGTGTGTTTTTGTGGTGGAATTCACGCAACAGCTGATGCAGACTGTGCTCGAGCACATGATCGTGGTCCTTGATCGGGACGGAGCTGTTGTTGGAATCGGAAGACGTCGAGTGGCACAAGCTGATGATAAGCTGGATGCCGGGAAGTAGTGTCGCCCGTATCTGGTTACCGACGACGACGTGTGGGATTGGAGCCTGCAGCTGAACAGCTTCGCGGGCCAACTGATTGAAAAGTTCCTTGCAGAACAGTACATTCTGGGCGTACTCGAGCGTTTGCTGCCATGCACCGGCTTGCGGTACGAGCTGCGTTGAACCCATCATATTCACGATCGCCGTACAGAGATCCTCCTGGTCCTTCTGGGTGATCACCTTGATGAATGCAACACCCTGCAGCTCGGTCGGGACGTTAACGCGCAGCGCCGAGTTGATCTTCGGGCACGCGACCGTACCGGCGGCTCCGGCACCGGAAGGACTCGCCGGCGGCGAGCCCGACTCTTCATCTTCCGCCTTCGTTACCTCAAACATACCCGGGTGCATGAACTTGGAACCCGCCGTCCGGTAGCTCAAATCTCCAATGATCGTATTGGAAACCTTCTTCAACCTCCAATTGCGCCGCAAGCGGAGCAGCTCGATGTGAAAGTCGGTCGAGTTGCTCCGATTTACGCCCTGGTCGCTTTGGGCCGCCTTCAGCCGCTCGACGCCACTCTGCAGAATGTTTGCCGCACTGGCGAGCGCCTTTTTCCGCGCGTACACCAGCACCATCTGCTTCACCTCGGGCGGTTCCTGCGGGATCGGATCCAGCACCATGAAGCGTTTCTCCTTCGCGATGTTCAGCACGTCGGACAGGACGCACACCTCGGTCAGGGCTTCCTTTAGCTTGTTGCGCACCGAGTCCCATGGCCACAGGCTCGACTGGAACTGCTCTTTCGGATCCTTCGATTCTTCCTCCTTTTTCTCGTCCTCCTTCTTGATCGACTGCTGGAGCAGATCGATATCGCTGGAGGTTTTGCTGAAGTCTATCTTGGTGGCACATTTCGCCAGATGCTCCGATAGCGTTGGTGGTCTGGGAAGGAGGAAGGACTCGATGAGTCTAAGTTTTGAACAGCGCAAGAATTGGAAATGCCAGCCGGCCGCAAGAAGCGGTGTCCTTCTACTTACAGCTGGTAAATCTCCGTTCCATCGTATGCTATTTCCTGGATTTGGTTTTCTATCGGTGCCTCAACACTAATGTTCGCCGACAGCGACATTTTGTGGGCTTTCCGGATGTTTTATTCCGCAAAAATGATGATATTTTACGACCTGCAATGAAAACACATCCAAGCGACACGAAAATGTTTTGTGTACAGTAGAGTGGTAAACACTTACCCGACCGAGGTACTTACATACTTCTTCATACGATGTACACACCTTGAACCCACCATTAGTTCCATCGGGGAAAAGTGCACCTAGCACAATTTTCATCAAATTCATGAAACATACAAAAATATCTGTTGAAAAAATTACGAATCTCATGAAACACTTTTTAGAATAATATAAAACGTTTAGTATCAACAAAATCAACCTAGGTGAATCATTTGTCAACGGCGTTTTAGATAGGTCCGGACCTTTGACATAATTCCTCTCTGGTGAACGGTTGATCTCACGGCATCTTTTTTCAGCGTTCTTCGTCATTCCTATTCGAACGTTCGATCCTGTCGCATGTATCGTTCGCAGTGCAAGAATTGGTTATTCAGTGTACCTCAAACGGTAGCACCCAGAAGAGGCTAATTATAGCCAGAAAATAGTGCCATTGCTTTGTGATCCAGCAAAAGTGAACTGATATTCTACGGTGATACGAAAAACTCCTACATCCTTGCCGACGCAGAGAAAACAGTGCGGCGTGAAGAAATCATCTTGTACGCCGCTACCATCCGCCATTTTTGTTGGCAGAGTCCATTATCGATTTTTCACATCCGTGCTCCGGTTACCGTTTAGCTGCGCTACTGCTGCTACTGCTGCTACCACCGAAAAGCATCCTGAACGCCTCTATTTCATCGTCGGTCGGCGTTTTGCACGTTTAAGGGCAGCGAAAATCGTTCGCCTCGAGAGCCCCGTTTTCTGTGCCGTTTCCGCAACTTCGACGACATCGAACGTTCGCTACCACTCCACACCAAAACTCCCCACAAGCCGCCTACGAGAATATCGCCCACACACGACGTCGACGGTAACCATTTCCATCACCAAAAAGCAAAACTCTAGTTTTTGTCTTCGTTCGAAACGCCACTAAAAAAAAACGAACCGTATCCAACACCCCCGTATGATTTTCTACCTAAAATGACCCCGACCGTCCCATCACGAAAAGGCAGAAAAAAGTGCTGGCTCCTACTGCAGCGCGTCATAAGCGCTATTTGAGTTTTTTGAAGCCGAAAACAGAGTATTTTATCAGCAACACCCTCAGAACGAGCGTGCCGCACACATGACCCAACATGTAACCGAGAGTCATTGAAACAAGTGTGATCATGTAATATTTCACGCTATTATTTTTGCCCGTTTTGGAGGAGGTCGTTCCCAGTAATATCTATTTTTCAACCCGTACGTGATTTCTCGTGCGCAAGCGCGTTTGCTCAACGAGGAAAATCAAATCATCTTCGTTATGCATCGCCACAGTGTGCAAACCATTTTCTCATTTTTCTTACGTTAATCTTTCATGTGCTGCTCCTTCAACTGACGCCGCTCGTTCCGTTTCTTTTATCTCGTTTCGGTTGAACTTACACTTTTCTCGCGCATCTGCGAGTTCGGAATGAGAAACCCTGCTTGCTTGGATGATGGATCAAAAATGGGCACATTAGTCAACAACGAATGGGTCGTTAAAATCGTGACCAAAGCAGCTCTGATCTCGGTTTACCCATTTTAAAAGTAACGTGCATGGTTCTTCGAACACAGCCTGACCTCGGTGGGTTTCACTGAACGCCCATATTCCATTCCGTTGTAATCGTCGGTGCACATAACGGGTGTGCTGGTACTGGTTACAAATTGCATCTGAAGAGGCTTAGCTCCTTATATGACTTCATTTGATGTGCCCCGACGTCCATCGTGTTAGCAGTTCATATCCATACTTGCTGAGCTGATACTCTGTTGCGCAAGAATTCTTGATACATGACAAAAATGGGCTGTACGAAATAGAAAACAAAGTCACCAAGGTACCACATCACGATCCGTCACTACGCTGCGCTTTTTCTTCGAATGTTCGAATTCTTCCTACTACGCTACGCTTCAATGTTTTGCTTCAAATGCTTTCCCCGGACCCGGTCGATCCCACGGCTGGCCAAGCAGGCTAGAAAGACTTCTTCGTCACTTCTCGACCACCACTCTGGCAGCAGCAGGATCGTTTTGAAAAACGAAAAACAAAACTACAGTTGCATCAAAGTAGACCACGCCACCCTCCTTCACTATCTCCGCATCCCAGCGCTACTTTGTTTCGTTTCGTTTCAAGTTCTACGTGTGTGGTTTTATACGATGTGTAATTTTTTTTTTTTTATCGGTTCCTTACTTTATTTGTTTTGTTCATCGAGTTTATTTCCGTATCTTTTCCAACCTTCTGGTCGAACGCCGCGACAGACACACTACCATCCCCACCTGCTGCTCTCCAACGACACAACCAACGTTTACCAATTGCATGTGATCTGTTCAGTTTGCACACAAAGTACATCTTCTTCCCCCGTAGAACGAGCAAACGAGAATCATCGACAACATCTCACGGCTGAACTGAAATTCCTTGCGCCAAATGCAAAACATCTTCTCAGCATCACCAAATCCTGCTGCCTACAAAACGAAAAAAAACTCTCCTAACAATAATCACCTTCAGTCGCCGCTGGTGCTGCTGTTGTATCTCTCGTGCACTCTATCTTCTACTACCTGCCTGTCGCCCCGGTACGAACGTATCGTCAAAAAGAAATCGATCCAATTAGATCGGCTGCAAGCAAATGCAAAAATCAGGACAAACATGATCAGCTTTTACCCGTCCGCCGAGAAGCTACAACAGCGGCTATTTATCCCCACACTACTAACGCGACCGCGCTCTATCTATCTCTCTCTCTTCGACGCATACTCTTCATTTTTGTTCCGACGTATTTTTCTTCGCATTCAAACAACAACAACAACAAAAATGCATCCCGCTCAAGGACGAAACCAGTAGTAGCGCGTGTTTATAGTTCTACGCTTCAGTTCTTCGTAAATTCTTCATCGTCCCGTTGTTTGGATAATTCAACCCACAATCCTTTCCTACGATGGCCACATCCTCCCTTTTTAAATGTTCACCCCACATATAGCACACGATTTTCGAATGCATCCGAGAGTTTATTTGCATGCAAAGTACAATTCATCTTTCTTGATCTGTTGAAATAAAAATGTCTCGATTTGCAAACCTTCCTATGCCAAGAGAACAGTTATAGTTATAATGTAGATTATCCTTTTCTTTTTGAATTTCATTCGTGAAAAAACATTCTGCATGCGTTGAAAAGATTATCCAGTTTCTTATTCGTACAATCATTGCTATTTCGTCTTCAGAGGACTGTCAATCAACATTATCAATATCTCGTTGGAACATTTCATACAAGCATGCAATTTGCTACATTGAAAAAAAGAAAAAGAATATCCCTTCCACATCCTTATCAAAATTTGTACGAATATGAAACTGTATTAAAACCTTCTGAGTTTTTTACAATCATGACTTAATTGTCAAGTCGTTGTGCACATGCGCAAAAGAACAATTCTTATTGCCAGTAAAGCTTTGCCGTTTATCTCTTCCTGTTTTCCATGTCCTTGTTGTTAGCAAATGCTTCGGATTGCGTTTATACTTGCCAATCTTTCCTCATCACCGTTCACCTACTGGACTCTCTATTCGAAACAGTAAGAATTGCAGCAACTGTAAATGCGTGCTCGATTCCGTTTGCTGACGTGCATTAGTCCCCATTTAACTACACCCCTCCCTCCGTTGTTTGTATCCCCTCCACCCACCCTACGCGTCAACGCCAATAAGAGCCATTTTTGTTGAAAACATTTGACACATCTCAACCACCACCAAACCTCAAAACCAACTCTCAGCCCCTTAGCATTGTTCTACAAGTAATCTATTTCGCTACGAACCACTATTCTGATCAATTTCACAGTCAAACACGTCGAAGAACTACTACTGCGCTACTACTCTCCTCCTACACATCCCACTCGTCGACGCACCGGGGATTGTTCGCACGCAACGACGCCCGTAATCATCCCCCCCGCGCCAGCCCGGTGACATTTTAGGGATTGAGAGTGCGAGAAAGAGAGCGTCCTCGAGCGGCGACTACTACGACCTTCCTTCGACAGCGCAACTGCTCCTCGAAAGCTGCACATCAGCGCGCGCGCCTTCTTCGATCTGTGCGTAAGCAAATAGCGACACTCCTAGAGATCATTTAGTGGGCAATCCTGTGTGTTTGTTGGGGGAAAAAGAGAGAGATAGAGCGAGAGAGAGAGAGCGATAGTGGGCGAGGTGGTGTGATAAAAACAATCCTGTTTGATTTGATTTGAGCAGCCACAACAAGTACAACAAGAGCGGTTACTACAAAGACGACCTCTGCGCGAACGCAAAAATCATGGGCGATCAGAAGGGTACACGTGTCTACGTCGGCAACCTCACCGATAAAGTGAAGAAGGAGGATCTCGAGGGCGAATTCACCAAGTACGGTAAATTGAACTCTGTCTGGGTAGCTTTCAATCCACCAGGTTTCGCGTTCATTGAGTTCGAAAACAAGGATGAGGCGGAAACGGCCTGCGACAATCTGAACGGGCAGGATATCCTTGGCTCGAAGCTGCGGGTCGAAATCTCGAAGGGACGCCGCAATCCGCGGGGGGCTACGCGCGGCTTCCGTGGGCCGCCCGGTCGGAATGGGGGCAGCGGAAGCAGCGGAGCCGGCGGTAGCAGTGGTAGCTTCCGGAACGGATCGCGCGGTGGTTTCCGTGACGGGGGCGGCTCGAGCTATCGCAGCGGCAGTGGAGGAGGCGGTGGTAGCGGCGGTGGAGGTAGCTTCCGTGGGGGAAGCCGCAGCTCCGGCCGTTTCGATGGTGGTTACGGTAGCAGCGGTGGTGGTGGTGGCGGCGGCGGACGCTCCACTGGCGGTGGCTACAGTCGGGATGGTGGTGGACGCGACGGAGGTTATGGCAGCAGCAGCGGAAGCTTCGGTGGTGGCGGTGGCGGCGGCGGTGGTAGCTACGGTGGTGGCCGCAGCAGTGGTGGCGGCGGAGGCGGTGGTGGTCGCTTCCGGTCGCGGTCACCGGTCGGTGCGCGCGGACGATATTAAACTATCGCATCGGATCGACACCGGAGGTCGGAACCGTGTTCCAATCCTTCTTCCTTCGGTCAGTAAGAGCGATTTTTCTGTCGATAAGATTGACGCAACACACAGTGTCTATGAGTGTAGCATTTAAGAAACAAATCCAACACAACCAACAACCAAATGTAAATTTCTTGGTCATCGATAGCATCTCTCCCGGTCCTCTGAGGCACGGTTATTTTCATTTTAGAGTGTAAGACAAAGGGCCTTTAGTGCCCACCAAAACGATCAAAACCGCCCTACAAACCAGTGCTTTGAAAAAAATAAAATTACATGTGAAAAAGTGAGTTGGTGATAGAATTGTCTCTTTTACGCTAACGTAGAAACTCTCCACTCCCGTCACCGCCAGAAATTTCTCCACACCGCGCTCATCAACTCACTCGCGTTTGTTCCAGCGCGAGCGATTCTATATGAAGAGCGCAAAACGAATTCGTCGGCGAACGAATTTGACGATACAAATGCCAATTGAATTCCCCAGCAGTTCATCCGAACTGAACAATCGAGTCTTTGTTTGGCTGACTGGCAAGCCGCACACGCATGGATGCATGGCTATCCATTCATTCATTCCCGCATTATACCTGCAACGCCCATCGATACACACATGCGTGAGCAGCTCCAACGTACAGCAGCGGAGCGAGTAGTGCGACGCGCCTTATGCTCAGCGCTTAGCATTACGCGCGTAATGCCATAGAGAGCGAAGAGTGTATACTCCACGTGGAGTGCTTTCAACTCTCCAGTAGCATCGAATTGGCTTGATATATATTTCGCTTTTAACCCATCGTTCTCAACAAAGAGTATCAGTCTAGCGGTTGGCGTGTTAGGCTGGGAGTTAGAAACTGCGCGGTTCGAGTCCCGCTGTGTTAGTATGAGATATGAGAGTGGAAGAAGGAAAGAGGATGGAAAAGAGAGAGAGGGCCCAAACGCGGGGCCTCCCCTTTTTCGTTTTGCCGCGGCAACTTCATGAATGAGATCATTTTTTCTATAGCGGAACGGAACGAATCTATCTGAAAATTCCCATGCCGATGACGATAAGAATGCGTTTCGCTCTCCATACAGCGCTCTCTCGTTGTGATTGTAGGGCGGTATCGTGCTTAATTTTAGGTCGGAAAACTTGATTATAATTATTTATGACGAGTGCGAATTCATATGAGCCGATAATTATCCATTCATCGATCGGGAATGACCCACACAAAGCCCCATCGTAAAAGAGGTCTGTGACCAAGGATTCTTATATTCGATTCGACGAAAAAATTGCGACCCCAATTTAGGGAACTTTTCAATACCAGTCTCGAAAACTAATTCCTTTTAATTTAAAAGTAGGAACTCACATTTTCTGAGTAAAAGGAACTCACATTTTCTAGAAATACATTAAAATAGCATTTAAGTTTCCATTTCGAGCCCCATTCATTTGTTTCGGTTTAATAAGACCGTTGTAATCCTAGGAAAGGAATATCATTTCAATCCAGTTATTGGAAAATTTACATAACTATTAGTTGAGAGAAATTTTACCTGCAATCAGTAAATTTTTTTCCAACCACTGAATTAAATAGATTGACCGCTAGTGAGTATTTCGTGTGAAGAAATCCTGTTGTGAACGAGAGCCAAAAATCGTAGTAATCGTTAAGGCACATTTAGGGAACGGTATGAGATATTTGCAAACATCTAGGCACAAACAAGCAACATATTTAAGCGATACAACGAGGTACCCTTCTGAATTTTCGAACAAAATGAACTAGTTTGAATTTTAATGTAAAGGGCCAATGAATTCATAAAGTATGTCTCGAATGCTTTTAAACCCTCGTAGTACTGGAGGTATCTTTTTGTTTGATTTTGTTTCTTTACGATACAAACAAGCACAGAAAAATCCCGGCCAGCAATAATATGTGGTAATTAATAAAGTCCTTACGATGGGAAAATGTAGACCAGTGCTCTAGCTTTTCCATTGATGACGCGGTCGGCGGTCATCAAGGGCAGTAGAAGTGTGTGTACGATGAAGATAGCATGCCCGACTGTGGATCTCAATCAAACGCCAAGGAAGGCGAGATATATGTAGGGACGAAGGGAAAGCAACCTGTTATCTGTGTCTCTAAACTGGAAGGGTATTTATGGCTTAAAACCCTGAATTATTAGTGGGTGGTCTTTCTTTCTTCTGCAGTATAATAAAATTTTAAATAACTCTGAACACAATTTGCGTTTTTATTTGATTTGCAATTCTCTAGAATCGTATCCTGAAAAACAACGTGCATCGCAATTGTATTTTTTTACCAATATAAGGTTCTGAACTTAATCACTTTCCATTCCCACTCTCGTTACTTATACTCAATGTATCCAAAGCAGCCTCTACGGCTTTACACAATATACCGAGAAATCATACACATGACTTGAAGCGTTTCTGCAATCAATTCCAGTTAAATTTCTGTTGAGGTTCACAAGCCGTTTTTTACCGTAAAAGTTAACTGATACCAATATTTTTGGTTATTTTCTATCATTCACTTTTAAATCGTTTAAAGTAGATTATCTCACTTGCCTTTTACGTAATTTAATGACACAAATGAACAAGTATTTTATTTTGTTCGAAACTATGAAAGAAACTGAACATTCAAAATATGACTTGTAGTTCTCTAGCTATCACACAGATGGCGCTGCAGACATTCGAAAAGATTTTCGAAATTTAATTCAGTTGCGCCTGAAACTGTCGGTCGTCACGTGGCTTGAACATATCGGAGTAGTAAATGTTCGTTTATACTTTGTTTCAAACTTGTTTGCAAAGAATAGATTGTTGATTGGTTAATGATTAGACCTACATACAAATTGATTGCATGTACTGTACAAGTTTGATGAACGATGTGGAATGAAGGGATGCAATTATGTTTTCTGCCGAAGTTGTTTTTTTTATAAATCGTTAAGAAATTTTCTTTGAATAATTTGTTACAAAGTCATATTTCAGTAGCTGTTTAGTAAAATATCGTTGGGAAACGAAATTTCATTCTCGCTTTCACTCGCACTGTAAACACACCTTAATGCCCTATTACAAGAAACCTGTTCTCGCACCAGAACCTTTGGCGTCACGGATGACCTCATTTGAACTTACCTGACGACCGACCGTGCCTCCCCGCAGCCGTCATCATCCTCCTCGCCGTAGAAAAGGACACCGCACCACGTAATATGTAAACAGGCGATGCGTTCCTCGCACTGATGCGCAGGCGGACAGACGACCCTCTGTTCCATGCTTAAGGGCTTTTCCCATTCCTTTCCCGTCATTCCCGTTGTGTTTGTCTGGGGCCCCAAATAAAGGTATGCTTTCATTATAGTGACACATAAACGACCCGCGCGGGCTGCCGGTCAGCATCGTGTGGTTTATGCTTTCAATGCAATTAAGGAAATATGAACGAACAATTACCCATATTTGTTTCTTGCTCCGGCGCCTCGCCGGAAATAAGATATGTTTAATTAGCTTGGCAGTCAACAATTGTGGATGGTCGATTTGAAATATCCGAAAAATCGTGCCACCGCGTTTGACCTTTTCTTGAACGCCAATCCATTTAATTTCGGTAAGTATTTTCATTTTTTAATTTTTAATTATGTAAATCCGTTATTCATATAAATAATTTGTGTTGATCTTTTTGTGTCCGGTACTATTTCATTGTACTGTTGGAGATTAGTAGAACAATGACGTCACGATGACGTGATCCATCGAATCCCCATCTACTACCTTCTCTCAAATTTTCACACTCTCTCTCGCTTGAATCTTTATCTCTCCAGTACTCTCCCATTAACGGCGAGCACAAAACGATCGTAAAGACAATATGAAGGAAAAGGAAAAAGTATACACCCTTCCATGCCACCCTCAATGGGTGCGGAAGAGAAGTCCGAATCGCGAGAAAAGGGCCCTTTGGACTTTCCGTCGGACGAACCGGCGGCGGGTTTGCGTTCCCCACAAGGCGTAACGTTACGTTAGTTTGGTTACTTCAGCGACGTGGTTCGTACCTGTTGTGCGAGGACGCGAAAACCTTTTTCCCTCTGCGCCGTCGGTCCGTGGCGCGTTTGTCCACGCGGGCTTCCCTTAGTTTGTTTCTTTAGTTTTTTTTTGTTTTATGTTGTGCCCCAAACCGCACCCAAAACTTCCTGTGCTTTCTTCGACTGTTGGGCGGCGAGAAAGAAACGGTTTTCTCGTGGGTTTTCAAACCATTCGGCGACTTTGGAGTTTCGAAGGTAAATCTTAGTTGGCTGAAAAGTAGTTGTGTTGGAAAATTGTGAACGTGGTCTGGAAAATCGTTTTCCAACTCGTGATTTGTAACCGATAAGCAAAAGTGGTGTTACGTGGAGAAGTTTACGTGTGATTTCGAAAACGGAAAAGCGTTTTAGCAGTGCATGAAAACCGAAAAATAAGTGCATCCAAAGCATCGATCCACCATCTTTAATCGATGGGGATACGGAGAAGGCTTCGCATCCCTCGTACACCGGACGGAACGGGTTAAAGCTTGCAGTGTCCAGTCTCTGTGTGTGTGTGTGTACGTACGTGTGTTTCCCCAACCGACGGTTACGGCCTCGATCGACCGTCCTGCTTTCACTCGTTCCCCAAGAGCGGGACAGTACCAGAACAGGTTTTTCCTCCATCGTCGCCACCTTGGCGGTTCGCGGTGGAAGAATGTCTACAAGACGCGCGTCTTGCATCGTGATGTGATCGTTGGATCGCCTTCCCCAACGAGGGGAGGAGCGCGTACCTTTGGGGAGGCGGGGGATTTAAAGAAAAAAAAAACGGACAACAAAGTCCGTTGGCTAGAACCCACTTTATGTGTAACACACAACGAGATAACTTGTGCTTGTGTGCTTTGTGATGGAAACGGTGGAAGTTCTTCCAAGACGTTGTTTACGTTCTTGTGCAACGCTGTGCCCCGGAGGTTCGTCGCCTATCAAATAAACAACAACACAGCATCACTAGCTCCATTCGGTACGGCCCTTACTCGGAGCCGACGTACAAGCCGCAGTAATTTACCCTTCGTTTCGACGCCTCAGGGACACACCCCAGCCATTGCAATTTAAGGGTGTTGCAAGCCAACTCGGATCCAGCAGAGATTTATCCAGCCCCCCCTCTCTAGTTGGCGACGCAATGTTCACTTCTTTGTGCTACAACAGATTGCTCTCTGACCTACCCGTTTGTGTGTGAGGGTGTGTGTTTGTGCGAAAGGAACTGTAGTCCTGACCTTGGTGGCGCCAGTCTCGGAATCGATGTTGTCGCCATGACTCACCACATGACAATCTCCACTTCTCTCCTGTTCTCCAACGGGCTGCTGCGATTTGCTTCGTTCAAAATGGCTTGTTATAAGGAACCCACAAAATCTAGGTCGATGCGCAATGTAACGGGTGGCGGGGACAGACAAAGAAAAATCGATGGCGACGCTTTGGCATTTGCGCCCTGCCTTACCCATCGCAACGTTGCCGGGGGATTTGGAACGTGTCCTTATGTGGAGGATTCCCTCGTTGCTTCTCCTGACTGACAGCTGACGAACGTCCTTGTGGATGAAGCAATGCTGTCAAGCTCTGAACCATCGTAACTTCGTAGAACACTTTTCCATCGAGGCACTAATGTGTGTTTTGCTCAAGTAAACACACCATCGTGGGGTGGCTGCGATGGAAAAATATGATAGCGGTAAATTTACCCTGCACCATGTTTTGTTTTGGTCATTACCACCGGGGGAGGAAAACAGTTGCTTTTTTCCACGCAGCGTGTTTTTCACTTCTCTTTCGGAAGGGCCTTTTGCAAGGGTTAGGGAAAGCACAACAAAAATGGAGAAGAAAAACCATAGTGGACACGAACTGCCAAAGGTCCACGGGAAGTGGGGCTTTTGTTTTTGAAACGGAAATGTGTGTTATTGTTTTGGGGTTCCATTGTTGTTGCTTTTTGTTGATGTGGTTGTTGAAGTGGGGGTGGGTTGTGATGTGGGTGGGGTTGGTCCATCGTTTTTTGAACGGTTCGTTTTTTTTTTGTTCAAGAGAGTTGGTGGCTACGAGAAGATTGGGTTAAAACAACCAAGTTTGAGCATAAATGCACGTGTGTGCATAAATAATAAAAAAAGCTTTAGATATGTAATTACTGCATTCAGATATCCGTAACTACCTTAAAAGAGTTTATAAACTATCATTCTTTATTGGGATATCGTCGTAGATATTCTTAAAATCTTGAGAAGACATCAAACGGACTAAAAATACTATAAAACATCAACAGTTCGACAAAACCTAAAAATATTAAAAATAACATAAAATGTGTGGTAGTGTAAAATATAAATGTTGGTCACGTTTAGACATGCCTAATTTGTTCTGCTATAAGGCTTAAAATTCACCATGCAAAGACAGTTTCAACGAAGAAAATAGTTTTTCTAGCAATATTTTTAAAGCTATGCTGAAAATTAGTAAAAGTTACGGTTGCTCTTTGCCAATAATTCGCAGCTGCTGCTAGAAAAATTTAACAAACAATACATTTATTTTTATTTTTCGTCGTTAGAATCCAAAACGGCGAACCTTTAAAAGGCTATTCAAAATTTGACCGTCAAATACCTTAGGCAACAGATCGATCACATCCCAATCCTTTTACGAGACTCTAACGGCGTAATGACGAAGGCAATTTAAACGAATTTTGCCTCTTTCGGACCCGATAATTGCATGCAGTGGGTGCAAACCGCGCCGGTTCAGGCAGGAAACGTCTCGACGGAAACTTGGAATGTTCGCTGTGAACATCTGTGTCTTCTTGGCAGAATGACCGTCAAGAATGAGGGAGAAAGAGAGAGCGACAAAGGAAAAATATTTTGTTGAAGGTAGACCTCAAAACACGTTTCCAGACCCAAGCCATGAATTGCTATTCGCGGTGTGTATGGTCCCCTCGAATATTCGCCCCAACCTACGGGAAGGAAAGCTTCTTGAGAGGTTCGTGCCAGCAAAGCGTAAAGGCCAGCATAAGAACCTAGGAGAAGATGAAAAGTTCTTCCCCCAATGACGCGATCGTCGTTTCCCTCATTCTCGCTAGTTCCTTCGTTCTCCTTCTGCGACTGATGTGTAAACATGTTTCACGGTGCGTTTTCTCTGGGCTTTCTCTTCGAGACGTTGCTGACGGAAAGAAGCCGTTGTGATCGTGTTCCATTTCCTTCGGGGCGGGATGCCACCACGGGGTGGGCTTATTTGAATATTCAAAACAACCGTCTTGTGAAGCCGTTGATGCGAGTTTCAACGGCCGTTTTGGGATCGCCAATGTTTGATCGTTGGTTGTTGTGGACGTCCCGCCCTCGTTTTGACAAAATAGTTTTGTAAACTAACTACGAGGCACCATTTTCATGGATCTATTCAAACTTGCGACTCCTTTAAAGTGTGCTAATGGATCAAGAATGTTCTTCACACCTCATCACACTGCTACTGCACCTTGGAGCGTTTTTTTTTAGCTACAAAAATGGAAACCTAACAATTCCAATGAGCGTTAAAATGGCGTACGGTCACGGGAAGACAGAACGGAACGTAACGTGCCTGCGATATTCGAGACGACGACAACTCTGTCATCGGTCCTAGGTCATTGGAGTCAGTTTTAAATTCCACCACGATGGAAGTACGGCTGATTCATCACCCCTTGGGGCTTCTCCGACGGAGAGGTGGAAGGTGGTCGCGATCCAGGGTTACTCGTGGAGATATACAAGATGGGAGATTGCTTACATGGTGGACCGTCATTACTCATACCAAAGGTAACTAACTATTGAGGATAGGTGTTTTAGCTCGATGGAACCATAAAACCATCAACTTCAGAAACCGATGATAGCGATGAGGAATAGAATGCGCGATACGACGCGGGGCAAGAATAAAGAAATGGTGATAAAATTCCGTCACTGTGACCAACACCTCGGGAACCATTATCGTTCGTCAGTCGTCGTCGTGTGTCAGCGAAGCTCTTCCATAGACGTAACCTGGCCCATGAGGTGTGGTTTTGCGTTCCAGAGTAGTAGCAGAGAGAAGCTATGAGACGGGAAAGAGTTCGTTACCGGATACCGGAGTTGTGCGTGAGAAGAAACATGATATGGTGAAGGCATCCGTCTTCGGTTCGATAGGAAAATACGTTAAATTAATGCATGCATTACGTGGATGGAATCTAAATTCCAAACTTGAGTATATAATTTGGAAACTATGGTTTGTTAAGTTTTCCTTCTCGCAGTTTTGTTCATTTCCAAACGTATTTTCGTTTTAATTTATTCACACGAACTAATTTATGACTAGCTCAAAACTACCAATCTTTTTCCTCGTAGTAATTTCCATGTAGCAAAAAGATTTTCCCGATTTCGCCTCGAAAAAAGAAAGTAAAATGCGTAAAATAGCTCTACTCAACAACGTTTGTTTTTTTTTGGTCTTACAACTATCTTCCGCATCTTTCCTTTCCCCTTTTCTTAATTTATCCATTTCGCTGCTTGCCACGGTTGGAATTTTTCGCAATATCTTGTTTAATTGCAACCCTCAACCTTTTCTTCTCTATCGGTTTTATCTCTTGCCCACGAACGACTTCCATTTAAAATTTCCCGACCGCTCCTAAGCAAAACCCGGCTTTTCTATTTGATCACTGCCTGAATGTTTTTGTACACTATGTCTACCGTTCGGTTTTTCGCTGTCTTTCGCTCGAGTTTCTTTTTTTTTAGCTAAGATAACTATAATCGCCGATGCTGCTACTGGATGGCTTGTTTGTTTACTTTCTTTCTTTTGGGCCAAAAAGCTTTCCCCCTCACAGCGAGCTGTTACATATACACATTTTCCTGCATTGCGTTTCGGGTTGCAATCGGGTAAAAGTTAGATGCAACCACGCTTTTTATGGAGAGAAGGAACGGGGAATGTACGGCTTTTCCCCCCACAAGAAAAGCAATAAACTTTCCTTTGCCCCAACGCACAGTGGTTTAGGAAGCGAACATTTCGATTGATATTTCAAATTTGTTTGTTTTAAATATGATTTACTTAATTTTACACTGCATAATGAGATTGCAAAACTGCAAATTGCAATGTATATTGATACGTATTTATCCTCTAAGTGCCTTCAGTGAAAAATAATAATTTATTTCACACTTTTCGGAATTATTATATTCAATTTATTATATAAATTTATCTTATTTTAAATTTATTATTCAAACAGTTTAAAATAGTAAATGAATATTAAATCTTCTAGAAAATCTGTCAAGGGAACCTTATTCCTCTGAGTGAGCCACTGTGCGATGGATGCGGTTTACTTAAAGTTCACGATCGTTGCACGATTTTCCGGTGTTACGATTCATCTCCTATCTTCTTCGTGGGGGTTTGGTTAGACCCATCCTATCTTCTTAGCGGTCCCATTGTCTGTCGTCTTGGGGATACTTTGCGGTTTCGTGAGGTTGTGGCCAACGGTTGAACCCCCCCGAACCCGGTACAAGGGAAGCTTAGTGAGAGGCAGCGCCTAACATGAGAGAAAAAAATGCATAGCAAAAGGTTGTGGTTTAGTCGCTTTCGAGGTGAAAATTGATTTACGGTGAAATGGCTAAAAAGAAGGGGTGGACGTGGACTGACATCTGAAGAAATTGCTAGAAATGCATAGAAGGAAACCGTTCAGAGTTTCTGGACTGTCAAAACCACACATCAGAGATTGTCATAGCAGAAAACTTAAGCTACTTCGGTTGGATGGTTTCACGACGAGATTGAACGAATCCGATTAATTTACAACCGTTTGTTAAATCAGTTCACAAAGCGACATGTTTCCATTCGAGCGGGCTTCGTGTGGAACCTCTTCGTCGAACGCCAGGGAAAAGAAGAAAATTGTTCCCAGATTTCACAACCCACTAACGAAAAAGCTTCGGCGCCCGCTCGGCATTCCACAGTATTTATCCATTTGCTTCACACCTCACATTTTCACTTCCAATCGCGGATTGCGTCATCTCTTTGCGGTTGGCGGCTGGTGTGGGTCATCGTCTCCCACAGCATTTCCCGAGGTGGAACTTTGGTTTGGTTTTTGTACAACCCAAGAGTGCGCTCGATGGAATGATATTTCCGTGCCACTTCATCTCCGAGATTGAGTGCTGAAACAGCACGGGCATTATCAATTTTCCCAATTTTTACCGGGTTTCTTTACCTCCGGTTCACTTTTCCATTACCACTTCTAGGCGATGAGTAAGCTTTTGGCTCCGGTTTCGTTGGCTGGAATCAGGTCAACGGCAACGGCATCTTCCCGTACTTTCTTTGCCCGCGCCTATGCACTGGGCTCAGTTCGGTTCCTGCATGATGCCGAACTCTGCGCTCCAGAAATGCGCCTGCTAAAAGCAACTTGAAGCAACCCTCACCCAGAAATGATCACGATCTGAATATTCACTCGGTTATAGTTTGCTCTCCATTTTGCGCCACGCTTTGCAACTCGATCCACACCGTGAGCTCATTAGCAGCGAGACCGAAACCAGTTCGTCGGGGGCCAAAGGGGCGTTGTCAATCGTCGTCAATGATCACCGGCCCTGCAAGAAGCCCATCATTAGCGGTGGTGCCGCAATC
>KE525333.1:992787-1074370 GCA_000441895.2 Anopheles sinensis
GTTTTGGTGCGTATTACCCCTTTTGGAACATTTTACCTCAAGACAGGTGCGTTTTGCCCCCATCCAGAAATAGTCGATCAAAAATCGCACTTTTTTTAAATTGAAAAATTCATGATTTTTTTAGCAAAAAAGGCAAAAACTTCCTAACAGATTACTAGTTAGAAGCTTAATGAACCAAATTAAATGATAAAATCAACAATCCCTAGCCAAGTTAATTGAAAATTCAAGTGTTTTCCTTAAGGGGTGCGTATTACCCCGTCCACCCCTACATACGTTTTCTGAGTTAAATGTGATTTATTTCTTGTGTATTATGTTGTACAAAAGGATAAAACATATCTGTAGATCCTATCCGTCGTATCCAACGCAACAGCCTTCGGGCGTTTAGTTTCGCTTAGAGCTTGCTGCAATACAAAGACGATAAATGCAGCATAAATTGTTTTTAATGTCCCTTTACTGTCTGTCACGTGGACCAGAAACGAATACTCCAGCGACTTTGCCCCATTTTCTTAGCGTTGTTAATCAACTCCGTCACGCGTCGCAATCTGTTTCAGATACAACAACACAGCAACGCACGTGGTTTTCTCCGCGGAACTTCAGCACCAATAAATTCACCTTCTAGATTTTATTTCCTTTCACATTCTTCTCCGTGGTTTCGCTTGGAGGCCATTGAACGACGTTAGACCGGTGCCGAGGCCGACCATCGTTTCGGGCAGCGTTCCATGAACGATTTTCATGACGTGGAACGATCTTTCGGGGCTCAGGATTCCAGGTGGTTTGGGGCTGGAAAGAAGTTTTCCTTTGGTAGTTCCGTTCCGGCGCTAACTAAAGCATGAAATTATTCACACACTGTGCTCATCATGCGGGGAACTGAAGCCTGAGTGTGGGATGAGTCCATTGGCCAACAAATTGCTAGGAAAGAGAGGGCACTGGCCGACGATCAGGCGAAAGACGATCGCGCGGGTCTGATAAATTTGAAATTATAAAATTAATTCATTAGCCGAAGAGCGTACGTACGGCGAGTGCGGGTGGAATAGTCTATGCTGGAGCTGTAGCATTAAGTGATCGCCAAGAGAAGACCCCTAAGAAAAGAAGATCAGCCATATCGAGGTTGTTTTGGAGCAGTAAACAGACTGAAGTACGGAAGCATACACCATTTGCAGGTCACGTCGTATTGGACCTCTGGTTGCGAAACGAATTATCTGGCCAATTCCTGCTGAAGTCTTCACGCAATGTATGTTCTTTAAGGGGAAAAGAAGTCATCTATTCAGCACACCGATTATTAGATTAAAGTGTCGCGTGGTTAACCCCCCGAGGGTCAATTGGGAAGATCAAAAACGATCCACACAGTAATGTGTTGTGTTTAATTTGGACACCAGAAGATGTCGGTTGCGTTTGAACTAATTAGATAGAATGCAGACCTAGCAATATAACAGCATATAAGCTTTGAACATTGTTTAATGCTCTGAAAGTTGAAAAAAAAGTTTAAGTTACGTAACTCTCATTGAATTTTCGTTATATATGCGACTTTGAGCTATAAAAACGCCGCTCATAGGTTTTCACGGTACAAAAAATTGTCCATTGTATGGAAAAACGGCTTCAAAAGGTGTGAATTGGATCCAATTTTCCCACCATCGCCACCGTCGTACCTTTCGTTCCATCCATTGGCGATCGTTTCTCGGTGATCATTATGTTCCACGCCCTGAACTAGAGCCTCACGTGTACCTCAGGCTGATAGGAAAGATGACGAAGCTTAGGAGATGAGAAACTATTTACGTTCACTTTCAGTTGCTTGGCTTGGTTTGGTAACGGTGTTTTTTAATTTTTCTTTGTATAATTTCACATTGGTTATACCTATATTAAAGGGCGGAGCCATCAAAGATAAATGGTTATTTTTATTATGCAAGGAAAAGAAATCGGCTTCGTTTTCTACATTCCGATGAGGGATGTTTTAGTTGTGTTTAAAATGAAACATGTTTATGCAAATAGTGCTCGTTTATTTTAAAATGCAAAAGATCCATATTTTTCTTATTTTTAAATCAAAACTCATTACAGGCTATGAATTTTATTGCGATCGTAGTTCTCATAACTCCATAAACCATTCCTTGGTACAATTCCGCCCTGTACCGAATGTTTTACTGCGAGTCGTTTTTCTCTTCAATGTTTTTTTGGTTTATTGTAAGCGTGCCATTTCATGCTCGAGTAACGAACGTTCGCCTCGGATGATTCGTCAAGCGGCCACGCGATCTTTGCTTCTTCCGTGGCCCATGAAGCAATGCTTTCATTCATAAACTGCTCCACTTCGTGAGCCGTAAGTCATGTTGATGATGATGATCGTACCGGCTGGCGGGCGTCGTTAATCAATTAACCCCGACCTTTGCGATACTCGGAATGGCACCGAGAGGCACCGGAATATAAAGCATGGATGGTCGAGAGGAAAGATCCCGCGGGAAGATGTCTTTGGCGTGCGTGGATCGGATCCAGAGGTCAGATTCTGGACGGTGGACATCGAAAAAGGGTGGGAGCAGTGCTTGAAGGGTTAATAGAACGAAACGATTCTTTAGCTAACGCAGCCCTACGTAGGGTCCGGGGGTCACGGTGGGGTCGCCTGGTGATCCAATAAAATCATCAACTAATTAAACCTCTTACGGTACTGTTCCGGAACGGACGCGCTGTGCAGCGGTGCGGTCAAAAGTCATTAATTAATACAAAACCCAACCCAAGCGCTCCGTGGGGAAATGGTCTGTCATTTGAATTCCGTTTTCCGGATGTTTCCGCAAACCATTCGAATGAAAATTCGCCATCAAAGTGACCCCCCCCGGCACAACGGGAGTTGGTTGGCATTTTCTCCCAGTGTCATTGTTTTCCAGTGCCCCACCGATCCTCTTCCCCCGTGCACGGGGAGAAAAGTGGACAGAGTTTATTCACCTGTTGCTGCATCGTCACAACATTTGATCGGCTATCGTGATGGTAATGCGCATGCTCACCGGTGCGTTACTGGCGTGCCTCCCAGTGGGTTCCCATTTTGGCGCACAGTGCCAGACGTGCCATAAACACATCATCATCCGGACGGAGAATTGACAATAGGCCGACAACTGCAGTTGCCCGGTTTTTGCGCCCCAATGCGACCAGTTTTCTTTTCGGGGACAGCTGATTTCCCGTGCCGACGTCTGTTTTTTTACGATCGATATAAAATAGTGAATGGAGTCATTAGTTGGAGGGAACACCTCGCACGCGATCGCGTCGTCATTATCGTCATCCGGTGTTAGTCATCCGCGACCAGAGACGAGAATGAATCATAGTCCGCATTGAAGCTGTTTTGTAGCGGAGAGGCTTTTGAGAGATCCCTGCAACGGAATTCAAGCACATGCTGTCTCACGAACACCTTAAAAGGTGCATTAGATTTTTTATCGGTCGATGAATCAGTTTCTGCTTCTCAGAAGAGATGGATTTGTTTACGGAATATATGAAGTTTTCTGGATGCTATAAAGATAGCACTGGATTTTTAAATTTATGATGCGTTCACATGCTCACCTTTTTTCCAAGTATTTCGATATTAAATACAGACTTATGAAGGTTAGTTTTTGTAATTAAAATTATCAATCGATATAAAAACGCAGATTTTTCATTCAATTACCGATCATCAATCAGTTGAGTTTCGAAAACCAATAAGCATTGTCACCAAATTTACGAATGAAGGTGGAATAAAAGAGAATTTCCTAATCATAATAATTGTAAGCAACTCTTATTTTGGTATAAAATCGGTATCTTTGTTGCAAAAAGCTGTCCTAGCTATATTAAAATTCATTTCATGAAATACAATCGATATGAAAAATATAGAAGTATGCAATGTTGAGTTGTTGCTGGTATTAAAAACTTTCTCTTCGAAAGAAAGTCAATGAAAAATTTCTTTAAAAAAGAAGCAACAAAGGAATACATTCTGCATGGATAAAACAAGTTTGTTTTTAATTGAAACGCATGTTTTCAACTCTTCCCTTCAACTCTATCGTCAAATGCACTCGACTCTAACATATGCTACAGCTAATGCAACTGTGCAAACGTTGGCGCCATATGGTTGAATGCACATTTATGAAAGGCATGCTGGTGTTGGTGGTAGTCAGTGGAATTATGGGCAGCATAATTGCAGCATTGCAGAACCGGTTTTGTTGCATGCATAATACACCATGGAGTAAATACTAGTTGCACCGGATATGGCACCTGTTGTACCTTGTGTTTGGCGCCCTTTATGGTTGGTTCTAAGTCAACGATCATCGGTTGATTTCAAGGTACAATAAAAATGGTTTAACAGTTTGTAGTTCAAGTTGACTTCTGATCAAATTATTATATTTTTTTGTATGTTCATAAACACTGTTCAAACGCATTCAATCATCCATGACGAGATGGAAATAGGAGAAAAACAAGTAGCTACTTATAAATAATAGGGTTCAAATTCCTTTTTCTAACAATACAGCGAGGGCCTGATTTACGGTATTGGGTTTATCACCCTCCCGCAGATAAATGATCCTACAATTTATCATAGTTTTTGCTTTAAGTGGGGCCTGTCTTACCAATATTTCCATCCCATTGAAATTACTATGTTATTATGTTTGCTACCTTTTCACAAAGAAAAAGATAAATGATAGCATACTTTTTCTTTAAATTATCCATTAGTCAACAATAATATCAAAAACATCTGTTGTAAATCGTTTAAGGCAAAACAATTGCACACTTTCTTTTGACCCTTTCTTACATTTGGTTGGTTTTTTGTTCGTGTGTTAACGGTGGATAATGTTCAATTGGGCTTCGATTTTCAAACCACTTGAGCGATAGTGCAATTTAACCGCGTTTGGGGCACTTCGGTGGCTAAGTTTATGTTTACCTCCACCGCTTGACCCACGGTTCGCTTAGCGGTAAAAACAGAAAATTGTTTCCCAAAAACAGTTACCCAATTGGGGGGCGAAGTGGTGGTTCTCGTCGTGCAATTTGCCTCAACTTTCCGGGTTGGCTGTTGCCTTTTTTGTGGCCACTTCATGTTCAGAGCGTTATGATGTAGCAAAAAAAAGGACAGAATAGAAGCAAAATCTCAGTCAACAATTTAACGGGGAGCATCAGATACGTTTATGGTATCGGTTTACAGCGTTCTCCACTGACCTACATTAACAAACGCAATGGCTGTCGGGTGCCGGCGCCCCCCCAATCGCGTTCCCTTCAGACGCCGACGCCGTTGTTGGCAAAGGGTGGTAGTAGTAATAGAATTGTAGGAATGTTCCCCCCTTCGTCTATTGCATTTTCACTCGTTTTTCCTACCATCGTGTGCCAGCATTGTCTCACTCTCTAAACCCTTTGCGAGCGCGTGTGAAAAAGTTGAATCAGATTGGCAAAGGTACGGAGGGTCGGGTGTGGGAGAAAAACATAAAAGTGACCTGGAGAAAATATGCGAGACACGCAAAACAAACGTTGCACCTTGGTAGAAAAATGCCGCATACAACATAAACGTGTACCACCACTGCAAGGGCGGGTGGAATCTTGTTTCTCTGCTTTCTTTCCGGACTTGTTTCAGTTTTATCGCTTCACTATGAACATGTTTTAAATTACTAAATTTGGATTTACTGGGAGAGTTAGATTTATTTTAAAATGCAATTTTATATTGAGTTTACCTTGTAGGCCGTCTAAACTGAAAATGAAAATTAATGGATATAATAATTACCTGGTATTTTTAATACTTTTTGTATATATCGATTAATATTTTCTGAATTATTTAAAAGAATATCTACAATGAGAAATTGTGTTAACAAAACCGAAATATTTTTTTTCGGCATTTTCAAATGGAGTTCGACACATTGACCGGTCGTACGTTTAGGCAAATAGGTTTATAAAAAAATTCTTTATGGATGTACTGATAAAGTTAGAGATTTACAAAAATTCAATTTTAAAATGCAATTTTATTTAAAGTATTTTTAAAACTTTTTGTATATTTCGATTGATATTTACTGGATTATTTAAGGGAATATCCACAATGAAATTAATAAATTGAAAATTTAAAATGCAATTTTATGTTGAGCTGATCTTTAAGTATTTTTAATACTTTTTGTATATTTTGATTATTATTTACTGGATTATTTAGAAGAATATCTACAATGAGAAATTGTTTTAACAAAAACGGTCCGAAAAATTGCAGCCACTTTTGCCCGTCACGACTTTCAGGTGGAGTTCCGTTTACATTACTGACCAACAAACACATCGTCCGGTCGAACGTTCAGGCAAATAGGGTTTGCGTGGTTTCCTTTCCCAAGCCGGTTGCAAGGGTGTTGGCGCAAGAACCGGCTTTTCTTCCCCGACCCTCCCTCGACGATGTCCGTCCGATGTTTACTAAACAAGGGGGGTTTTCCTTCGCAAACGGCGGCGCATTTTAATTGCCGTTGGTTTTTATTACGCAACCACCACCACCCGACTGCGAAATCATGTGTTTTGCGTCGAAGAGGTTCGCGCGTGCGAAAAATAAAACCAAATTGGAAGTGAGTCACAGGAAAAAGCGAGAGACAAAAAAAAAAAAATGGATGGCATTGAAGGGTCTAGTAAATAAAAAAAGAAATACATGAGCATGAATCATGGCAGTAGCTTCACATTTAATGCACACGGAAGCTATTGTTTATGTTCGCATTGTAATTTAGTATGCATTTGGGTTAGATTAGCACATTGATAGTAGTAAAATAAATTCTACGTGGTTCAATTGATACAATTATTTTTCTATTTTTCAACAGGGAAATGCGGAAAATAAAATCACCCTTACCACGCTTCCGAACACCGGATACAGTGATATCCCTTCCGATCCTCGGGAAGCCGGTGCCCGACTGGTGGACGGTCCGAATCCGCTGGCCGGTAGGCTGCAACTTCTCAACCATGGCAAGTGGCGTTCGGTTTGTTCCAACTCGAAGAAGTGAGTATACCTCGAACCAAAGTTTTCCAAACCATTTGGGTTAATTTTGGAATGTTTCCCCCGTTTTAGTTGGACGATCGCCGACTATGAAACAACCTGCCGGCAGATGGGCTACAAGGGTGGCCGGTTTTGGAACTGGATGGATCGCATTCAGAACTACGAACCCCGGCTGCTGTACGAGGAGCCGCGCTGCCTGGGGACGGAGGGTTCGCTGTTCGATTGCGCCTGGAGCTCGAAGCAGGTCGGATCGGGTGTGTGCGACTACCACAGCGACATCGGGGTGCAGTGTTTGCCGCTGTTCGACCAGGTGACGCCCCACTGGCGAGGGTTGAGGTTCGAGAATGCCGAAAGCAAGGAGACGCTGTCGTACAACCATGTGCTGTACGACTCGATATCGTTGTCCCAGCTGCGGTACGTCGACATAGTGCGTGCGGGAACGGGCCGTGGTGGATCGGCCGAGGCGGCCATTGCGGTGCTGGGAGTTCCACCCGTGCTGGACTACGTCACGGTCGACCATTCGTCGTACACCGGCATCAACGTGACGCGGCACGACGCCGCGTTCAGCTTTCGCAATGTGATCGTCCGAAGGAGTCGTGGGTTCGGTATTTTTATGAACTCCAGCTACGGTGCGGCACACCTCGAAGGGGTGACCGTGAGTGAGAACGGTGCCGATGGGATCCGCTACGTCGGACACGATCTGCGCGCGGACGAGCGAACCGATCGGAGCAAGGTGTTCGACTTCTGCACGCTCACCTCGACGGCCTGGCAGATCTACCCGCTGCAGCTATCCTTCGAGCAGTCGTCGTTCGCGCTGTCACCGAAGGAGTGTGCCCGATCGTTCGAAACGGCCTTCGGGTACGTCCTGACGATGCACTTTGTGTACTTCCAGGTGGCCCGGAACGAAACGGCACAGCTTTCCGTGTACGACGGGATGTCGGAGAACGATCGGCTGCTGGCGTCCTGGGACGTGCGTAACTTTACCCGACCCCAGACGGTCACCAGCACGCGGGAGAAGCTGTACATCAAGCTACGAGCCGATGCACGGTCCGCCGTGTTGGCTCACTTCCGCGTGACGTCGGGCATCACGAAGGCGTTCGATCTGAACGTCACACAGAGCACGATCGTGGACAATGGGGGTCGGGGGATCGCTGTGGACAACCTCCGATCGCAGGTGCACGTACACGAGACTACGATCACCAACAATCGACATGCGGCTGGACTGCACGTAACATCCGGTGCTGGGGATGTTAACGTAACCCAGTCGAAGATAAACTTTAACCAAGGCGATGGTATCAACATAACGTACTTCGGTGGGAATAGGAACGTGTCCCGCAGCTCGATCGACTCGAACCGTGGCTATGGGTTTGCCGTTTGGCTTAACCAAACGACGAAGGATCGTCGGGAGTTCCTTGAGTTCAACCAAACGACCACGATCGAGTATTCGAATTTCGTGAAGAATCTCGAAATCGGAGTACTGCACGGGAACTACTGTGGCGACTCGTGGGTTAACGTTACCGGCAACCTGTTCAACGATAGCACAAGTGACGCGGTCGACATCCAATCGTGTTGGTTCGAGACGCGCGATCAACGTCGACTTCGGTTGCAGATCGGACACAACAGTTTCGAGCACTCGAGGCGTATCGGGATCGTCATCAGTCCGATACTGAATCTCGAGGGGAGGATCGAACATAATCACTTCACCCGAGGATACTACGGTGCGCTGTTGACCCGCAACAAACCGTTGGAGGAGTTCCGACCGCTGCCCGTGCGGCTGATCGTGCAGCACAATCACTTCATGAACAACGAGGGAATTTATGTGGCCTCGCTGGGTCTCTCACCGAACACGGACAGTAAAACGCAGTCGATGCTGTTTACCAGGAACTTTGTGAAGGGGAATCGAATCAAGGAAGCGTTCGGTCCGCTCGAGGACGAAGGTGAAGGGCTCGGTGGCGAGGGTCGGTTGAATCCACGATCGCGTGTTGCCGCCCCGGTGGTGATTTCGTCGAACAATGTCGACGTGTTCCGGAACATCATCTCGAACCAGGAGTCACGGTACGAGGTTGGTTCGCAACTGGCCGACCAAAGCAAGGCACTGAACGTGACGTACAACTGGCTCGGCAATCAGGATGAGGAGAAAATCTACGACCGGCTGTTCCATCGGAAGGATCGGTTCGACCTGGCGAAGATCGAGTACTTCCCGTACCTGCTGCATCACTCGAACCCGGGCACGCAGACGATCGCGCAGTATCAGAAGTTTGTGCCGTTCTTCCACAAGGAAGGCAGCGAGCGGATCGGTGGCGAAGTGGATGGACAGGAGATTCTTCCGGCCGGTAGCTACACGGTCGAGCGGGACATTAACGTGCGGCCGGGAGGAAAGTTGATCCTGAACTCCGGTGTAATACTTAACTTTGCACCCAGCGTTGGGATGATGGTCACCGGGAAGCTGGAAGCACGGGGACGCGCCCCAGATGATATTCTGTTCACGCTCAAACGGGAAGCGGTTATGCTCGAGAACGACACAACTGAGGCGATCGTCGAGGATCCGGACTTTGCGATGGACATCGAGACGGAATCGATCGTAGAGAAGGCACCGCACGAACCGCAAATTCCCAAGATCCCGGTGCGACTTGTCGGAGGGGCGAACGACCACGAAGGACGGCTGCAGGTGTACACGGAGGGCGTTTGGGGTACGGTGTGTGATTACGGTTGGACCATCACCAATGCGGCGTTGGTTTGCCACCAGCTTGGGTTGGCCCTAAACCCGATGGATTGGCGATTACAGCGATCCGAGGTCCCAGGAGCCGGCACCACCGAGGATGTACTCCTTTCGAACGTTCGCTGTACGGAGCACGACATCGACATCACCAAGTGTCGGGCGGAACGAGCCTCACAGGGAGACTTTCAAAATTCATGCGGACACGAGAACGATGTTGGCGTGAGGTGTTACGAGGGAGCTTGGGCCGGCCTGCGTTTCGGGGTGCTTGCCGAACGAGCCGATCTGCAGTACGTGACGATCGAAAAGGCTGGCCTGTTCGATTACGTAACGAACACGTTCAAGCCGGCGCTGCAGATGGATTTCGCCCGACACAACCTGGACAGTGTGCGAGTGGTGGAGAACCTGCAGGACGGGCTGGGCATCATCTACTCGGACATCTACGCCGGCTCGTCGGTGAACAATGTGAAAAACTCGGAGTTCGCCGGGAACCGTGGCAACGGCATCAGCATCAAGCAGCTGGGCCTGAAGGTGCAGGGAAGTATCATCAGGGACAACCGTGGATCGGGCATCAATCACGATCAGGTGGTTTCTTCGTTGGAGCAGCGCGAAATAACCGGTTGGTTCAACATGGTTCCGGACTTCAACGTGGACGACTCGGACTACCGACCGATCATGCTTCCGGAGAGCCCGGTCACCAACATCGACATCGATCAGTGGCAGATTAAGCACATCATAACGACGCCTGTACGGAGCGATCCGGTGGAGCGGAAGGTTATAATCCAATGCCAACCGGGGTACGTGATTGGGATTCAGTTGTTGAATCCGATCGAGAATCGTTCCACGGAAGACATTTGGGTGTACGATTCGCTGACCGGAAGCACGGAGTCGGATGTGTGGCAGGTGAAGCGTGATCTATCCGTGTTTCCACTGACAACGAGCAGTTACGGAGCGATCTTGCACTACCGAAGTGGCGCGGGTGCGCTCGGTGGAGCAGTTTTGGTGCTACGCTCAATCCAAGCTCCCATCCAGAATATGTACAACCGGATCGTACGTGGACCGGTTCCGACGCTGCACGTAACGTCCACCAAAATTCAGCGGAACTTCCGTGGCATCACCGGGACGTACTACAACCGGTACCTGGGTGAATCAAGCGAGCTGTACCTGCGGAAGGCAAACGAATCGATCAAGCTGGTCAACTGCGAGATCAGTCACAACCGCGAGGAGGCACTGTTTATACACTCTCCGTTTTGGGACGTGCACGTGAGCAACATCTCGGAGATTACGATCCACATCAACAACAGTCTCATCCGGGACAATGGGCGTGGTGTGCGACAGTTTTCGAAGGATCTTCGCTCGTCGAACAACCTGTTCCACTACGTACTACAAGATACGACGGTGGAAAGTAACTCCAACGGAGGACTCGAGCTGAGCCTTCCGTACGTGTGGCAGTATAATGAAAACTTTACCCACTCGGTGTTCCTCGGCAACGGCACGTGGGCTCGGAATAGGAAGTTTGGCATCCTGATCGACGGCCACTACGCGGCGATCAACATTTCGTCAAACATTTTCACCGAAAACGTGTGCGCCCAGGGTTTGATCGGGTTCCGGGGTATGGAGAAGAAGATGCGGATCGACAATAATCGGATAACGCGCAACTACGGCAGCTACATGGTCGAGTTCCGGTCGGACAGTCAGAGCGAGATACTGGGCGAAATACCGGCCATGTTGGCGTTCAATCAGATCGAAAGCAACGAGGAGCTGAAGGATACGCGCTCGTCGATGCGAAATTTTATCCGTGGTGAGCGAAGTAATGCGAACGATCCGACGTGTGTGATCGGGTTCGGTGGTGTGCAGAAGGTGCAGATCCATCGGAACGTTATCTCGAACAATCAGCAGGATTACGATCTGATAGCGGGTGTGAAGTCGGCCCGGTTGCGGAATTATTTGGATGCGCGCGAGAACTGGTGGGGAAGCAGCGACGAGGTGCACATCCGGAAGCGGATTTTTGACTTTGACGATTGGAACAATCACGCCGAGGCGCTTTATAGGCCGTACCTGGTGGAGGATATGATCGATGGCAGTATTTCGGGACGCGAAGGATCGAGTCCACCGGTCGATTTAACTGCCCTCGGTGGACGGATACAGGAAAATTTGGAGATCTTCCGGCGGGAGGTGCCGTACGTGATACGTTCGGACATTACCGTCATGCCGGGCGTTACGTTAAGCATCCAACCGGGCGTGGTGATGGAGTTCGCACCGAATGTGGGCATTTTGGTGCTCGGAACGCTGCTCGCACGAGGAACTAGTGACGCGCTGGTAGTAATGAGACCGATGGCGAGTGCTTCCGAGGCGTTGAACCGTGTGGAGCGATCGCTGGAGAACATGGTGAACTATGATTCGATCCGCCTGTGTACGACTCGGAACTGCACCCAGGGTGACGGTGAGAACGAGCGGGCGCGGGAAGGTTTCCTCGAGTACTACAACCATACGACCCTGCAGTGGATTCCGATTTGTGATCGAAGGTTTACCGAGCGTAACGCACAGGTTGTTTGCCGTGAGCTTGGGTACGATCCGTTGGACGTTTTCTTCGGGCACGATCGTCGGATCGAGTTTCACACGAACTCGCTGACGCGCATCTGGACCTGGGTCGAACCGATGGAGTGCCACGGAGACGAACTGCGATTGGAAGAGTGTCCGGAACGGTTGAACGGTCAGCTGTACGGTCGACGGCACGAGTGCCAGTGGGATTCGGAGTTTGTGTTCATCAGCTGCAACGGTGAGCCGGACCGGCGCAACTACTGGGGCGGTGTACGCTTCGCCAATCCGGACTTTGAGGCCAGTATCTACGAGGATCGGCTGCACGACACGGTGACGCATGCGAGTGCCCGGCCTCAGCAGAGCGTGATGGATTTTGTGCGCATCGATCGGGCTGGCATGTTGCACGGGGAAAAATCTCCCGCGATTCAGACGATCGCCAAAACGCCCACCATTAGCTCGGTGACGATCAGGGATAGTGCGCACCACGGGGTTAATCTGATTTCGCCGACCAATGCGATCCATCTGAACCATCTGCAGATTTTGCGTACCCTCGGGCAGGGCATCAATGCGATCTCGCTGACCGGTGAAGGGAGGGAAAGCGACGAATCAAGCTACAGCCCGCTGAAAGATCTCGATCTGCCGTACAATCTGTTCTCGATGATCGACATCTGCGACACGAACAAGGAGATCACGCTGGAGGAGCGTGTGCTCGTGTACTACAAGTACGACAACAATCCGGTCAACTGTGTGAAGATCTTCAAGAGCGCGTACCGGGTGAAACCGCTCGGCTTTCGGTTGCTGCAGTCGAACCTGTTCAACCACTCGAAGGAGTACGGCCGGCGGGACATGATTCAGCTGCTGGACGGTGACATCTATAACGTTTCGGCACGCGTCATCGGCACGGTGGACGCCGACTCGGACAATCAGAAGCGGTTGTTCCGGACGATCGAACCGGCGCTCAGCGTGAGGTTGATCGCTAGTGGCGCTCCGGCAAGGCACGGTTTCATTGCCGAGGTCGTCACGTTGCCCATCTCGGCGATTGGATTTAGTAAGTGTTGATTTTAAACCCTTCCCGTTTTGCTAAACTCTTTGTAACACTAGAATACATTGATTTGAAAACTTGCCCGAATGATTTTTTGGAGTCCGTCGGACCCCTGTTTTTAAACACGCTGTAACTTTGTCAGTTTTCAAGATTTTTTTAATCCGTAAACGGCTACTTTTAAGTATATTTGTTGTGAAACAAAAGGTGTGAAACAAAAAAGATTGATTTCTCTGCTTTGTTTCATTACTCCGTATGCGAGCGTTACGATGCGTTATGATCAGTTACTTTGGAAATTGGCGTTATGTTATACCTTTGAGGTCAATTTGTGATGTCATTTGTTGTCTTAAAAATATGAAATCAGTTTTTTAACGTTGCTCAATGTATAAGCTTTCTAGCGCACAGTTTTTTTTTAATTTTCCATTTCACATTTTGAAAAAATAAAATTTGAAAAGAATTGAAATTCGATCACTTTTGCTTCACACCGAGTTTGCGGAACGATGAAGTAGTGCATCAAACAACAAAAAACGCCAAAAGATAGTAAACAAATAGACTAAAAATTACTCGTTTACTCGATTTAAAAAATCTTGAAACTGACAAAGTTACAGCGTGTGGAAAAACAAAAAGCATTCTAGGTATAGTCAAGTTGGTTCTCGGAATTGGTCCAACAAAAAAATCTGAAATCAGCCGTTTTTGAGATATTAAATGTTAAAATCGCGTTTGGGTCCATACGACCTCTATTTGGTTTCTAGTGTTAAAACGATTCGCTTTCCTTTTCCTTCATAGATCGGGATGCACAGCACAACATATCGAACACGGAGATTATGGGTTGTGTTGAGGGAGCGCTGCAATACACCTCGGTCGGCGAGGTGTCCCCGATACTGACGCTGGAAAGGAACCGCATCATGCAAAACTGTCGGCAGCTGTACGGAAATTTCTCCTCCTGCGAGTCGGCGCTTCGGATCGACGTGCAGAACATGCAATCGTTGCATTTTAGGGTAAGGTTTTAGTAGGAAATTCCATGCGATTTCCCTGTTTGTCTAACACAACATTTCATGTGTTTTTAGAATAATCTCATCGAGGCCAACCAGGGAGGACTTTCGATTCGAGCGGACTCTCGAGGCTCTGCAACATCGCTCCGCGGATGGATTCACCACAATTTGTTCGTACGCAATCGCAACCGGCCCGCGATCTACGTCGAAGGACGCCAATCTTCCCCGTACCAGGAGGTGATCATGCACAACAATTACATCACCCAGAACGATGCCACGTTCCGGGATGTGGTCGTCCTGCGGCAGGTTGTTTCCAACTTCACGTACAACTATGTGCACCGTAACCGAGGCCAGCGGATCGTGCAGGTGTCCGGTTTCGATCGGGTACGGCTACCGATCTATCAAACAACAACCCACAATGGGTTCTACGAGTAAGTGGATGGCAAGGATGGCTTGTTATTTAGTTCCCCTCCAGCGTTGGCCAGAATCTAATATGTGTTTTCTTTGTAGCAACGTTGCAACGGATTGGGAAGGTCGAGCCACGATCGTCGCCGGTACGGCCGGGCAGCATTATATCGACAATATTTTCGCGAATCCCGACAACGATTACGAAATTATCACCGTCAATCGTTCGATGTAAGTATCGGGTGAGGTTCGGGCATGTAGATTTTATTCTTGTTCTCTTTAGTAGCTCTTCTAAAATATTCCTACTAACCGAATGAACGCAACGGAGTAGTAAGTCGAAACGGGAAAATTCTCTAGCATCTCTTTATATTTATTTCTTTTCTTTTTGGGTTCCAAAATTTACCTTTTGTGGCCAAATTTTGCATGTTATTTGTATGTATTTTATTTCTCTTATTACTCCTCCTCCTCCTCCGACAAATGTTTGAATCAAACACACACACACAAAACAACCGCGCCACCCTCGGGTCGCTGCATGAATGTGCCAACATTTATTACGCCCTGGCAGAATCGATTTCCAGTACTGGAATAGGTAGGTGAAGCCAATTCACACAACATTATTTAAACGCAATCGGTGATGGTTCGCTTGTTATGGTTACATTGTTTCATACATACTCTCATGCGCTTCCCTTATCGACCTGATCGTACTAATATCCTGCCTTTTTGATCTTCATCAGCACCCTGGACGTGTGGAAGACCAAAATCGACGCCCGCCATAACTACTGGAGCTACAACGAAACGCTCGCGGTGAGCTCGCGTATTCGCGATCGGTTCGACGATCCGCAGCTGCTGGAAGTTTCCTTTCTACCGCTGCACATGAACAACCTGACGGTGCTGGATGGGAAATGTCCACCCGGGTGGACGCTCCTAATCGACACCTGCTACATGTATGTCGGGGCACCGATGAGCTTCCGGGAGGCGCGTGACTTCTGCCGGTCGGACAACGCCTCCCTACCGTTCATCCACGGCGATGCGAACGCACTGTACACGTTCATCGAGCAGCAGAGCCGGTACCTGAGGAGCTACGAGCGCGTTTGGGTGCAGGATGCCAACTACATCGATCGGTGCACGTCGTTCCTGTATCAGAACGTGGAGGTGGAGGAATGCCACAATCGGCATGCGTTTCTGTGTGAAATCGATCCGAAGGTAGGTCGGAAAAATGATAAACTAACTTCGAAAAGATTATTTATATCCATCATCACTTATTTCTTGCAGGTTGAGATTGATCCACTCCATTGGACGGCGAGTATTGAGGTGATCGGTATCATCGTCGCACTGGCCCTGGTTGTGGTACTGATTTGCATCGTGTGTGTGTGCTGGTGCGCAAAGTCTCGCTACCGGCAGGATCAACGGTTGCAGCGACGCAACAGCATCCGCCAGAGTATGCGCAGTTTGAACAGTATCGATCAAGGATCGCTTCGCAGAAGAAATTATGTAAGTAGTGAACGATCGGTCGCTCGCAAAACATTCCCAAATGAGGAAGGAGCCTTAGGCTTTATTTTTGAAACGAAAAGCAACATAAAGCAACTTTGTCGCGAGGTGGTGAAAGCTTTTCAACATTTTTCCTCTAATGAAAGTATGTAATTCTTATCGATCTTTTTGCATTTTCTCAATATTAAAGGATAAAATTTCGCCAACAGATGTTTAAACAGTTGTCGTAAGTGTTCGTTTGTTGTGATGGTTAGTTTGGACTTGCTTGTGGTTGCCCGTGATGTTTTTTTTCTATTGTTACGCTTGTGATGCCTGTCGTTAATAGATTTTACAATTTGTGCCAATTTTTATTTTCCAACTTTAACCAATATTTTGTTTCATACCTTTGCAGGCAATTTCACGTTCCACGGATACGCTACGAACGGCCACAACGAACGACTATAAGCGAATGGCGTCGAACGGATCGATCGAGTCGGTCGACAAGAGCGTCCTCAGCACCGAAACAAGTTACGATATGTACGATCATAAGCAGAAACAGCAGTACAGCAACGAATATGCCGAACAGTTGAAAAGTCAACTCGGATACAGTGACACTAATGGTGCACCATCGGAGTACATGCAGAGCGCAACCGAGGCCAGTCCGGTGAAAACGAAAGTGTACGGTTTGCCCGAGTACAGCAACCACGGGGGTAGCATCGCGCTCGAGCTGGCATTCCGTAACGAAGGCTTCCGCGATACTTCGACCACGTACTCGGGTGTGACACGCAATAACTCCATCAGCACTGCCATCAACGAGGACACACCGATCATACACGCCCCGGGCGGGGGTGAAGATCTCGAGGAAACCGGTTCCGATTACTACGGTAACTCGAGCACGCTTCCGATACGGGTGCAGGATAAGCTGTCCTTCCTGCAGGAACTGAAACAACACCTACCCGAGTACGAGCCACCGTCGGCATCGATAAGTCACAGCAGTTTCCAGCCGGCACGAACCAGTCAAACGGAATCACTGTCCGGCGTCGGTGCATCGAGAGCAGCACCACCGAGACCGGCCCTACCGGTACTACCACCTCCCCAGAGTCACGTGTATCAGCAGCCATCGATACAGGTGCGCCGACCGGCACCACCACCGGATCCGGAACAGATGCGCCGCCCGGACTCGTACATGAAGGCTGTGAAGAAGTACGCCACACCGGGCCGGGAGAGGGACTCAATACTGCCACCACCGCGAAGCGATAGCCAACCCCGGCCCAAGACAGTGTACGAGTCGTCCGAGGAGCATTCGCCGACGGCGGACACCGCTACGATGACGATGCCTTCCGCCGGCTCGGCGTCGAGGGCAAACTATGCGCGCTCGAAATCGGAAGCCCTGCTCGAGACAAACTTCGACGATGGAAGTGCGGCACCACCGATGCTCAGCTACGACAGCCGCAGCTACTCACAGCCACTGGAAACTGCAATGTGAAAAGCAAATACCCTTTGGTGTTCAGAGGTGTGAGACTTAGATACGAATATAGTGTAAACGAATTGTACAGCTAGAACTAAGGAAAACGAACGAACAAACGATAAACGATTGAACACAGGGCGCTTTAAAGGGAAGTTAATACTTCACCACTTTCTGTGCCTTTTATGGTGCTTTCTGTGTGTAAGTGTTTGGGAGGAAAATCTTCCACCTCTAATGCGAGCGGTATTTTCATCTGAGAAGTCAATAATAATAGTAGTACTCTCGGTAGGATAAAAGTGTAAAGTGTTCATTTGAATTACCACAGTGGAAAGTTGTGATCAAGTGGAGCGATTCGTCTGCATTAGGAATTAATTTCTAAACCATTGACAAGCGGCCTTTTTCATCAGCACAAGCCTTAAGGTGCCTTTGTGAAACACGCTTATTTTATTTCCAAACTGTGTTTCATTTTTATTAAATGATTTACTTATAATGTCCCACTTCTAAGCAAAAGGCAAAAAGTTTCCATGACCAAATGTGCAAAACCCGTTGCATCACATTCATTCGGCCTTGGATCAGTGAGAAAAGATGTTGGTAAGCGATTTATTTATGCGTGTAAGTTACGTAAAGGCAAATCTAGCTGTTAGTAGGTAAATTTATTGATTAAACATTGTTTTAAAACCCTGAACTCGAGACATCATCCTTAATGCCAATAAGTTTACAGTGACCAGACAATTGGACAAAGAGCCTGCGGTAAAACATATACAATCGCGCTTAGGTAAGACTAAAAAAACCGTTACAATGTTGTATTTCTTTTATGGTCGATGAAGAAAAGTTTTAGCATTTTATTCTCACGGTGTGCGTTGTTGCGCGGCGAAATAAAGAATTAAGTATTATGTGATCGACTTTACGAATGAAAAGATACTAAAATCTGAAAAATTGTGTTTTCTTCAGTGTATAGTGTATTTTGCTCGCTTCCGAAATAAAATGGTAAAACATTCGTTAAGATATACATTGTGCAAACAAAATCTCAGCCTGGATAAGAAAAACAAATCAAATGCATCCGGCATCGAACACGGTGTTCAATCAGGTTTCCGATTTTGCATACAAATGATCACACAGCTGGTCGACGATGTTCAAGCCAAAGTCGACGCATCATCAACTCCTTGAATTAGATCATCGAACCGCGATCGTCGAGCGCGTGTTTACGAGGTTGTTTGTGCTTAGCTTGAACTGAAACTGTTTCGGTTTTAGGTGGTTTGCTTTAGCCGCTTTTTGGCCGAACCGAGCGTCGGATGAATCTGGAATCGGCAAGGGATGGACTGGTATATTTTGTTGACTATTTCGCGAGCGTTGCAGTCAGCGTGGCATTTTCAGGCGAATGTTGCCCGACAAGGTCACGAATAATCACAACTTTAAAGTTACCATGTGTGTTGGAATTGGAGGGAAGTTGTTTTGAATTTTTTCCACCCATCGTTAGGCAGATATCGTTTCGATATGGAAATGAAGCATGATCGTAGCTTATTTCGGAAGCACGTTTGACTAGCGTTATTGTAAATCCAATATGAATATGAAGCTTGGAAATGAATTGTAAAAAAGATTGTATATAGAAGAAACTACAGAATGTTCTATCTTACAATCGAGCAAAGCAAAACGTTGAGCTGAAAGCATGTGACACGTGCAACTGGAACTTGTCGAACTTGTGAATGCAAAAAATCAAGGGAAACATGTTTACGCGAAGAACAAGAGTATTTTCACATGTTTATTTGACCCTCGAATGATTTAGTTCGCTGGCAAACGTAAAAACCTTTTTGGTCATACTGTGTTAATGAGTGGAGTAAACATTTGTAGCAACTGTCCTGAAAGTCATCTGTTTGCGTACGCGTACGCTAACAACCTTTATTCGCTTAATACAGATCTATCGACCTCCGTTTTTCTACGGCAGACAAAATTGTAAACAACGTACGACTTATGATGGAGGGTTTTAAATGTTATCCTTTATGTTTTATTTATTGTTTTGAATATTTAAAGATCGCCGAAAAAACCGTTGAAAAGTGAGTCATGAAATATGCATCGAGTATTCCTTCCAGCGTAAACGAGAAGGCAGTATCAGGAGAGAGCGAGAACACCAGCTATACGATGACTTCTCTTTAGCTTACGCGAGCGAAAGAGAAAGGCATGCTATTTCGCTCTCACGAGCTACATAGTAACAAGGTGAATAAAATGTAGCAGGTAGGACCATCTGCAACATAATGTTGACAATCATGTTTGACATCATGTTCACGGAAAAGCAAGA
This sequence comes from Anopheles sinensis, assembly GCA_000441895.2. Lineage (NCBI taxonomy): Eukaryota > Metazoa > Arthropoda > Insecta > Diptera > Culicidae > Anopheles > Anopheles sinensis. The sequence goes on from KE525333.1 coordinate 1,012,637, forward strand.
TGCCTATAATATACGAGGTTGAATCATGGCTTCGCCGTGGCAGCCATATTCATTAGATTTTTGACATTTATAGGGTTTTGAGAAAAGCCTCATTCGTACCATATGCAACAACAATTTACACCAACATGGAGTGTCGTCGATGATCAACATGTTGTTTATTTTTCTGAGGCAACAAAGCGACTTATTTGTAACCAACTTACCTCGTATTTTGTATTCATTTCACAAACAAGGAAACTTCCCAAGCTTGCCTAGGCTGATCTTTGATTTTACCTGCTGTATTTTACTGCACTTGGTATTTTGTGGCAGCAGGTTTTTCGGGTGACAAAAGTGCTGGGGGTGGTGGGGGTGATGGGGACAGTGTGCGAGATTAGGTCGGAACAAGCAGAAGTTGCCAACATAAATTCAGTGTTTTGACGGCGCGGTGACTGCTCTGGCGTTTTTTGGCGCAAGTAGTCGTTTGTAGGCGGTTGTGGTGGTCATGTTTCTGGCTTTTGGTAATAGGTTTGCTTCTGGTTTTCTCTGCCACCTCCATTTCCCGCAGTAGTGCAGCACTGGGGCACCCATTTCCGCCAGGTGAAAATTTTGTTTGGGGCTACAGGCTTTTTGGTGCACCAAAGCAAATAGTAAACCTGGTCGGGTTTCGCTGTGGAGTTCTGTGTGAGTGTGTTTTTTTTAATTTGTTTTGGCTGTCGGACGGACGAGAAGTGACGGATCGCTGGAAAATCGAGCAGTGATTTTCTACTAAAATGTTCCGTCAACTGTAGGCGAAAGAGTTTGAAAAAGTTTTTTCCCAACTCCACTTGTCTGTCGGAGGTGTAAAATTATTCTACCAGATAAACTTTTCCCTTCGTTGCACTTTCGCACAAGCGAATTGCAGTGCAGTGCAGATTCGCCGTATCTCGCCTCGCAGTGCAGTGAAGTGCAGCGCCCTTTGACGGTGCTGGATGAAAATTGAAAAATCGATAACATTTTATTGCAACTCGCCTGCTCTCGCCGTAGTTCCAGGCGCATTGCTATATTATAGGACCGGCTTGAAATGTAGTTGACTTGTTGTGGGGGTCGAATGGTGGGGGTGTCAGGTAGGCAGGCACGTGCGCGAGAAAGAGATACACCGCACGGGAGAGAGAGAAATAATGCAGTGAGAGAGCGAGAGAGGGCGGACAGAAAACATACCACACCGAAAGTGGTGTTCTCGTGCTTTTGGTTGGATTTAGGAAACGTGCGTCCTGTGTGCGAATCTTTTCGGCCATTATTATTAGTAATTCCAAAAGGACCTTGTTTTTTCGGGAAAATTGTGTGCGTTGGTTTTTCCAACCCCACGCCCCCCACCTTTCCGGTCCCGTTGTTATGGTGCCAGCGCCTTGGATGGCGACAGGTCCTTCCGCCGGGGCAACCGACGAAGGGTGAAGTCGATGTCAGGGACTTTCGTTTCAACAGGCTCGTCCCCTACAGGAATGGGAGGGGTGTGGTGGAGGGTGAGTTGAAAAGGAGGTTTGGGTGTTCCGGCATAGTTTGTTGCACTCCTTCACTTGACGACCGAGGCTTGTTGAAAATAACCATCCGAGCAACCATTGGAAATGGTTGTTGAGTTGTTTTAAAATCCGGTACCTCTGTTTCAGCAGATACTTGATTGGGTTGTTTGGTTGTTTCGCTAACGTTCCCTTCCGTTTCCGGCGTAGTGTGGCGAAGAAGCAGTGCCTCGCGGTAGAGCGTAGGAGTGTTTGCCCGGAAAATGCAGGTAGCCTCCGGATGAGCCAAACGCAGAGCCACCAGCAACTTAGTGTGTTTAGTGTTGTCGTGCGATCCAGGCGCAAGTGAGCTCGGTTCCGTTCCGTGCGTGCGTGGATCCGGTGTAAGTGTTTCCGGTTCGAGCCAGCAGCCGCCGCCGCCGCCGCCGAGGCCCGCACGTCAAAGTACGGGGGCCGCCGTGGAAAGCGTACGGGAGCAGTTACGGGCGGGCGGGAAGCAGTTTCGAAGAGATCGTCGCACCCGGTGCAGCGGGTCCGCAGGACTTCCAAAGTGTATCATCACCGTGCAGGACACCAGCGGCGACGTCGGCGTCGGGGCAGGAGGAGAGGACACGGCAGCGGCAACGGCAACGCAGGAAGGCGGCGCCGGAAGTGGCAACAGACCCCGCCGACGGTGGAGACGGTGCAAGCTGGCGACGGGGGCGAGACGCGGTGCGAACCAAACTACTATGCTCAAGTATCTGACGCACAAGCTTCGCACGCAATCAATCAACGATGAGAATCATGCCAACGAGAAGGTAAGTGTGTTATAGTCAATAAGGTTTTGGGCCAACGTATTCCACTAATGTATTGCGATTAAGCCAAAGGAAGTTAGACAAAGAAGCAGTCAAAGAGGAAATAGTCCAATCAGTAAACTACATTTTGAATCGATTTGCATTGCTCCAGAGTAGAATTTCATACCTGCAGAAAATGTATGCATTATTCCATTATTTGATTGCAAACTTACAGATGCATGTACTCTTCCAGTACCTATTTGAAACATTACATCAACTGATTCAAGTGTTCCGTCATATGATTCGAAACCCTGTAAGGTTTGGGCCAACGTCTTCCAAATATCTTGAGATTACGGAAGTTGGACAAAGAAACAGTCAAAGTTTAGCTGTGTTGAGCTGCTCGGGGATAGAGAGCTAATTACGATGAAGGGAAAATACTCCAATCAGTCACATTTCAGCATACCCGGTTGAATATGTTCAGGTAAATTATGTTTGGAAAAACTTTTAAAGTCCTAACTTCACCTGCTCGATCATGTGTTAAAAAAGAACATGTAAAAAGTTCACCCTGAACGGAGAAATTAGAATTAGGTTAGGGTCGTTGTCTACTGGCGGACGACTCCTCGAATGGATTTTTGGGGGGAGTGGATGGGCGCCCATCGAAAGAGACGCATTGTTGCCAGAGAGGCAGACAAAGAAATTAGGTGCTGAAAATTGTACCATTAATGTGGTGGTAATGCGTTCCGTCTTGAATGTATTTCTTTATGACCTTCCCTCAGTTAGCTCCTTGTGGAAATTTCGTTCGTTCAGCCAACCCCAAAGCTCAGACACAGCGCCGAAAAAATCGGCAACCTTTTTGAAAGGACGCCATTTTTCTTTTTCTTCCCTGGCAAACGCACGTACGGCGCGTCACAACGACACACTCATCGGTTTGATGCAGCGGAAACCCCGTGTCCTCCGCCCTGTGGGGGGGAAAGAACGGGGGCTCGTTCCGGCATAAAGCCTGTAGTAGTAGAGGCTGATTTTTGCTTCATCCTTGGGCTCGCACTTGGAGCCGCTCACCGAAATCGCCGCTGTTCCATTGCACTCACACACGGAATCACTTCGCCATGATGATCCTTGCGTGTCCTTGCCAAACACCACGCTCTTGATGTCTCTCTTTCTCTCTGTCGCTTTGCTGCCCGGCCCATTAGGCGTATGTGGTCATGGTCCCGACGTCTAACTGACCTATGTATGTGAGTTATGAGAACGAACTCGACCCAGCATAGTAAGTATACGGTACTATCATGCCGTACGCGCCATCCAGTAGTAGTAGTAGTAGTAGTAGTAGGGTGCCGTAGTAGGGAGTCTATGAGATTCTCTCGTCCTTCCGTCGGCTCACACAGGTGAGCTGGTGAATTTCCCTGTGAGATGGAAATTCGCACCCGCTTTTGGATCCTTGGAGTTGCTCTCGAACCGCACCCCCCTCACCCAACCCTCTATTGTCGCTTTTCATTATCCTAGTGGATGGACACTGTTCTCTCTCACTTTTACATCCTCACCAGTTTTTGTCGGCTCTTTTCCGTGTACAATGACAACAAATGTAATTCGTGTTAACGCTCTGCATGAAGATTGAATTTTCTGGAATTCCTCGTAATCCTTGTTACTATTACTACGAGTGCTTTATAATTAGAAACCCTCGATGTATCTAATATAATTCAAGTGTTTTCGATACATATTTGATGAAAAATAGTTTTTACTTCACCAAGATAAAATCATCAGTGTTTCTTATTATTCTACTTAAGATAATGTTTGGCTGTTATTAGTAATACAAAATCTATGATTGGTTGTTCACAACTTTTGCATTGTAACATAAACATTTCGTGGAGTATGTAATTTCGTATAAAATACATGTTTTAATTCTATAATGTTGATAAAACAATATATGGGACACGTTATGCGGGTTGGTACTATTGAAGGCGAACGCAATACTTTGTTTAGCTTGCTCGTCAAAACATTGATGTTCGGGGTTCCATTCGATACGGATTTTTGCACTTCAATAGTGACTTATTCGTTAAAAACACTTGAATTAGAACCGTTTATTTATCTTTTTTTGATTACTTTACATTACAAAATAGTTGAAATTTCAATAACAAAGATTCAACTTAAATTTTTCAAAAAGATTATATATGGGACTGCGGGTTCTTTCAATATGGGACGCAGTCAATTTGGCATTTTATTCACATTTGTATGTACTAAATGGTCACTTTTATATATTGTTTTGAAAATATATTGAAAATGAACATAAGTCATGGGGCTAACTCAAAAGTGATGAAAAGTCAAATGGGACTATAATACGCCCATACTCGTATTATAGTCCCATTTGACTTTTCAGTGTAAAAAGTGTCAAATTTTGAAATATTAACAATAATATATTAAGAACATTTAGAAGTATTTGTTCTATTTCTTTTGTAATTAATTTAACTGAACTTGTCGAATGCGTTCTAATGTCTACATTTTCCGAGTGTCAAAAGTAATAAGAGGTCCAAGGTGAGATTTTGCAAGGTTTTTTGGAAGGCAAAAGCACCTTAGTGCTGCTGAAAGTCAAATTAGGAATGGTTGTTTGCCATACGCCAGGACATTGCACATTCTAGGCGAGCGAAAATTTCTCCATCAAAACGCCACTTCCACTCACCTTTCGCCTCCCTATCGAAGGGCAACCGATAACTTCCAACGTCCGCTGCTGGTAACCTTCGGTGTGAAAAACAGCACCAATACTGGCGCACACCCCCCATTGTACGCCATTGTTGCTTCGTTCGGTCGTGCACCCAGTGCCTTTGCCCAAGGACGGCCCTGTCTGGGCTATGGCTCAGCAGCAACACCATCGACTCTATTACACAATGTCTACGATGGGAGCGCGTTTTGGGGAAATCTGCATTTCCCGCGTCCCGCCTCGGCTCCATCCGCCGCATTCCCGGAGGTTGGTGAGTTTTGTTTTTCGAAGTAAAGCTAAAACTTCCTTTTCTTTGTGCGCACCAAATGGTGTGTCCTGTGAGTGACTTTGCTTACTACACTCCCTCACTGCCCTGCCTTTTCGCACCCTTTGTGTGTGTGTGTGTGTGCTCGGCTGCACGGTGCTGTACGTGTGCACCCTCACCCCGGTATTGGGATGGCGAGTGAAAGTTGAGGGAAAGCTTTGCGCCTCGGATTCATTCAACCACGCGTTACGCGAAGGAACGCCGCTCGGTGGTTGACACGGCACGCGCATGACACTCCCAGCAAGAAGGTCCTTCGAAGCGGGGGTGGGTTGGGGGTCACGCAAGGAAAAAAAGGATCATTGCACCGACAGTAGTAGTACGACGGCAACGACTACTACACCACGCTCTGGTGGGTTTCCTGTTTTCGTCCTTCCCACTGCCACGATTTCCACGACAAAGCGAGGAGTGTTACAATGTTCTCACTGTAATGGTGTTGGTGATGTCCTTAGCATGATGCTACCTCTCCTTTGCACCAATGTCCTTTGCACCAATCGCTCCCTGATGTAATGGCGTTACAGCTTTTCAGGGAAGCATCCTGTCCCCGTCGACATTGAAGTGAGAAAATCTCCCCACCCCACATCGGGGGAAAGTTAAGGGCGAAGGGATCTGAGTTTCCCTTGTCGGTGGCTTACTCCGCGTTGTGGCCTAAGCTTTCCAAGCTTTCGAAAATCGCTGAGCGACGGATTCGAAGTCATTGACCACTCACAGGAGCCTGGCCCCCTCGTGCGGTTCTCGGTGAGTGACCGGGAAATGTTGAATGAGCAAGGACAATCGCAAACTTCGGCGGAGCAAATGAAGTCCTTGGATGGATGCAAAACCAACAACCAAAAAAAAAGGACCTCAAACCACACAACCGACGAACTACAGAATGAGAGCTCCAAGCCCGGAGCGAATGTTTGTGTGTTGGGTGGCCCTTGTTACAAGATAGTGTACGCGGGGGTAGGAGGAGGGAGTCGGAAAAAGCGTACGTTTTCGGTGGAGTAATGGACGAATGTTTCGGGATCCGTCCGTGCCAGTACGGTTTCGACCGTTCAACGCGAAACAACAAGGTTGCAGGTTGGGCGAACTCATCTTCCCTGGTTTGGCTTTCTGTCGAAACAAAATGGAAGGTAGTCGTACCGGTTGCGAGCGTTGTGGCATTTAAGAACGGCTCCCTCGACCGGGTGGGACATTCTTGCCTAGAGCATCTCCCTCGTTTCGGGATCCTTTCATTTGGCCCAGAGGGAAAACAAACCTCCGAGTGGACAGTCAATAAGGCAGACGGTTGTCGGTGGCAACTTTTATTTCTCGTGCAGACCGTTTCCTTCAGAAAACGAGCCAGCGAGCGAAGAAAACGAGCCAGCGAGCGAAAGAGGGCGAAATCGGTAAAACGGACGAGCAAAAATCGACGACCAACAGCGAAACGCTCCGGTCGACGGCAGGAAGGCACCCAAGAAATCCGGTTGCCAGAACATATCGCGGTCCCGATGGCGTCCTCCACCTCGTCTTCAACGTCGCCGCCGTCGTCGTGGTAGTCATCGTTGCGTTGTGTGGGCTCGTGCAGCTCTCGGCGCAGTAGTGTGCCGCAGGAACTCGTGCAGTGTGCCGTGGAATCTCGCTCGGGTCACTACGCTGCTCGCTGCTGTTCGCACACGTTTGGTTCCTTCAATCGTGCCGGAAAAATTAACGGAGGTTTTTCGCGAGCAGAACTGCGTGCATATAGAGTTCTTGTCCGTCCAGCATCCGGTTTTCGTGTGTGCACTTTTGAAGAAGAACCACCCTCCGGTCGTCCATTTTCCACGCAAGGAGCTGTCCAACGTGAATCGATCCTTGTGTTCGGCGCACACACCACCAACGCATTCGGCGGTGGAGGGAGGGGATATATAAAAATATAAAACCGGCCAGTGGTAGTGAACCGAAATCGAAAGCGAAAGTGTCAAATCATTCGAGAGATTGATAGTTCCTAGATGAAGGAGTACAAAAAACCGTAAGAGAGGGAGAGAGACTGACAGAAAGAGCGAGGGAGAGAGAGAGAGAGTGTGTGTGTAAGAGAGTGTAGGCGTGAAGGGAAACAACACACAACAAACAAGAAAACGTACACACGTCTCGCAGAATAGAGAGCTGAACGTATTTTCTTATCCGCAAGTCGAAGGCGCTCCTCAGGAGCACATAAGATAATTCTTGAATTGAACTGAAGGATTGCTCGTAAATTGGAAACTTCTTCCTACCCCGGGGAAAACCGGGAAAAACGGCCGTGGTGGTGTGCGTGTGTGTGTCGGTATGTCAGCTGTGTCAGCACCTTTTACTTTTTTGCTCGATACCATTTTGCGTACACTCTCAGCGCTTGTGCTCTCGTGTCCGGTGACGGACGGTGGACGTGTGTAAAGATTACTTTGCAACAAGACACAGCAAAGGCTGCTCCTTCCCGCTGCAGCAAGGAAAAGTCGACCTCACAGATAGATAGAAATCATCGTAACGATAGGGCAAAAGGCTTTCGAGCGAAAGGTACGTGCACAGGACAACGGAAAGTATACAATGACAATGACGTGGAAAAAGGCTAGGAAAATCGAGCTAGAACTGGATTAAAAGGGCGAGCGGAGCGAAACACGAACGAGAGGGAGCGACAGGGAGAGAACAATCCCATTAAAGGACCTCGAAAGGTACGGGGCAGGTTTTTTAGTAGCACCGGAAGCACAAAACGAAGAAAACTGCCATTCTTTGTTGTTTGCCGAAGGTGACTTTGGGAAGTGTCGAGTGTGTAGTGTGTGTGTGGGTGTACTGGTGCTTTTGGTGTGTTCCTTGGTGTCCTGTTTGGGGTGCACGAGTACGAGCGAGACGTTTTTCGAAATGCCAGGCCTGTTTCCGACGATCGTAAGTAGCATTTTTCGATTACTTTCTTCCTTACTGTGAATAAGCATTTTCCTTTGGAAAAGCCTCCTCCACGTACGGAACGGGTTTGGTTCGTTCGTCGAAGATTCTCACAAGAACTATCCTCGCTGGCTGGAGATGAAGAGAGTGCGAGATGGGGAGAGGGAGAGTCCTAGAGTGTACGTACGCACGTACGATACGATTGGTAGTATGCCCTTGAAAAAATACCAAACCTCTCCTTGGTCTTCCAGTCCCTGCTTGGTGTTCAAGTACCTTGCATTAGACTCCCATCTCAAGTGTTATAATCACGCAAACACGCCTTCGATTTGCTCCAACACCAGGCGAGTTTAGTTTAAGTTGATGTACTTTTCCATCGATTAAATCGTTTTCAGATGATTTTGTGTCTTTCTAAACCAGTTGTGTAAAAATCCCAGAGTAAGATATTAGATAGCCACTGGAAGAAAACGTTGCTCCGACATTTGAAGATCCCCTCTTCTCTTTTTCGCTTCAATTATCGCCTCAAAACAACGTCACTGCAGTAAATCTTCCCATCGATGACGTTCGAGGCGTTGGACGAGGCAGAAATAAATCACTTGCGATGTGTCAAAGTCTGTCGAACGCCTGCACCTAATCAATTCCCAGCTAAAAAGGTTTCCAAGCGGAGAAGGAAATACAGAAGGAGTGTATTACTCTCTGCCATGTAAAACCCGGAACGTGGGACACATCTTCCCATTCCATCCCATCATCGCATCGCAGCGATTGCACTACTATGTATGTAAGGCTGTGACCTTGTAGTATACCCCCGGTACGGGTGTAGTACGGTCTTTGCGACGGTCGTCCGTCCGTCCTAGTCCTGTGGTGCTTCATCTTCATGCTCCCGACGTTGGCGAGAAGAAACCACCGTCGTTGTGTGTGATCGTCTTCGACTCTTGTGCACGTTCTCGGTGCTTGGTTCACAAGTCGAACTCCAAGACGGTGGCTGAGCTTGACGCCGAGGATAAGAACGATCTACCGTCGTCCTTTATATTGGAACTAGGAGCCAGTACCATGACGATGCTTTATAGAATTACTCCCAGCATTACCAATAGACGCAAGACTTGTGTACTTGCCTCGGAACACCCGGTTCCTTCGAGAGAGGAAAACCGGAGCGCGTTACCGTGTTCCGCAATATGGCGAGAGAAATCCGTCCGGAATGGCACGGTAACCACCACGAATTCCAAGACCAAGACACCAAGACGCCCGTACGAAGCAAACGACGACGACGACGTAGCGTAGCGAACGTTCCACGTTTCGCGTTCTTGGCACTGGGAAAACCAACCCAACCTTTCCCGGAGACTTCAAAGTCATCATCCCACACGCGGGGGTGGTGGTGGTGGTGGTGTGGCGCCTCTCGGGGTGGCTCGGGTTCGCGTTCGTGCCGAAGATACACACACGGGCTTTGGTAGGAAAATGGTTGCTGCTGCGCTTTGCGCATACTACGCCGCGATTGGCGTAGAAATTGTTATTTCAGCATAAGTCGCGTCCGAGCAAAATCGGGGCGGAAGTGAGGTGAGAGGGGGGAGTTGTGCTGGTTGGTCTTTTTACAACCTACTCCGACCAGCTCCGACCCAGCGCCACCATCCTCCCCCTACCAGCTCCCGAAAGGCGAAGGCTCCCATTTCATTCACAGCGTCGCGTACTCCACTCCAGCTTCGGAGGAAGGCGCGTAGTTTTTCCTTTTTTGAATGAATCGACCGCCACTCACACTCTGGCCTCTGGTACGGCATCTCACTCGTTCGTTTGGAAGCAACCGATCGGGGTCTCTCTCTCTCACTCTGCTCTTCCGTTTTCCTTGGGAGGAAGAATACTGCTGGTTCCTTCCTACATTCCACAATAATGCCCGTCTTCAGGAAGTAGTAATATTTTTGAAATAGATCCGTTTTCCGCTGCCCACTCGCGCTCTCGCGGGTTTTTCCCACACCGAACGATCTATTTTTCCGGAGTGCTTGAACTTCTAGGGGAGTTGTTATTTTATAACACCCCCGCTCGAGACTCACCCAACGATTTTCCCTGTATTTTCCCTCCCTAACAAACCGCTTCCGGTCGGATGGAAGATTAAGCTCGAACATTTATTGATGGGTTTTGGGCCTGCCAACTACTACTACTACTACTACCGATATTCATCGTTGACGTTGATCCTTTTCCGATGCTTTCTCCTTGCTCTCGATATGCGAAGTTTTAATGGATGGCGATGAAACTGAAATGGTATTTAAAAAAAGGGATTTCCTGAGCTTTCCTTGCAAAAAGCCATTGAACCCTAGAAGGTGGCTGCATTCAGCGATATTGCAAACTCCTCCTTCCACCCCCCACCCCACCCGGGTACATTGACGAACAGGCGAAAGCTTAAGGAGCTTCTTGCTCTTTTCCTTCGCGCAAAGGATTTCCACCAAAAACCGGAGGGCGAGAGTTGTGGGAGACACTGTGCTAAAAGGGGACTTTGTGGTTTATGTTGAGGGGGGGGGCGAAAAGAAGAAGAACAACGAATGAAATGAAATGAAATTCGTAAAATTAATCACGTTTCCCTGTTAAGCTGTGTCGGAATGTCTCGGTTTATTCGGTTTTATTTTTTCGAAATTGTGCATGCGATCCCCGGGATGTGTGTGGGAATGGATCGTCAAATTGTTCCGGAGCGAGGGGGGGAGGGGACCGTTTTTCATGCGATGTAACATTACACGCCACTCCCAGGCCCAGGATTGTCCCGGGCCTTTGCGCGCCGTTTCATGTCATGCGACATTTAAGGTAATCCTCGTTTGGAGCGAGAATATTAGGAAAACGGGATAATCCCTGTTTTTGGAGCCCGGGACGCTGGTGGATGGCCGGCTTAACGCTACCGTGGCCGGATATGGGGATACGGATGGTCCAAACCACACTCACACACACACATACACATGAATATACACACACATAAAAGAAATAGAAGAGAAAGAGTGCAAGGCCAGTTTGGCCAGACAATTTCAGCCTCTGCTCGTGTGATAACCGTACCGTGAATGTCACGGCATGGAACTTTGGGCGTTTTTGGTTCGTACTTTCGGGTGCTTGTGAAAGGGTTTTTTCCTCCCCCCTCCCCCCCACCCGCCTGCCCGTTCGACTCTATAAACATCCTTCCGATCGGGGCTCGGGGAGGGGGAAACGGGCTGTGACGGTCAACGGGTTATTGGCAATGTTCAGCGAATCGGTTTCGGCGTGGGAGGAAAGCGCTGTTCGTTCTCTACATGCGCCCATTATCGTCCAGGGCCCAACCTGGGCACGTGGACGGCCGGGTATTACTGTCAATGTTGTCCTCCAACCCCCCCGGGGTTGGATCGATTTTCCAGCGTTTTCCGTCTTTCTTCTATTTTTGCAAGTAACGACGAGATATCCGCAACGGAACGAAGCGAAAAGCTGTAATGACGAAAAGGAGGAGCAAAAGAAAATCACTGCTCCACGTGTCCGGCACGAAACAGTTTACACTGGATGGGACACTCACAAGGCAGGGCGAGGCTTAAAATTCGATCGAACGGGCAGCAACTCCTACGATGTAAAAGACACCCTCTAAGATCCCTTCGGGGGCCTATCTCTCATTACGGTTAATTAATTTTAATAACCGACCCTTTTGCGACTGCTCGCAGAAAACTGTACTTTGTTGCGAAAAACGATCGATTTCCTTTGATGTTTTGGGCGGGTGGGGAGTGTGTTTGCCCGGTGTGGAAATAAAATGAAGAGAAAACTTATTTGCTTCGCAGGATACAGCAGTGCGAGCGGCTATCGATTATTCTGTTCACTGTAATTAATGACACTTGGGTGATCGGTGAAAAGCGTGATATTCAAGAAGTCTCTGGATCCTCAAAAAAAAAACAAAACAAAACCGGCACACACCGGCATTTTATTGTCCCGCTTGTGAGGAATTACTTTGTGGTCGGCGTTTGATGACTCCCGCATCATCATCATCAGAGGCCCGAATGCCGACGTTCGCCCTGCGTGGATCGTAAAATTAATAAGCCAATAAATGGCATTAAATCATTTTTCGAACGAGCAGCTCCTCTCGGTACATCATGTGGATATGTTTTGTTGTTTATGCTCGCCCGTTCAGCGCTCACACGATCGATCGTATCGGTGACCGCATAGAGGAACACAAAAAGAAGCGATCCAGTGTGCAGAAATTTATGAAGCCTTTTTCCGCCCATGGTGCATGGAAGATGTATTACCGCATGCGGAAAGTCCATTGAGAAAAAAAACGGTGGAAGGTGATGGGGGGGCTAGGGAGGGAGTTACAACAGTCGTCGTGGTTTCTGCACCCCAAGAACAATCGCCCCTAAAGGGCATGCCGAGATTCTTCGGTTCGAACGAGCAGAGACGACGGAGAATATGGAGTTGGAGCTGGAAAACCCGTAGCGAAATCCATAAAATGCACTGCATCTGTGGCGCTTGTGTGTGTGTGTGTGGTGAAGGTAATAAATTTCGCTGGTGTTCTGCCCTTCGAGTTGGTCCCCGCCCCACATCCTCACCAACGTCCCCCTGTTCCGCAACGGCGGGACGGAGAAAGGTGATACGAAACAATTTGGAATAACGAAAATGCACAAAAGCGAACCTGGCGAGGGACAAAGGGGGGAGGGCGGAAAGGATGATGAAGGTTGCGAAACCAAACCGAAATTCCGCTCGATGGGTGCCGAAAAATTCAACGGACCTGAACCGACTCTCTCCTGTGTGCGTCTTGGCCACTTCCTGCAAGAACCTCTGTTGATCATAACCACCTTGGAGAGGGGGACGAAGGGGGATTAAAAAAAACTTGGGGGTAGAGGAGTGAGGGTACACAAGTCACGCCGGAAAGGCAGCATATCGGCAGCAGGCCTACGCGCCACCCGCTTTGCTCCCGCTGTTGGCCGCACGAAGGACGAAGAGAGGTTAAACAGAAACTCAATCATATCAAAAACACCAACGAATAGCCATCTTGGAGGGACGAAGGGGCCAGTGGTGGAGGGGAGGGGGTTACGTGGTCTTTAAAGGGTTCACGATTACGTTAAGCAACGTCCTTAGGTCCGCGATCAACTTCTTTTTTGTTCCTCTTTGTCCGCCTTTTGGTGCCAAAAGATATAAACCCTTCCAACTCCCGGAGACTCCGGAAAGGAGGGTCTCTAGAGGTGGCGATACCCTTTTTCCCCCATTTGCGCTGTTCTCTTCCACGTCCGATTCGATCTCGTAAAGCCTTATTACTACACCAGCGCAACCCAGTTGTGGAGCGGCTCGCAAGAACCGGTTACGCGAATAAGTTCTTCCCTTCTACGGCGTGACCTGCTGCCTAAGATTCGTGAGTTCGCTCGCGGTGTCTAGCGTAAGCTATCGATCGAGGTGTAAATATTCTGAATGCGAGCTCGAACTACTCTCTACCTTGTGCCCTGGTACACTTCTGGTGCTGGTGCTTATTTAGTTTTTTTCTTACAACCGAATCCGTTCCTATACAACCGCGTCCCACATGGGAAAGGCGTGTTCGGAGAACTAAGCCGGGCAACGTTCTTTCGCCTGACGTTGTTCGTTGTACACTTTATCGGCTCTTCGGTCCGAGACAGCGATCTCTCTGCCCTCCGGGGTACCTCCCTTGAATGGTTACATTGCGTGTCGTTTAATCGTGATCGCGTACGCGCACCTCCAACATAAACCTCTGTAAGCGCGGTGGAAGAAGCGGTGGAGTCTGCGTGGGTTTTTGGTTGGAAGGCGCAGCACTAGAGCCCACCATTGACCGTCACCGCGGGTCTCTGCGGGTCTCTGAATTGTCGAACAAGTTAAACCTGAAAATCCACCGTAGCACACCTCATTCTCCTTGTTTTCTGCCCGTTCGTTTTGGTTTTGATCTTGGGGAGAACTTCTTTGTGTCGGGAAGTTGGTCTCCTACCACAGCGGGCGGTTCTTCGGTTCGTGAGCTCGCTGGTGCCGGTTTTCCGGAGCTCGTGTACAGGAGAGAGATTGAGTTCATGATTTATGCCTCACTCCATCGTCCGTGCTTCTACTGACGGTGGAGATCGGCGGTCTTCTTGCGGCCGTCAATTGGCATTCCTTCTATGGTTTGCACACGAATTCGACCTGCGTCGGTACCGGGAAACAACCGCGTACGACGGGTTTCCTCTCCAACCTTCCCCAGAGACGTAGCTCGCAGAACTCTCTTCGGGTTCTGGACACTCCTGCGGCCTGCGGTTGTCGGCAGAACTTGCGGTACACGTTTCACTTTGGAAACACAATACTGTTAACTCGAACCCATGCACCACGATAGGCTGTTGCACCTTCCCCTACGAACAAAAATTCCAAGTTCAGAGCTCTGAACTCAAATCTTAAGGAACCTAAGATAAGATTTTAAAACGCGTGCAAAAGGTCCGCGTTGCCTTGCTACCTGCGCGTGTAGTTTATGTGTAGAGCGTGTGTGCATGGGAATTATCCCGCGTTCGCTCTGAACTCCACGACTGTGTATGGTGCGAGCTATGCAAAATGCTGCGTCATAGGTTCCATCGGAGTTCTGAACTTACCGAGATTCGAGCTCTGATCCGAGCAATTTTGTTAGTCGGGTTCGTCTAGTGATCGACTGTGATGGCGACCGTAAGGATTGGCTGTGGACTGAAACTGGTTTCGACGCTGAACGAACGCAACTGGTAGACTATAGACTATAGATTGGCAAAGGTCGCCATTACCGTCGGTGAGAGTACGGTCGGAACTCTGGTAGGCCAAGTTCTCAGTTGCAGCTGATTCCTGTGTCGATCCGATATTGGGTGATCAAGTTTCAGGTACTTGGGAAGGTGTAAATGTTACCTTTCACTTATAGGCTCCGAATTCTTGAACTGTCACTCCAATACTTCTTGGAAATTCTTGACTTTGACCTATTTCTCGATGTGTGTGTTTTGAAAATTTGTTATATCTTATCGTCCGAAGATGAACTCTTTGTACGATAATCTCATTCAACATATAATAACATTCACTTCAAGAAAAAAGTTATTCGACGAGGAAATGATTCCTTTCGGTGGCTTACATGTCTATTAATCATTCGTTAAATATTTATAAAAGCCAACGATCGAGCCATCGTACAGCAAAAAAGATGGCCGTGCCCTCCAAGCTCTTATCCCTATGAATAGTCAAAGTTTGGCAAGATTCTGAAGTCGATGGATTATTCATGTGGTTATGGAAGAATTTTCTGAAGCACTTACCGGTCCGGTGGCGGTTTCGATCGTTCCGATCTCGTGTTCGGTCACGGTGAATATATAAACTACCGTCGGATGATGGTTACAGACATATTTTAACACCAATACGTGTGTTCCCCGGGGGTATGCTATTTATTTTCGCTTGTATTTTCAATCAACGAGGTCGCCAGATGATGTTTATGAACATCCATTGGTGAAGCGTTGAAGTTTTCTAGAAGAGTGTACCGATTAGTCCCGAATCATATCTTATCTCTCACACTCGATGCCAGATCGGTCGTCGTCGCTTGTCATAAATCAACATGAGCATCATATCAGCCATTGGTCGATCGTAAAAATCACGCTGTTATTGGGTGGAAAAGGGCATACGATTAAACCGTGGTCGTATGATTAAATTTTATTTTGCCTCATGATCATCGTCTTCGTCATCAGTTAACATCGGCTCAACATATGTTTCTTGCTGCCGCGCGGTTTCGCCGACTGATGGGAGGGTAATTCAGACGACGGAATTGTGAATGGGACCGTGAAGACAATAATTAAACGAAATCGCAAACGCACGACGACGAAACGTTGTTTATATGTTGGACCATTCTCGAGGCGATAACGGTGACGTGAGGCGGCAAGAGCGTGTGTTGTTGATTGAAACGTTGCTGACGCTGTTTCGGTGGACGCCCGATAAGTCGCCCATCGCTCTAAATACCAATTCCCCAAGCTTCAAATTATGTCGCACTCTGCTGTTTGGTTGAAAAAACTCTGTACAGTGTAAAAATAGCTCCCTTATCCGCGATAGACTCATATAAAGATAGCATTTTGGGCGGAACGTCCGACGGTTCATACTTATCAAATGCAAGTGACGTGTAATGTGCAGTGCAGTGCACTTCCGTTTACTTACGATGCTACGGCAAAGAGGAGGGAGACATTAAAACAAATCTGTAAGATGAAACCAAACAACGACGACTTCAAAAACTCACACTTGAACAGCAAGAAAAAACACAGCACAATCTTCATTCTTCTCCGATGCCGTTAACCGTGTTTGCACCGTATTTGGATTGGCGTGTAAACGATCAGAACGAGTGTGAGACCGAAGGTGGTATGCTCCACCTCCACCACTGCCTTCGCCCAGCATCATCTTCGCTTGAGTTATGTAGTTCGAATGGGGGGTTTGGTGGGGAAAATGAAGAAAACCGCTCTGCTCCTCGAAGAAAAAGAAAAGCTGACGCAAAAATCTCACCCATTATGAGATCGGTGTCTCTTGGGTTTTTTTTGCGATTGAGCTTGTGTGTGTGTGTGTGCCTTTCCCGTTCTCATAAGGGAGGAAACTGGGAAGAAAGTAAACACGAGGTGGGTTCACACATCTGTGTGGCTGTGTGTGTGTGTGTGTGTGTGTGTGTATGTGTGTTTGGCACCAATGAGAATGGAATGAAAATATGCGATAGCATAAACTGCGAGTCTCGAACGTCGTAGGCTCGGGAGGGAAGGAAAGGTAGTGAATTAATTACAGTTTAAAAAAATATTTACCACAAAAAAAGGGGCATGCCGGGAAAAGAGGCACCGGTTGGAAAGAATCCCCGGGTGTCATGGGAGGAAAGCTTGATGTTTAGCAGGGGATCGCCTCGAGAAAGGAACGTGGTACAGTGATGTGGTAGTGACCAATGCGAAGATCTGAATGGGAAATAAAACAGAATGCAGCGCTGATGAGCGGTGATGGGCGGGCGGGGGTCGTTAATGTGAAGTTAAAAGCAAAGAAAAACTCACTCATCGTCACTTGGGGGATGTCAGTTGGAAGGCACGGCACGAGAGATGGTGTTGGTCGTGTGTATATTTTAAGACGAAATGCAAGAAGAGAAGCGTATGTTTATTTTCTTACTTTACACTTCGGAGAGACGCTCAACGACGTGGCCGTCGTAACCGGCGTTTTTTTGGTTGAGGCGGGTGGGGCGGACGGGAAAAGGGGGCGCTACGGTTTGGTGTGACAGTTGAATGGAGTTGACAAACGGCATCCCCGGTCCGTCCGCCGATCCGTTGGTCGACACGGAAATGCGCCGATGCGCCGTACCTGAGACCCTGAGGAGGAGTTTGGGATGGGTGGTGGTGGGGGTGGAAGGCAGGGTGGTTCTTCTTCTTTCCGTTTTTTTTTCGGGATCGCGTAATGTCTTGTAATGTCCCACCATCGTCGTGGTCGTCGTGGTCTTCGATGCTTTCTTATCGTCGTGTCATCATCAACGGGGAACTCAGGAGGAGGGGACCGGCAAGAGGGTGGGGGGGGGGGGTTCTCTTGGTTGCGATGTGTGCATTGATTAGTATGGTCTTGGTACATTCTTGGTGCATCCTTCACTCGCTCGCTTGCAGTTGCATTCTTCGCCGAGAGTCGAGAAGGGAAAAGGCGTAGTGCGTGATACATCATCATTAGAGGTGATACATATCGGCAGAAGAAGGCAAGGAAAACTAGAGGCACTAGAAGAAAATGGTCTTACCCGAGCGATGGACTGCACGGAAGGGAACACTGCATTGTGTAATAATGCAATTGTGAATGCAATTCAATTGACGTGCGCACACTGTAGCGGAATCGCGTTCGTTGTGCCGTCGTTCTTCGTCCCGTTGTTTCCATTTTCCATACCCGCTTGAAGGGCGGAAAAAGATAAAATAACAATATATATATACATACAGAAAAGGGCCCTCTACCGTTGGAAGGTGTCCTTCAATGGAGGAAAAACGAATGGACCCGAGATATACTTGAGTTCGGCGAAACACGGACATGAAAGTGAACATGCACACAAAATATACGCTCCATTTATGGGAAACACTTTCTGGAGCTCCGAATTGGATGGCGAAAATAATGAATGATCGACGGGTTGACGCAATAAAGGGGATTTTGGAGAAACGTGTAGCAAATGTTTCGTTCATCGTCAATCAAGCATACAAACGTACTATATAAAATAGAACGAACGGTTAGCTAATATGCGTTCAGGGGATAGGTTATATGTTAACGAAATAATGGGTTAGTAAATAAAGAAGAAAATCAAACATTAAACATGAAAAGTAAAGAAAAACAAAATAATACGGTTTGAAAAGCATGTAAAAAATAAACATGTTTAAAAACAAAATTAATATTAGATATGAGAAAATGTGAAAAGAATTAAACATTGATTAAGTGAAAGCGGACAGGTTAAAAAGTTCAAAAATATCTGTTTCGCTCAGCTCTGGCTGACGATCAATTAATTGAAGTTTTCTAACGTGAAAACTCGTTTTCTACTGCCAGTCGTAGAATTTCCAGCATGGTTTGAATTTTTAACCGTCATTATGGAAAATGTTACGCATTTTACTTCGGTTGTTTGTACCGGAATAACTCCCATTGGCAGCATCAGCCCATTGTTGGCCGGCAGCATAATTAGCTTTTCGGTGAGTTTGACCACCTTCTACCGCTTCCAGATATGGCGTCGTCTTGTGCGTGCGTGTGTGTATGCCCGCGATTTGCGTGAGCGTAGATCGTTAGATGAGGGCTTGAAAGAGATTGACTCACACACAACAAAGAGATGATTGCAGAGCAACGAGCATATTGGAGATTGAGGAAGACATTCAGCTCGAAGGGGCACGAAGACGTGGCATTCCGATCAAATGACTATAATACACGATCCATCGACCTCGGGAAGAGTACGGTTGCTCATTTCCCCACTTCTCCCTCCCCAGAACAAGATAAACCGTCGGGGAAACTGAACCACGCATCGTACGTTTCAAACAGCCTGTGTGGATGAAGATGTAATGGGAGCAAACATGTAAAAAAGAAAGAACCACCGTACAATGGGCCTAGCCACACCCACCCAGTGTCCATTGTTATTCATTTATATGACCCATCGAATGCCGGTGGTGTGTGTTCTCAGTGTCTGGGTTACAAGTCAAAAGATGCGGAGAAAAATGGATAAACTGTGGTAAAAATCGCCGACTCGCCATCGCCGGTGCACGATTGTCGTCACGGTGTTTTGGTCGAGAAAAATGACCGATTTTTCCGCGCAACGAGGGCGGGCAATGGGAAGGGAAGTGCGTATGAGTCCCCCCCATGGACGAACATAACGGATCGAACACTATTGTTTTCTGCGCTCTCGTGAGGGTTTATGTGAGTTGTTGGTTTAAACGTTCCCCACGGGAAATTCGGGAAGAAGCCCATTAACCTTGACCTCCCATCCCCGGTAGCTGGACGAGGGGGGTGTATGGTCCGATGCGCATGCACAAAGCGTTCGGTTACATTAAAGCTTTTTCCGACTGCAAACTGCGGGAGTTGGGAGTGACCAAAAGTGTCATGTTAAGTGTCGAGAAGGGATTGCAAATTCAACGTTTCTTTGCAACGATCATCGGTAATGGAATCGCTTTACAGAACCCCAGTCGGTGCAAGGAAGGCTAACAGGGTGCGTTAATAACGATTTACCGTTTTATTTAATTTCTTTGTTTATTTTATGTTTTTCCTTCGTATTTTTAAAGGATACTCACAATTAACAGTTGTTCGGCCTTTCTGCTTCATTATCCGGTTAAAGGAATGCTGTAACTGATTTTTGGACAACCGACCGCTTGCTGCCTTCGGTTCGGACCGGTTTCGCCAAGTGCAACAACTGCATGCTCGTGGAATTCATTATGCCGTCGAGAGTTGCGTACCCCCTCCCCCACTGGCCACCCAAAAGGGGAGCGTCTATAATGGGCAATGCGATAAACAGTCCCAAAAACGCTCCTACAGTTGAAAAATGGACCTCTGGTACCGGTTTACTGACTAGACGTTTTATGGTTTCGTTCCGTCCGGGACAGCCGGTGTGAGAGATCAAAAGTGGTCCCTCTGGAATTATTCTTTATGTTGGGGGGGAACTTAAAAGGATAGCGAGATAGCGAAGTGTTGTATGAGAAAACATGAAAAGTAAGCCTATGACAGTAAAATGTACAAAACAATTTCAAGGACATTTTTGTAATGTTGCTTTGAATCGAGTCTTTGAGACAGTAATATTACATTGCGCGTTGTATATTATGACATCATAATTTTTCCTTTTTGTATTTTTGTTTGTTCCCAATATAAAAACATGTCTTCTATAACGTTCATTGTGGTAAAATAATAGTCGTAGAAGTCAGATTTTTTTATTTCAAAATATAATTTAACACGTTGACTGCTATGGCTATCATTTTTGATAGCCAGCTGTCATTAGTTCTAAAAAGTTTTGTCCCATAAATATAAGAAAACGCAATGTAAAAACTACGGTAGTGTTAAAAAACTCATTCTTTGGAAAGCTAAGCGTTACGTGGTCTTAGAAAACGGTCTTTAAAATGTATGTTAAAACCAAATTTAATTAAAAAAGATTGTACTAAAAAAGTGTGCTAAAACCGCTTGGCAGTCGACGTGTTAATCTAGAACAATTTTTAGTATACGCGGTAACTAACTACTTGTTCTAAAAGGCAACTACTTGTTCTAAAAGTTTTTAATTGTTACAGTGTGTCACATTATAAACTTAACATCAAAGAAATAATTATTAAAGGCAGTTATCTGGTCCATTGCGGCTCTCGTCAATCTAACAACAATCGTTCATATATCTTGTGATGCGATGTAGGAAAACTCATCGACAAGGTGTCGCATTAAGCCCAACTCGCGGGAATGAAACGGCCTTTCAACGTGTGTCTACGAACACTCTGTCATCGGTTCCATTAGTTTTCCATTCTGTCTGCGTGCCTTTATCCGACGGACGTCATTCGCGTTTACAATCGCTACCATCCTCTGAGGCGGTAAGGGGGCGAAAGTTAGCTGTGAGGGTGGGACGGGTGGTTGACGCAAATACTATCACGACCGCAATGGACCTTGCCGGCAAGAAGAGAGAGAGCAGAAGGAGCTTGGAAGCAAAGGGAGAAAGCCGGGAAATGAAGGAACACGAACAGATGATGACCTCTCGCTACTGCCGCCGCTGCCTGTGCGCTTGTCGTTCTTTGGATGCGAATGGAAAGGGTTGTCCTCTTGGAAGGGGAAGGAACCTTTGCCCAACACCCCCCGGTCTATGCAGTAATGGACCACAAACAATAAGCTTTCAAGTGGGCGCGAATAAAAGCACGCCAAAGGTTTTTTGTTCGTAGCGTACCCGGAAAGTGCTGATGCTGTACTAGCGCCAGCGCGTTTCGAACCCTAGACACTGGGCTCCAGAAGGCCCTGGTCGAGACTGCTGAGTAGTACGGGGCGATTGCGAAGTGCAAATTACAACCCCCGAAACACAACGCCGGGAGTGGAGTTCCGGGAGGCTGGCCGAGGGAGCCGAGCGGCGGGCAACGTTCAAGTCACGAGCGAAAGGAAGGTGAAATAGAAGTCACCACCGTCGATGGGAGGACGAGATAGCTTGGCCCGGCCGCCCCACGGCCCAATCCACCAGAGCCAGCTCGTCTTTCGTATCGAAGACGGAATCGCGAAGGAAAGGAGAGAATTAGGTGAAAATGCTAGCGCGGTCGGAGGAGGAAACAAAAGCGAACGTGTTCTTTCGTGCCTCGGTTCTTGCGCAAACGGAATCGTTGTTACGCGCCAGTTACGCGAAGGAGAAACTCGAAGAATAAAAGAGGAAAGATTCAGCAAAGTGCGCCAAGAAGAGTATAATCCGTGGCGAGAGGAAAAAGAATCGACCGGGAACTGGTTCTTACCAGTCGCAAGAGATTCCCAACTTTGATGCCTCGATGGTGGTTGTTGTAGGAGGAAGTGGTGGTGGTGGACTGCGAAAGCAACGACACAACCGGTCGCTCCATGCCGAATGCCTGTCCGAGGCCGAGGGAGTAAATAAACTGAGGCTCCCAAAATGAAATATAAATACACGAGTAATATAATGTATTCCGCACCGCATCGGGAATGATAGTCAAACACTTAGCAGGAATGTGTAATCGGTTGCCCCCCCGGGACCCACCCTACCCCCGTGGGAGGAGGTGGGTTGGAGGTGGTTTTAGGGGCCGGATACCAAATGCTCATCTGCAAATGGATGAACGGTCTCCGTCCCTCGGTGGGTTAGTTGCGGTGGAAAGTTTCCTATCGTCCGTTCTTCTGACCTTAGGAAGAAAGTCTTCTGATGGCTAGGAGAAGGAGGAAGGATTGGGAATTTCGCCAACCAAGAATGAATTATGGAATTATTCGATTAGGCCGATCTTCTTCTTAAGGATGGACGTTTCGTGCTTCCGTCGGTTGTCGATTTTCACTTCGAAAGATCGCGGGTTTTGTTTCTCGGTTTGTTGAGGTGGAGAGGATTTTTGAGGAAGGTATTACCGAGTGCGTTGTATTGGTTCGTGCTCACCATAATGCCGGATCTAGATGGAGAAGACCGAGTATCCGGCTGAGGACTGATCCCTAGATTTAAAGCCATCGAAAAGGGTTCAATGTTGAAAGGTGGATCAATCGAACGGCCTAATGTTCTCATAAATATTACATAATTCCGGTAATGCTTTAGGTTATATAAAAATATTGACATTTGTTAGAATGAATCCGGTTAGTAAAAGTAAAATAAAACTGTCTCCTCTGTCTCACAAAAATAGTTTGCACGAAAAATGTGCCATTGTCCATGATTAAAACGGTTCTGGCCGGCATCCAAGGATATGCAAGGAGGAGCCTTGAAACAAAAATCCATCCCCCATCGTGTGCCGTATAGGACGTACTGCAGTAAGAGCAACCGGACCGGCGGACCATAAGTAATGCTTTTTCTCCTCTCTTTCCGCTTCCCTCTTCCGCAGATTGACGGCCATGACTCGGGCACCGAGTCGGACGGCGACCTGGAGCAGGAGGACGACCTGATACAGGAGCACGAGATGGAGCTAAGTAAGTAGACAGTTGCACCGGGTTTTACTTTTTCGTTCGCGTTGTATTATCTCTGCGCGCGTTGTTCGCTACACTATAGTAGCCTTGCTTTTGCTGAAAAGTAAGGTTATGCTTTCGGCGGCGGACACGCGGTTCCTCGAGGCCCACATCAAATAATCCCCCCCTCCGGTGTTGGTAAGGGCTTTCCGGGGCGCAGGCCTTTCATATGTCTCCTTGTATTTCTTCTCTCGCTCGTTGCTGGTTGGGCTGCTACTTCGAATTTGCTTCAGTTTTACGATACTGCAACATTTGTCGTAGTACGCGAAGGAAAGCATAAGGCACGACCGTAGCCTCCGTTTTCCTGTGCCGGCCCTGGTCGCTATATATTATGCTGTCTGGCCGGTCTGGTGTCCCAGGCCGGCCCTCCACCCTTCCCCCTTCCCCGTCGGCCAGGTTGTACTTTTTGGCGTAACTTTTTGAGCCGGCATTTTTATGGCACGTGCTTGGGAATACAATTTGGGCGGATATAATCTGGGGAGGGCAGCATGAATTGTATTTTTAATAAAGCACCGGCCAGGAGGGGAGGGTTTTGATAGGAAGTTTCGCTGCTCCTTTCCCCCCCCCCCCCACCACCACCCTCCTTCCTTTCTCCAAGGGTGCCCAAAAGGTGTGGCCCGTGGGTGCGCTCCGCTGCGTTACGGATGTAATTTTGAAGTTTATGTTAATAGAACAGCGCTTCTTTTCTTCCTCGCTGGGGTCACCTAAACATCATCCTCCCCCTCTCCACCCCACCCACCCTCTGGAGCTTGCTCTGAAAGCAGCCTGCGTGACTATCAAATGTCGACGAATTGGGACGTGTTTTGGGCCGTTTTGAAAATCACTTTATTACCAGCTTTTCCTCGGGTGATAATTGGTGTATTTTGATGGCAGGCGTTCAACAAACAGGGTGATCGTCCGTTTCCGGTTACGACCGTTCGGTTAGAACTTACGCTTTACTAATTTACTTAATCTACAAGACATGCTTAGATGTTTAGATTAATGTTTGGGAATAAAATTAGAGCAATACTAATCCTCTCAATAAAACCAATATTTTACTCAAAGATTGGTTTGTAACGATGGATGATACGCAAAAGTTCGCAACTCAGGTCGTGACTGTTCGTTTTTAAGCCTCCAGTTCCAAAATTAACCAGACCCGATTAATTATGACTGATTTCAGCACGTTTTAAAATGATGTTAAAATTAAGTTGGCAAACCAGTCGAAAAACAAAGAGATCAAACCTTTTCGCATGTTACTAAACAGTGCGAACTTACAAGCCGATACGCCAAGAAATCGCAACGAAACGATCGAATGAGCTGACGAAAACGGAAACGCACAAATCATGCGCGTCAGCGCCATCGGATCTCGTCCGATGCGCCGCGAAACAAGCACTTTTCCAAGATTCGCTTACAACCACCATGCACGTCACGATCATATGGTTCATTTCACTCGCAAGCGCCGGGAAAGGGAAACGAGGGAGAGAAAGAGAGAGAAGAGCCGAACGACAACAACAACAACAACAACAATAAACAAACAGAAACTTCAACCCCAAAACGTTTCCAACGACGCGGGGTGAACGAGAGTGTCAATTACTCGCTGAAAACTCCAGCCAAAGCAAATGCGAAAAGTATGGACCACGGTTTGTGTAAACCCCCCCCACTGCTCCCCAAAATCCCCCCCCAAAAAAAAAGAAAACAAAACATAAAAGTATAGCAACACACAACCCCCGCCTGCGCGCGGGACGAATGAAGGCGATGTGTGGCGCGTGAATTGAGCTGAATTGGAAGAAATAGATATTACTCGCGCAATCATTTGCAGTTATTTTTTAAAGCCTTCAATGGGGCGTGCGTTAATGGTGGCGCGCCGCGGTGAGGAGGAAATTTAATGGGCCATTTTGCCCCTTTCCACTTCCATCATCACCCCTTCCGCTCGGCGGACGATTAAACGACATTAAAAATAATATACCAGCCGAAGAGTTAATTCGCAGCTGCAAACTCGAACGCGAATCTCGGACAAGTCACCCATTTAGCCACTTTTTTCGTTCGCTGTTACGTTCCACAGCGTCCGCTAATTTGCTGCAGCCGATATTTACTGGGCCAACCGGGTTTGTGCCGTTCTGCTGCAAAAAGTGATTAGACTTTGGCGGTTCGTTGGCTTGTTATGGGGACAATTTGTGTGTTTGTGGCTATTTATTTTTCGCAAATGCTCCTACTTGTCCGTTAAGTTTATGAGAAGCGGGACCGAGGAAGACCATTTTGGTGACATTGAACGAGTTAGTAGTAGCGGACCGTCTGTATATTGCATTGAACTTAGATTTCCTTTTTCTATTGCTTCCATTCTTTGGATTGTAGAGAGTTTATTGTCAGTTGGCGGTTAAAATTAACAAACTAACCGCTGTAACGACAACACGCAGGGTGTTTGGTTATTTCCTTTATTAAGACGACAAATGGCATAATCCAAAAAAGATGTAATATAAACCAGTAGCAGTTTATTGATTTAAAAAAAAAATTGTTTAATTTTTAAACAACTGAAGTTACTTTTCAATTAGCAACTTATTTTTCATATTATTTACTTTTGGGTCTGGATTTACTTTTCAATTGGGAATTGCTTAACCCTGAGCTGAGCTAAGGTAGAAAACTCGCAAGGATGTTTTTCCATAACGTTTTTACACCCTAAAGACCCAAATTTGGTGCCACGAATTGGGATTTGTAATACTTTACTTGTTTTTATTACTAGTCGTTGCTTCTTGATACATAATTTGGGTGTGAACATAATAAATCTCAATCTTAGCGGTTCTATTTCTACGAAATTTATTTGTTATCATCCAACTTCGATCAACGTTTTCCCCAACTGAAAAATATTACCATTTTCGGCATGTTCTCCTTTCTCGGAAGCGATACTGGCTCTTCCATTTGCTTCCAAAAGACTAGATTTCTTCGAATAATTGATTACTTGGCAAAGACTGACTGACTGGTTGCCACTGGCACGTGGCATCTCTAGCTTCGCAAAATATTTTCCGGTGGTTGGGCATCGGAAAAGTTTTCCACTCCACATCCCCCGTCCGCCGGCGCCAACGCTCCCAAACCACACCGAACCAAACTAACTTCGTTTGTGTCCAGTGTGTCTCAAAAATTATGCTCGTTTCCACGAAAAAAAAAACCTCCCTCGCCCCGCGACCCTACCGGGCTGCTCGCACATCGCCCCCCTCGGAGGCCCATCATCGTAACCCAACTCTTCGGTCGCTTCAATAAACAAAATTCATCTTGGCGTAATTGTTGCTAATGGCTGGCGGAACCAACCGCTGCTGCCGACGCCCTTCCGAACGTCATGGCTGCACGGAAGCGTGAACATTTTGGGCTGCTTTTGAGGAGTCCTTAGTGGGAGAGATGACCACCGAAGGCCTCGCCTGAGACACACCCGGCCTTGTGTGTTTGACATTCAGCGGAAAATCGCATTGCATTTGACCCGAGCGGAAACTGACCGTCGTCGTCGTCGGCTTCGTTCTAGTCGTCTTTCGTATGGGTGTGTGTGTGTGAGTGGGTACGAGAGATAGAGAGTGGCAAGACTGAAAGAAGGGGGTCCTGCAAACATCGCCCCGTTCCGGAGTTTTGCTGATTTGCTGCAATTAAAGCAAACGTCCGAAACAGACCATGGGTTTGCGACGACTTGGTCATACTTTTAGATTATTACAACGGGCGAGTTGAAGTGCTTGGATGGCTGTGGTTTGCCCCGAAGAAGCGTGGGTGCCAAATTGACCCTTTCCCCACCACAGCAGTGTCCACTTTGGGACGAAGAAAAGTCAAACGGGGTTTGATCCGGGAAAACTTCTTCCCAAAACCACCCAAATGGAAAGGGGTGGTGGGGTTAAATTTTGCTTCCCCATTCCAAACTCCGCCACCCATCGGCACTCCGAGAGCGCCCACGCCAGTGTCCTTGCGTGTCCTTGTGCTGGCGCTTGCCCTCAAAGCCCGTAACTCTTTCTCGCCCGGCCGTCTTGTCGTGACGTTTGCGCCCCGGGGAAGCGAGTATGGTCGTAATTAAGATTTGTGTGCGACTTGGAAAGTGTCCCAACGTCACCATCACCACTACCAATACCTTCTAGCATCATCAACGCGGGCGGGCAGAGACTGAAGCTTAAGGTGCCATCGTTTCACTGGGAGTATTGGGTGTTTGTTGGGCTTTCGGTAGAAGAATCTGGGAGCTTCAGCGAAGAGGTTTTCCCCCGGTTTTCCTCACCATTTTTCCACACGGCTGGCTGATGCTGGGTTGCACATTCTTCATCCACGAGCAACGGAAACTGGCTTTAATTATGATTTATTTTCCCCTTTTACGGCCGAGAAGGTGTACCCATAAAAATAAGCACCGTCTTGAGGAACCATCTCTTCTGAACGGGCAGTGCAAAAAGTGGTTAAGCGGGTCTTTTCTCGCGCCATCCGCAATCCTCCGGCTCATCATCAATTCCCCCCCTCCCGCGCTAAGGTGTATTGCTGCATTCATTGTGGAGCGATGAAGAGGGAAACGAATTGTATCATATATTTTTTACGAGCCATCGCTGACAGGTTAAAGGTTAAGTGAATTCTTTCAGCATTCTTTAATTTCACTGTCCTTTCTTTCTGCTCCTGGGGCGAATGTTTCGTGCGCTGATCGTGCCGTGTATTGATAGTTTTGTTTTTCCATTTTGGTGGGTGGAGGCTCAGGCAGGAGTGTAAAAATGGCCGTTCCCGTGAAGTGCAGGGATTTTCGGATTAAATGTCGCTCCGGTACCGTAAATGATTATGGTCTTTGTTTTACAACGTTGCCGTTTACGTCATTGATTCGGCAAGGTTTTTGCACACCTTCCACGTCCTTCGACCGTACGGAGAGGTTTTTTTTTGGTGCACGAGAAAAGGACACTCCAAGGGCGCCCGAAAAACCGAACTACCGATGCTTCTGTTGCGTGATGAGGGAGTATGTGGAGGGGAGTGGATAGGGGCACTACAGAAAGGGTTGTTGTGCCGTCGGTAATGAAAGGTCCAAATCATACCCCGTTGTGGGGCGGTCGGCTCGGATCCCGCCCCTCCCCGGGTTTTGTTCTTTCGGTGATTTGCTATAATGTTGCTGGTTCCATAATCCGCATTGCAATATAGTTGAAATTAATGGGTGGGCACTGTCACTTTCTTGGTTCTTCTTCTCGGCCTGTCATTTCCTGGCCTAATAGGGGTGGGGAATTTAGAATCGGACTGCATGTTTACGAGTTTTAGCTTTTATGTTACGCAAAGGTTCCATTTTGTAAAATTAGTTAACGTGGGTAGCTTTTGGCTTTTTATGATTATTCAATTAGATCGATTCTCTAGACAAAGAAAAGATTATAAAATATGGTCTCCTGTGATAGGAGATAGATTATTCATTCAATTCGCTTAATTTTCGATCCATTCAAGTATCATTCGTCATGAAATTTACGAGTGAGAAAGTGTCGCTTTTTAACACGTTGACTGCCATGGCTCTTATTTATGATAGTCAGCGGTCATTATTTCTAAAAAGTGGTTGCTCCATAAATAAAAGAAAATGCAAGTCTTCAAAAGCAGACTGTTAAATAAATTTTATGAACAAATGTAATAAAAAAAGATTGTTCTAAAAACGAGTGCTAAAAAGCCTTGGCAGTTAACGTGTTAAATAGTTCAAGCCTGTTGGTTTGGCCCGAAAATATAGGCATGCCTTTCACGGTCCTGCTGAAGAAACGCTCGATATTGACTCGCACGCGGCATGCCCTCCTCTTTTCCCTTGCCAAAACCCACACCCGCTTCACCAAATCTATGCTGTGTGTTTGGGAAAAAGAAGAAAGGAAAACTAGTCTCCGCTACGCGTGAAAGGGTTTTGCGCGTGAAAATGGGGAATGAGACGGAACGTGATTTAAGTGATCGAACGGCGATTTGGCGAAGATATTAATAGAACTAACTGGCATGAATTTCGCACCATTTTTTCCCCTCTTCGTTTTTGGCGTAACAACGACCGCGGCTCATTTGGGAAACGTTCGGAAATCAATCTGGTTTCGTTTGAGTTTTGGGGGGGGAACGTACCACCGTTTGACAAATGATTCACGTTTAGTCCACCGAAGGATGTTTTACTTTGAAGCATCCAAATCGGTTCACTATGGGCGAAAGTAGGCAAACATGTTAGCATCACGATTAATAGAGGGAGAGAGCGCAAAAGGTGTCCTAACGAAAGGAAGCGCTCACATCCGAAAAGGTGTCGATGATCGGAGTGATGTAAATCGAAAAGCGATACAACGCGTTTACGTTACTGTGTGTGCTCGTCTAGGAAACGATGAACTTCACATTCTTGGCCACCATTTGCTGCGTGAAACAAGCAAAAGACGTACAGAAAAAAAAACAGACACTACACTATCGTAGACGTCGTTCGTAAGACATTGGAGAGCCAGTCAGTTGCCCCTGTCTTGAAGAGCACGAGAGAGAAAAACCTTCGGGAAAACCCGTTTTCCTGCTCTCGTCGTTGTACGGGGGGTTGTCATCCAAGGGGTAAGCCTTTGGGGAAGCGACGGGACGCGCTTTTACGCTAAGAAAAACACAACACACATTGCGCTCTGACGCACGGCATCCTTTCGTCGTAGTGTATCGTAAAACGGCACTCATTTCGTTTGTAGTATGTTGCCCCCTCCCCACACCCCTTTCCTCACCAACCCTCTTACCGTTTATACTACCATTTCGAGTCCTTCCGAAAACGTCCGCGGTGAGCATCTTAACGCTTCGTCCGGGCGATGAGCTCCTTCGTCGGCGGTGAGTACCGCGACGTCAAAGTTCATTGATGATGCTGGTGAGGATGAGATGAAGAGGCGGTGGTGTGGGGGAGGGCAGGGTTCAGTGGGGGGTTGGGGGGGGGGGGGTGGCGTGTGGTGCTGAGAAAAGGCTCGCTTCGCTCCCGCGTGTTCGAGCTGAGATGCGAGAGTCGCGTTTGAGAGTCTACTCGCGTGCTACTATGCAACCGGGAGTGTGTATACTACGGCGTTGGGGGGTTGGGGGGTTGGTCGAGTGGGCGTAAGGGAGGGGGTGGTAGTTTGCGATATCGTAAAATTCCTCCGTGCTCGTAGCGACTCGCGAACGGCGCATGCGTCCGCTCGTTCATTCACATTTCTCCGACCGGCATTAGAGATAGGGGATGATGGCGAACGATGGTGTTGGCTTCGCACAGCAAGCAAGCGTCGGTCGATGGTTGTTGGACCAACGCGACCGATCGTTTGGCGAATCGGACCCATTGTGTGCATGCGCCGACTCGTTTTTACTCGCCCCTATGTGTGTAGATTGGAATGTTGTGTGCTCGGGGGTTGGAGGGTTGAGGTGGGGGGACCGGCGAGGAGATTCCCGAAAACTCTCCCCGCAAACCCCAGCAACTCGTACAACCAAACCATACTTCCATCTTCGTCTTACGACTTCGCCAGAGGTCGAACTGTGTTGTACGCGCAACGATTGTTGGTTTTGGTTTTTCTTTTTACCACACACACACACATCCTCTCGCCACTCGTACCTTCCTCTCTCTGTCTCTCACATGCGGGAAGAAATCGCACTGTTATTGGTATTTTCGGTGTATTATATCGTAAACACATTCCTCCGCGCAAGAGCCAAACAAACGAGCCCAGGGCATCGTGCATATTTTTCGATTTGGCACGTTCCGCTCCTAACTCGTTTTTTCCTTCCGAAATAGAGTGGTTAGGAAAATGGATGGGTGGGTGAGGGAGGGAGTGGAAGAAATTGCTACTGGGAATCGGACTGTTTTCTTTTTCCTTTTCCACGCGATAACACACACGAGAGCTCAGCATCATGGAGATTCCGTTTAGGTTTCGGATGGAAAGTCGTCAATTTGTCGAACGAATTTTCCATTCCGAAAGGGGACAGGGGGGCGGAGGGGAGAGGGAAGGGAGCTTTCGGTTGGTTCAGGTCCAAAAATAGACTCAATATTCCGGGTACCGTGACGATAAACCTCGTCGAAACGGGAAGCGTGATGCCGTTCTGCCGTTGACTCACCTTTTTCGGCGTCGATCCCCGTCGCTTAACGTTACCGGGAAGAGGAGGTAAACGAGATGATTACGGTGTGGTTTGATGATTTCGGTGGTTGAACCCCGTGGGACGCTCGTGAAGTTGAACGAACGGGCGGATGTCGCTGGTTGGTGCAGCCAAACGTTCGTGTTTCGGGTATGTTCCTTCTGCATCGTTAGCGTACAGAAAATTTTCCTTTTGCTCGCAGTCCTTGACACAATATTCGTCCTGGATGGTCTAATCGCTACCTTTGAATATGGTTTAAAGATGAGACGAATCAAACCAAGTACTAGCTCAGAATGCCATACGTAGCTGAAGAAGATTTTAAAAAAATGTTCCAATGACCAGGCGCCTCCATCGAGTGTTGGTCCTTTGAAGCTTTTGCTTGAAAAAAATTCTGAAAGTGTCTTATTCATTTTCAAATAATTAATTAATTAATTTTTACCACCGAATGAATAAAAAGGGACAAAAACATTGATAAAATTTTGCATGTAAATTTTTACTCGCAAATGTTCACACATTGTACGCCTTCTAACGAGTATCGATTTAGTTTGTGCTTGATTTCCCCTATCCCTTAATTTTTTCGTAAAGTAAACTGTTTCCACCGAGTCGTTGGAGCGAATGACAACGTGGCGGCACTAAATTATTCAATTAATATCAATTACATCCCTTCGGCTGTTTCGCGCTACGGCGAAACCCCGCTCGAAGGAGCATCCTGGCGGGGATTTTCTATCCGGCTCCGAAACACGCGGGCTTAGTCACGAAATTGCATTTTCCTCGGTGGTGGTTCTTTTTTAAGCTTTTTTCTCTCGTTGTCTTTTCACTACAAACAAACCGGTTCGCTTTGATCTTCACACGTTTCCTGTCGTTACGGGTCGTTTTTTTTCTTCTCTCTTTTCTGGTATTCGGTTTTCCTGTGTGTTTTCTCTTCGGTTCCCTTTGGACGAACGCTTCCTCCCGCGATGAACCAATGTGCCATGAATGTTGAAAGAATGTGGGAAAACGATGTTAAATGAACATTTGCTGTTGAATAATTAAAAGAGATGGTTGTTTACTTCGCCGTTCGTTCTTTTATTTTTCCTATCATCGCTCCAAGCAGTCATTCGACGATGCTTTGATTCATGTTTAATTGATTCAATTTTTCTCCCTTTTTCAGTCGGTTTATTTTAATTTTCCTACCCCAACGCTGTTCGGTGGTGCTTGTGGGAAACTTGTGAGTTGCGTTAAGTTGTCGAGTCCGATAATTATAAAAAGAAGGAACC
Organism: Anopheles sinensis; assembly: GCA_000441895.2. Taxonomy (NCBI): domain Eukaryota; kingdom Metazoa; phylum Arthropoda; class Insecta; order Diptera; family Culicidae; genus Anopheles; species Anopheles sinensis. The sequence continues at coordinate 1,045,039 of KE525333.1, forward strand.
CCCGAACAGAATATTAGCCTTACACAATTGTTCCTTTCGCACCGAAACCACACGGGCTTTTTTCCTGCGGCCCAACACACTATCGATTGTCCCGCCGGGAATCCGAACAGATGTGCAGGAAACAGTCGTCCGGTCGCCGGGATGGGCGGAGCGAGATGGTCAAGGACTTAACCAAAAGTTAATTAAATTTCCCCAGACTACGATGCGGTTCAATATGTATGTGAACTCTGTGCGCGCTTTTGGTGGAGTGGTTTGTTGTTTCTTTTGGTTCATTCGCTACGGTTTCGAGTCCCGGAGACTTCCGGTGCTTCGATTCGTTTGATACCAAGCTATACACACCCTCATTTCCGTCCTTTCCTCCTTCCACATGTCGTCTCCTCTCTTGCCGATTTCCTTTGCCTTTGCCTTTGCCATAGGACCGGTTTTTCTTCCCTCGAAGCAAATGCTGGAGTGGCAGAACGACCCTCGGAATTTGGATCGTAAAATGTGCAAACTTTTGCGTTATGTAAAAGCCGTTGTTTTCGCAGGCCGAAGGTCAGAGCATGTTCTCGCCGAAAACTTCTCCAATTTCCCAGCTCTTCCTCCTATTGTCAGGGGGGAGCCAATGGTCGCCGGTGTTCCCCCGTAAGCAGGGTCAGGGCGGAAAAGATTTTGTGTGAAAATTTGAGCCTGGTTGCTAAAGAAAAAACAAAACTCGCCCAAGATAAAAACCGTAGGCCTCTTGGTCCCTGCGTCGTTTGGACGGCTTTTCGACTTTCGAAAGACACAAAATGCAACATTTTCCACCACCTTGGCTCGCTCGGGTGGCGCTCGTGTGGTGGTAGTAAAAAAGTTTATGGTTTAATTTTTATCGCTCCACCGGCACGGTGAAAATGGCGCCCGGGTCCTCTACCTACCCCAGCCGTTCGGAGGCCAACGATGCCCGTACCGAACCGTGGGCACACCGCATCTCCGAAATAGATGGTGTGTGTGTTTGTGTGTGCGGGGATAAGTTAAATAAATTTGTCGAGGATTACGGAAGAAAAGCGCCACATTCACTGCTCATAAACATTCAGAACGAGGCTCGATTTTTCCATCCAACAAATATAAAAAAAAACAACGAAAACAGAAGAAAGCCACACGAGACTCGCAAAGCACGTATAAGTTTCTTCGGCCAAGAGGAAGTTAAGGGCTCGCTACAACTTAATAGCTGATGGTTTGAAATGTAATACCTTCTTCTAGCCGAAGACCCGAATGGAAGGCCATTTTGGGCCAACCAAACAACTGTCTGACTGGATTGACTGACTGACTGACGGGTTGACGGTTGATTACGGTTGAATGTTTTATGAGCAAATCAAACGGGGGAAATGTTGCCGGCTAATGACAATTTTCGAATCGTTCGTTGTTTTTCCTGCCCGCCCGCCAGGAGGCTTTTCTTCCGCGAGGGTGCAACATTGTATCGAAATATTTCACTGCTCGAAACGGAGGCATACGCAATCGTTTACTGTCTCGCCCCAATTGGTATCCATGGAGTGAGTTTGCCATCAGAGGGAAAATTGATGCAACTATGTTTGTACTCCAGCCCGCCCGTTTTACAGTAAAGTCTGTAGCGAAGGTCTAAATGCGCGCTTAATTTGTTGTCTATGACAAGGTCATTGATAGAGTAGAAAATGAATTTTCAATTTGTTGTACATTTGAATGTCTATTTGATCTATTTTGTCCATTGATCAAAGTGAGTAAATGTGTCCGAAGTATATGAAACTATCGATATTGAAACTGTCGAAATTAGATAATTCCCTCTTGTCCATTTTTGATTAGCTCTGAGTAATTATATATTTTTCAAAGATTTTATTTGAAACATAGATGAATTTTTCCACTGACCAACCCCATAAATTATTTTAGATATGGAAACGCAACGGTGTTGCAAATTGCCATCAGAGCGACGCCGTTATTATTTTCCGATAAACAAACTTCTAGCTGCTCGTCCGGTGGATCGAAACAAATAAAATTTTCCTTCGAACCGGAGCTGACGATAGTTTTTCTTTGTTTTTTATGATTAATTTCCATGCACATTTGCACATTCTTCTATGAGTGTGCTGACGCAGGATTATGCAAAACGGTGTCCGTCTCCCTCCGGATCGATCGGTTGGCTTTGAATGCAGTGTACTTCCATTCCGTAGTCCACTCTGCAGATTGCAGACGTTCGGCAAAGCAACCACCGCTACGCAGAACTGTCTAGCGGTTGTAATAAAATCGAATGCTGATGAAATATGTATGCGAGGAGGACAGTATGAGTTGCTTGGTGTCCTTTTCGTTGCCATCGGTGATACACTTCCGGTTGACTGGATCGCAACGTTCGCCTCCCACACACTTTCGGTCGAGAGAAAAGAATTTCTTTCCCGTAATTCCCGGTAAAGGGGGCGAGTGCAATGGTTGGGTTAATTTTTCCGAGTGCAATGGACGCGTTTTACCAGTTAGCAAAAACGAACTCATTATGATGATGCTAAAGACTGATCGAATGTTTGTGAATACCTTTAATTGTTAGATTGTGCATTCTGACAAAAATGATCTTTATTTTATTTTAATGCGTTTTTCTCTTCGTGCGACGTTTGTGTGACCATTGATAAAAGTTTATCGTTTAATGGATTCGCCAACAACCGGAAGAGAATCTCATTAAACGATTTCGAGTCTCCAAATGTGACTCGCTTTCCGTTCAATCGCGCTGTACACATTAATGTGAAAAATTATGTCCATTCAAATTAACCTCATGCAAATTGTTCGGAACGTCGATTTGTGCCCAACCCACCTCCCCCTCCTTTCTCTCCCCCTGCGCCACAGGAACGGGTTGCATTATTCAAATTCCGAGCCCAAACTTCGAATATTTTCACCCTCCCCTCTTCAACGAAGCGCACTGGAACTGCAACACTTATCATAATGAATGTCGAAATCGTGGATTAATCACTTATTCGCGGCCATAATCGGATAAACCTTCGGGTCGGGTCGGTAAATCAACGGAAATTGCTTGCGTGATATTGATGGGCCCCGAAAAGAAACAAAAGCCAAAAGCCAGCAAAGATAAAAATCCTTTAAGGATGCACAATTTTCATTGCAGCCCGCATTAAAAACTGCGGCACATCATTTCCATCCATCGTCATTACGGCGAGCGGCGAAAAGCAGCACGAAAGAGCAGCGCGCACCCCATCAAGCGTCAAGTCGTCGTCGTCGTCCGCCGCTGGAAGTCGGAACAATTTCCGGGCGCCAATGAAATTACCGTCGATGGGTCAGCGGTCAAACCCGGTCGGTGATGGTTGCATTAATTTCGCGACCATTTCCCAAAACCCTCTCCACCCTACAACGAAGTATCCTTTTTGCTATGAAATGCACAACACACAGTTGCAGCCATTTTCATCAAACGGACAATTTATATTCCATTTTCCGATTCCGACCGCGCTGTCGTTTTGTGTCGTTTTACAATTTTGTTACTGTGCCAAGGGTGGTGAGTGGTTTATTCGTCGTCCAACATTATCCAAAGGCAAAAGTCAAATCAGTTCCCCTAACTGTTCTTTATTGCGAAAGTTATCATAAAGACGTCAGGCTCCACCAGCCATCGACAAAGAAGCGCTGTTGTAATGCAACAAAATTGTACAGTTTGTATCATGCAAGGGACGTTATTCTGAATTCCACTCGTTCCGATTTTGTTTTCGCTCCGTTCCGGCGGAAATTGTTGCACACGCGAACAACAATGAAGCAATTTGATTTCCGAGCGGATTGATGGTGGCGCTCGATTGAATGCTATGTAAATAATGTTACATGCATATGCTACCCGATTAGCACCGTTTGCCCCAGTGGGAAACATGTTTTCCTAGTGGTTTTTACGGACGATGAGTAACGCTAACGTGCGTGAGTGAATTGGTCAATATTTGATGAACCACTTCAACACTACGAATTGCGGGTGACGCAAGTTCAATATTTTCTTGCTGTGTTGTTGTAAATTTTTAAAACATTATTTTCTCAATTGATTAGTGGATCAATTGATTGTCAATAAAAAAAACCAAACATATGTGCATACGTTTATTTTTGTTGATAACGTAAATTCAAAAAAATATTTAAACCGAAAACTTCGATTTAAATGAGGGCACTAAATTAATGTATCATCTTGATAAATACTCAATGAGTTAACTTATAATAATCGATGCAAGTTTGATGTATCAAATGTTAGTGTAGAAATTTCAATGAGATTTGTCATGAACTTCTTCGCAAAGGATTTCTTACTTACCTTTCGGCTTAAGTTCTTCGTTAAATAATCCGCTGTCAAAGGAGGTTAGTCTATAAATATACCTTTATGACGCTACGGCTTTACGCCACTTACGCCGGTCTGGCAGGAAGTGGACTGCGGTGCTAACTCGTACGCTAACATCGCACCCCCTTCGCCCATTTGTCCTTCCTTTCTGCGCTTCTTTCCACCCAGGCGTTCAAGCTTACGAGTGTGCACGCAAAATCAGCTGTTTTGTGATAAGCGTGTATGGGGGGCAGAAAAATAGCTGTCCTCTGGGGGAAGAACAGACACTCTCGGCACCGTCCCGTTTAGCAATTTCCTGACCGAGAAATGTCTTGTGTCCCTGAACGCACATCAACAGCTGGTCAACACAAGACTTTCTTGATCGAGGCATAAACAACTCACCGTTTGGCAAACATGTCAAGTTGATTATGGGTCCTTCGGGGTGTGCGCTTTCGTAACGTGTGTTGCGGGCACATTAACAATCTAATATTTTGCTATCGTGTCATCAATATTTTTCAAACATGGAATTGATAACTGTTGGTATTTGAAAAGGAAGGCTCATTCAATTCTATCAACATTTATGCTGTACAATTGTTGAACATTGCATCATTCATTTTTCATACTGTATTGAATAATGAATTCAATCTTCAACGTATATGAAGCCTTTCCACATCGTATGGATACGTTAGAGAGCCTTTTTTCTGTTCAGAGGTACGAAGGTACGAGACTCTGGCCGAGAATAACACAAGCAGGTGTCACGATCGCGATTGCGATCACCATGCGTTGCAATCATGATTTGGTATCGTTTGTTTTGTTGTCGGCGCCCCCGCTCCCCTCCCCATTGAACATGACGTATGGTTGTTTTTCTCGCATTGAGTAATATTACTGTGCTCAGACAGCTGTTTTCGCGAGCCTTCGAGCCGACGTCGAGCAGTAGATGCCATGTTTGCAGTAGACGTTGTTTGTATCGCTTGCATATATTTGCCATAAAACCCTTCATAAACTTCTTCTCACCACCCCCTCTTCGGCGGAGAGTGGCGGAGGGTCACTTCAATATGTAATCCCTCGCTTCTCCTTTCGGAAATGGTGATAACCTACCGAACCGGTGCGGGTGCCGCTTGTTTGATCGTCCGTGGAGAAGTAGTGTAGTTGTTTACACCCTGCACCCAGCCTTATGCATTGCAGATAGAGTTGTCTAACTCAGATTTAGATTCATGAATCTGAATAAATCTTTCAACAAATTAAATGAATCTCAATTTTAGTTCGAAAGATTCATGAATCACAAATAAATCTTGAATCGTACAAGGTTTAAAAAACTGCAAACGACGGATTTGTTAAAATCCGATACGCACAAACTTTCTTCGCGTAGCGAATCACGATTGATGATTCATGAATCTTCAAAGATTTCAGGAATCTCTAAAAAATAATCAATCCTCCAAAGATCCATGAATCATTCTGGATGATTCTTTCATTCAAAGATTCATACGAATTAATCTCGTCCAAAGATTCACAAGACCCAACTCTAATTGCAGAGTGTTCCCTTACCCCCGCACCAATAACAGTTCACGATAAGAAGCTGACAAACAGGTTATGACTTATCTATCAATTAACACTGTCAACGTGCTGTGCCCGCACCTGGCGGCCAACTGTGTGTTGTTGTCTGGTCCACCTGGAGAACCAACACACAGGTTGCATGTGAACAGTGTTCCAAGCTTCCACCTTAAGATGTCGCTCTTTGACCCCTTCGTCGGGCTGTTGTAGGAAATTTGGCTTCCAATAGGAAATGCCCATTCTGATACGATCTACCATGTTTGTAGATATGAGTCGATACATTTTGAATGTGACCTGCTGTCTCCGCCACTACCCCATAGCATTTCTTCGGTCCTTTTGGTTCCTCCGAGTTCCAGCATTGACTGAGCACCAACACGGCCGGGCCCCTCTATCGTGAAGAGCACCCTGCACAAAAAAGTTGTGCTAGGCCAGGTTCAAGGAAGCAGATCACACGGCCACCACTTGCGACAGGCGAGGTCGGGCGAGTTACGCGCGCTGTTTACTCCTAGCCTAAGGAAAACCTCGTAAACAACGGGCCATATAGCAGCGTGGGTAAATATAGCCCAATCAGCACCCCGTTTTCTTTCCGCCAGCTCGAGCTCGATCTTCGTATTCTTCGGGGAGGGCTTTCTACTGATAAGATTGCCGGGTCCGATTAGACTCGAGCCTTCGTATCATCACCGTAAATCCGCAAGCGGTCACCAAGTTTGTGGGGTTGTTTTTGTCGCTCTGATTCGAGTTTGCGAAAACAAAATGACAAGCGAACGAGTTCGGGGCATGCTTGTTTTGCATGATTTCATGGACATTCCCCATCGGCGCCAAGATCAAATGCTTGCGAATCGGTGGTTGGTCATATTTTAACTCGACCAAATTCGAACTAGAGAACGACAAACCGATGGCTTGTTGGTGAACGACTTTGCAGATAAGACACGCCGGGCACAACAACACACACCGTTGTTGTTTTGCCGATAGCGCTCGTACGAGAACAGCTGATGAAATTTCGAGCTACACTTTCAGCAACGGATCCCAACCGCCAGGGCCGAAAGGAGAGGCCTAGGCAGCACGGGAGCGAGCCACGTTCGAAGCCAAAGCCAGCGATAAGGAATGTGTACCAAAATATGAAAGGAAATTTCCATCGAGTCGCTGGCACTTAACTGTGAGGAAGGGGTGGTCGAGAAGCGAGAGGATGGTGACGTAAATTCGAGTATGGACCAGCTTGGACCAGTTGTACTATTTGGGGCCGGTGATGAAGTCATAAGGAGGAACCGAATAAGAAACAAAAAAATACACTGTGTACGGAAATTGTTTCTAGCGCCGCGCGCTGTTTACTGAAGAGGACGCTCGCTCGGACCTATTAGATAATCGTTGGTTCGATGCGAGGCACGTTTTCTGAGCCGCCGCCGCCGGGTTCTGGAAGCTTCCTGGAACTTTATTCCTGGAACACACCCCCCAGAGGAACACATCAACGCTGGCGCTGGTACGGGCGAGATGTGGTAGTACAAAATCATACCACACGCTCTCACACAGCCCAGAGATACTACTTACTTGCGTCATGAAACTAATCAACCTGACTATACATGACACTATCGTTTGTGTGTTGCACTACGATCACCATCCGTTAGTGCACACACTACTTACTACGGGCGCATTCGTGTGTGTGTGTGTTTAGTAAATAGTAGTGCACTGCCACCTGCACAACGTCGGAACAACTCCCTCCACGTTACCACCACCGCACGCCCTCCCACTAGACGAGATAGTTTCGCGAAAAGTTAACCTTGAACGCGTACGTAAACCTCGGGCCCGGACGGCGCCGCTGGTGATGTTCGTAGGCGAAGGGACGAGATTTAGAGCATGGGGGAGAGCGGTGGGAGGGTGGGGGATCGACGCCGCCGTATCTCGCGCAAAAATTTACATACATCGATAAACAAGATTCCAGCGTTGGAGGGGGAGGGCTTAAAACTGTGGAGGACGTGGAGAGCACAAGTGGCGGGGTCGAGGGGAGACTGCAATATTTGCATTCCGACTGTCGGACGACTTGCTGCGGCCGGCTGTTGCTGTTAGCTCTGCCCTGGTCGATAGTTTTGGCGGGCGGCAAGCTAGGTGTTGAAGGGAAAGAGTTCCCTGTTGCACATCACGTCGACGCCTTCTAAGGGAAAGTTGCCTTCGGATATAGTCAAGAATTTTGGAGGTGAGGGCGCGTCGTCAGCAGTCTATTTCTGGGGGTCGATTGGTCGATCTCTTCCTCTGGAAAACATTCTCAGACTTTCGAGATCCACTATTCGGAGCGGTTACCAAAGGAACAGAGGAGCTAGAGGAGCTTTCCATTTTTTCCCCCCAGTTCAATAATCCGATGGTGTGGGATAAGTCTGCACAATTCGAGGAATGTGTTTGTTCCAAAGCTGCAGCTCCCGAGAACCGTGGTAGAGAATTGAACTTTTCGAGGGGCACGAAAATACTTCCCTTACAAGACCAGTCGAGCGTCCCGAGCATTACGACGAGGCAACAAGCATAAACGGGCCAGAAATGCAAAACATTTCACGAGAATAAGAAAAGTTCGACCCTAACAGAAGACTTACCGACACTTTCACTGTCGCCGTTTGCCGTTTGTAGTTCCTTTCTTTCGCGTTCCTCTACTGTGGAAAATCTACCAAGGGAGAAAAATGGAAATTTTTGGTTCCAGTCTGCTGCTATTCCGGCGGAACTCTGGGTCTGCGGGAAGGAAATTGAAAGAAGCCCCCAAGGGGTACCTCTCCTCCATCGGCGTTTGGTCGGTGTTACTTAATTTGTATTTTTCCATTGCCGATAACCTTCGGGCAAATATCCTCGTGCTTCTCATCTACATCCTTCTTTTTTTTCGGGTGGCTTTGCCAATATTCTCTTCGTTGTTGCGAAGAATTGATCTCGTCACGTATCAAACCCACTGAAGCACGATATAAATACTTTGACATTTGAATACGATTGCTATTTTGTTCGGGGGGAGCTTGCTTGCTAACCGGGTCTCCCCCCCTTCTCCCCCAGTGTTCCCGCACAGCTCCACCTCTCGCCCGACACCCTGTTTATCGTTTCAATGTTGCAGGAGTCTAGTTCCATGTCGTCGTCGCCCACTCGCGTGCGACCGGAATTATTCACGAAAAAGCGCTTCCCGTCGCTCCGGCAACGGTTTTGATGGTACGTTGTTTGGATCCGTGCACCTGAACGCCGAGGAGCCTAGAGGAGCGTTGTTCCCCGGGCCGAATCGAAGGCGCTTGTTATGGGCTGTCGAAAAAGAAAGATAAATAAACAGCCAGTCCCCGGGCATTCGGCTTTTTCGAAGGTCGAATGCGAAGACGCGTGCGTAGCGATGTTTTGTTTGTTGTGTGTTTTTGCGTTCTCTTCGGAGATCTAAAAATGTTAGAAAATAGCGACAAAATATCCAGCTGAGGCGCATCATATTTTCGTTGTCAGCTCCTCCGAGGCGGAAGTCTGCTGATTGTAGCAACAGGTGTAGCTGAAGTTATTCCAATTGTTACCTTACTTACTTTTCATTGGAGCTTAAATAACTGCCACATCAAAGCTTCGGTTTCGGAGTTCTGACTTCGATGCAAACGGGTATTTTTGAAAAGATTTCTATTTCGGTCGCTTATTGTACACTTTTTGCAAAGTTAATGATGTTACCTATGCAGACGCGACCCTGGAGGGTGCTCCCAAATCATCCCCTCGCGAAAAAACGGCACGGCACGGGTTTTACTGCACATTCGCTTTACGACCCTCTCTAGCCCATCCTACACCCCGTCCACCCGGGCCATGCAGCACCAAATAATGGCTGTAAAATAACGATTATGGACCGTCTCTTCACTTTTTCCTTTTCTTTCCGTGCCTTTCCGAGGGAGAGAGCATATCGTGCGGTGGGATGAAGGGAGGGTTGGAAGGCAGTGCCGTCGGCCAACAACTATTTTTAGCGTGTTCGACCATTCCTTAACTAACAGTTTGGAAAATTACCCCGCAATTGACTTTCATCGCCGTCGATCATTTGCGGCCATTAAGTGCACTTTATGAGCGGAAAACCGAACTATCCAAACTTCGTGCCAGGAGAGGAAGGTGGGGGCAAATGTTGGGGGCTTTCGTACACAACAGTACCTTACAGTGTTTTATTACAATGATGATGATCTCATCGAATCGAGAACAGATCGGAAGAAAGTGTGCGAAGGTTCGGAGTCGAAGCACGGTGGAACAGCTGTGAAACTTATGGATGAATTATGAAACAGTACTCAACAGTGCTGCACGGTGTTTTTACCCTTTCCATGGGCTAGTACGAGGGCTCAGAGCTTATGACGAGGGGACCAGGTTCGATTACCGATTATTTCATCCTCGGTCGAAGTATGAGTAAGAGTGTTTTTAATCTGTTTAGGATGGTTCAAAAGAGACTTATCGAAGTGCTCTTGAGCTTAAATCTTAGTTTTAAAGAAGCATGTTGTTTTCCGGGAACAGTCAAGCAGGAAAATCTCTAATATCAATCATCGATCAGGGTGCCATAAAGTTAGCTTAGAAAAAAAGCATGTTAAACAAAATGCTGGCATGAAATATAACCTCCTTTTTACGGTTCGAATAGATCTCTCTGCGGTTAAGCTTTGCTTTGGTTGAAGGCGCGGCTACACGTGAGTTGGTGGACTGCAGCCATGACATCCCCTGTACGCCGAGGAAATGGATCCACGATGGTACGATGTGGTGTTCACTAACAAGTTGCTCTAAGGGGTGTTGATTTTTTCCTTCGCCTCCGTTAGTGTTGAGCACTCGAGTATTGCACCTTCTAACACATCATACAGCAGCGTCCATCGTGTGCAAATTGTGCCTGTATGAGTTATCCCGTGGGAGAAAAAAGGGGTAGCGATTTCCGTTTTCGCCACTTTGTCCGAGCTAGACTATTTATAATCGACCGTTCGACGACAGCGAACAACTACCACCATCAAATGGTTTCGGGATAAAGGATGGGAAGGGAGGGCGACTAAGTAAACTAATCGTCTAAACTTACACACACGTCCCGATGTGTCGACCATTAGTAGAGTGCAGTGTGTAGCTCACGTTGACATGGCGTTGGCCCGTTGCGTCAGGCCCAAGTTGCAACAAAGTTGGGCTTCGGTGCACTGCACTCGTTCAAGGTCGGGTTTTGCAGGGAAGCGCATCCGATCGGGGAACCGACCGACCGGCATCATCGGGCAAGTGCATACGATGGAAGGGAAAGTGACTTCACGGGACGGTTCGGGACGGGCGGGAGGCGTGCTAGATCTGGTGCTACTCTAGTGCCTTATATGGGCCGAGCCCCACTGATAAATGTGACTTGCGGGGAGGGGAGAATAATGTGCACATCGCGCGATCTATTGCAAGTAATTAATTTGTTGAGGAAAAATGGCAAACGGCATGCTTGCGCTCTAATCTCTATAGCACGGGAGCGTCTATTTTTGTATGAGCAAGCGTTTAGAGTTCTTTAATTGTTCATTTAGCTGTGGAGCTTCTGATTATAAGCTGTGGTATTTTTTACGTTCTTAATTTTTTTGAATTGATGTTAAATAATGATTGTTTAACACGTTGACTGCCATGGCTATCATTTGTGGTAGCCAGACGTAATTTGTTCTTAAAAAGTTTTTGCCTCGTAAATATATGAAAATTATAATAATGTTAAAAACTAATTCTCTGGGAAGATTATCCTTTGCTTCGAAGCCGAAAGCCTACTGTTTAATAAATTTTATAAACAAATTAACTCGACAAAGATTGTTCTAAAAAAGTGTGCTAAAATTGTTTTTTTATCGTTTTTAGCACATTTTTTCATACAATAATTTTTGGTACAATTTTTTTGAAAAATGTATTAAACCGAGGACTTTCGAAAACCAAGCAAATCATCAGACTTAGCTTCACAAAGACTTAGATTTTTTAATTACTAAGGCTTTTATGGTGCACTTTTATCTATTTATGGGACAAAAACTTTTTAGCACTAAAAATCAAAATAGCCATGGCAGTTAACGTCTGTTGTAAAAGGTCTTAGTACTTTGATAAAACTTCAAGTATACACATTGCTGGTGACATTGAATTGCAAATATATTCGATATGTCTCAGGATAACAATCCTATCAAACAAATTAAATATGTTGAGGTAGGAATTTGGAAAGAAGGGCATATGGATTCTTTTTGACATAAAGATATGAAATCTTAGGAGAAACAAGAAGAGACATAAAGATTTTGACTTAAGAGAATTTCATACACCAAAAAAATTTAATAAAGTACATAAAACATTAGTTCCTTACAGATAAATATTGAAGTTTCCAGAAAAGCAGCGTTTAAATTTTGTAAAATTATGAAACTTTTTATCTATTTCAATACTTCCTCGAACACGATTAGCAGGTATACAAAACTTCAATATTTATCTGTAATGTTTGTTCATTCTAATTTTATTCCTACACTCCTATAATGGAACTCCAGATGACACCTATCCAGAACATTCGCCCACTGAAAATGGCACGCGGTTTTTCGGAATGCTGCGGTTTTAGACCGGCCTTAATTGGCTGCCATACGTTTTGTCAGCTGGAAGAGATTTGCGCAGCGGTAGCATGCGAGCCCGCACAAGTGCAAATGCTGTGCCATCACTGTGTGCGGTTCGGCTGGCAAAGAGGCCACTATTAATTTACTGTCAGTGTGAGCCTGGAAAGGGAGAAGGTCCCTGGAAGGTGGCCGGTTTTGGAATGCGCCCGTTCAGAAGGGTTTCCCAGCATTGCCTCTGTGTCCCGAAGTAGTTCCCTAAAAACGAAACCCATTTGGTGTTACTGGCATTTGTTTGCAAAGTTAACATAGTATGTTCGGGACATGCAGCTTGGAAAGGAAGTTAGAAAAAAGTAGCGTTCGTCCTAGGGAATCACTATCACCACTGGGAACCGGGGTTTGGTGCGCACTGGTTGGTGGAAACGGACGGTCTGGTGTCAATTGGCAACCAACCGCCAGCACTAGAACGGACTGGCACATTACTAGGCTAGGCAATCGTGCGAGGAAAAGACTGTGCGCCTGGGAAACCTTTTGTAGATGTCACAGAGTGCGCGCGCTTACTGTTCCGCATCGTCGGGAATTGGCCGGCGGGAACCGTTTGGCAGCAGTGGCACCACAAAGCACGTGCATCGAAACGCAAAGTAACGCAGCAAAACGCATCCGCGCGCCGTTCCAGTTCCGTCCTGAAACCTCAAAAACCAGGCGAAGGCATTACTGGAACTATGGGCGACGGTTACTGCCGTCCTGCGAGCGGGTGGAGGGGGGGATGATGGGATGTGATTGTGGGAATGGCCGCACGCAGTAAACGACACGCATCGCCGGCCAACGGAGCGTGCGACAGACAGACAGACCGACAGACAGTCAGCCAGCTAGCTTCCTTGCAACATTGTTGCCATTCGCTACATTATGGCGTTTATAACGCCGTTCCTGGCGAACTACTTCCCCCTTCCCGGGTTTGGGGGAGCCGGAGGACGATTTTGTGCATTACTGCAGAAGGCCATCCCGGGTGAAATGCAGCCGCAGTGCAATGGGAAATCGGAAGGCGGAACCGCGTTTAGGAGTATCACCCCACGCAAGTCGTTTGTGTTTGTTGGGAATGCCGTCCCGGTGTCACGCGAACGGTCCGGGAAAATTGAGCCCCATTGGATGGATGTCCTCGGGGAGGGAAACCCTACCAGTCAAGTACCCAAACAACCTGCGATCCCATTTTTTGTTGTTGCTCTAGCGACTGCGTTCATGGGATGGGAGTTCCGTTCAGTGTTTTCAACGAACACCATTAACTGTGGAGGTCTGCCACATTCAACCCACATCCCTCTGGGCCCACATCCAGCAGTGATTGTTGCAACAAAGTATGACTTCTTACAGCTGGGAAAATTTACTGCTGTCCCCCCACATCCCCGTCTGCCTTTGACCACGTTCCGTTGGCGTGACGGAGTGTCTTTCATTTGTTTTGTTCCCTCCGCTTGCTCCCGAAAATTACAAATGCGCCGCGCACCTAGGCGTATACTCTAGGTGGAACATTCCATCGCTGGTTCAGCCGACACAAGGGAACGACGGTGGGTTTTATATTTTCCGCGAGTGATGTGGTAATAAAGTAAGTGCCAATGGTTTGAGTTTTCACTCCGATCCGGAGGAAAGATGTCTGCTGGTTTGCACGCGATTTTTTCGCGTGTGACATACCGACGAATCCTCATTTTTCCGCAGTTCTTCCTCTTCTCTGTTCTAGCTCCGTTCTACCGGCTTAGAGACAACGATGCAACGGACCGAAAATGGTAACGAATTTTGGCTGAACACGTTTTTCCACGCAGACGAGGGGTACTGTTTCATGATGATGGAGGTCCGGAGGATGTCCACGGACCGTGGCGTTTTGTAATGCTAACACACACACACACACACATCTCCTCTATTTGCTGTAAGCGGATGCAACGGTACTGCTCTAATTGGACCGGGGAGTTATGGATATATTTTGCCCGGAAAGTGCACGCTTTTCCGTGCAACATTGTTGCAGAGTGGAAGTTCTTGTTTGAGTTTTCGGTTTCTCGCCACAGACCACTCAACTGAACGTTCCTCAAAACACGAATTCCGTAAAGAGCAAATATTGCTCTTCGCCGGCGCAAACACGTGTTATATGCTTGTTTTTTTAAAGCTTTTATTCTTGCTAACTTTTCTTAATATTTGGCGCTTTCGAAAAAAAAAAACGCGGACACCTTTCGATTGATTACACACTCCGACCGTGCCTCTTATCGCTATCGAGAAGACCCGTGTCGAACTCGAGACCCGTTCGCGTCCCCAACCTCTTTGTCCGGGGGTTCGCCGGTATATCGCCTTAACTCGGCCGATAAATCGCTCGCGATGGCGATAAAGATAGCGGCGCGCCGATGGACTGGCAAACATTGATCGATTTCTGGTGGAGGACGGAAAAGGAATCTTTTGTCAAAATGACACCGAAATCGGTGAGAGGCTTCCCCTGGGAGGGGAGACCCTTTGGTGACAAAGGGAAAACACCATGACGGGTGGTTCTTAGGTCGTTCTTCTTTCCAAGAATGGAAAAACAGATGGCGGATATGTGTCCAGGAGCTGGATAAATATTAACAGTGTGTTAAATTTAATGTCATTTGGTTGAACCCTCAGCGGCTACAAAAACTTCACACACGTTCACAAGTCAGTGGAAGTACGATTTTCTGGTCAGAGGAATGCCATAAATTCGATATTTATTATTCGACCGTCGTTCATGTATTGGGAAATAGGTGCATTCGGTGTTTGAATGAACCTCGTACACGGCACGACCACCGTCGGAAGTGAGGGAGGGTAGGTGCGGCGACACGCATGTGTCCCAGATGATGATGATGATGATGCCAATGTCATTGGAGTGGTGGTGGGGTGGACCCGGTTGCTGCGCGAGAACTTGTCAGCTGTTCCGCGGGGTCTCCGATCTGCTTACTTTGTCGACAATGTGCAGTGGCACCAACACACACACACGCAGGCAGGTGCCGGCACCGTCTGGGACCGGCATCTACTAAACCTTCTCGCGGTTTTTATGACATCCCCACACCAGCGAGCCGCGATGCGCGCATGTCGTCGTTGGCGTTCGCGGTTCGACCCTTGCGCACGCTGGTGTGGTGTCCGTTAGAAGTCGCGGGACCATCCAAACCCGGTTTGTGGTGTTGGTTACAGTGTTCGAACGGCGGTATTCGTGTGTGCTCGGATCCGCGGCCCGACCGCCATACAGATGAGATGTAGTTCATCTATAAAAGCAGTGCGGCAGAAGGTTCTGAAGGCGACAAATGGTCTGGACACGACACCGGTAACGCGCAACGCTCTCGCACTCCCGGACAAGGAGGACATACACATACCGTCGGTCGGTCGGTCGGTCGGTCGGTCGGTAGCTTTTCCGAGGGCCTACCACGTCTCTAGTGGGTTGGCAGCTGTGGATCGTTCCCGGAAGATCTCGATCTGAGAGAGAGAGAGTGTGTAGTGTACGATCAAAGTGTGCTGTGTGTTTTGTCTTGGAAGGAGAAGAAGTAACAGTATTAAGAAAATCCAGATAAGACAGCGAAGGGGCTTCCCGGTGGAGATAATCAGTTTGGGACCGTCTTGGTGTCGCACAAAGAAGTTAAGAAACGTGCACACAAACGCGACGTGTGATCGATCGTGTTGTGAAAAGTTAGTGAAAAAGAAGGAGATCAGCATGTGGGACGAGATGTTATCAAGTAAATGAGCGCTCCATATGAAACTAATTCGTACCCTCTACTTTTAAATGGTCTGCGGACGGTTCTTTGACGCAAAAATTGCTTGGTTGACGTGATTTGGTTTGCGTGAGAAGAAATTTACACTTTTGTGGGATTTAATCAGTGACATTTTGAGGAAATTTTTTTCAAACATGTTCTATGCAAGTTGTAGTTCCACTATTTTCCTTTTAAAATTAAATTTATTAAATTATTTTATTTTCCTTTCATCCTTTGGTAACACGTTAACTGCCGTGTCACCCAAAAAGTGGGTGACGGCAATAATGTTCGTCAGCCCTTTGCACTGACAAATTAGTGAACTTAAGTAGTAGTAGACTATACAAATTACAAAAATGGATCCATGGGAGCCTATTTTTTTCTTAGTTTTCGAAAATCGTTGGTTCTATAAAAATTTGATAAACTAATTTTAACAACAATGATTGTACTAAAAATCGTAAAGATCATTAACAGTGCATTATCGTTAAACTGAAGTGACCGTTTAATTAAGTGAGGGTTTTCTGAACGTCTCGTTCTGAAATGGAAGCTCATCGGGTTCCTTTCCTTTTCTTCGCTTTCCACTTGTAGGTTTAAGCTCCCGGCAGGACACCGCTTCGCCGACCGATACGGCCTGTTCCTCCGAATCGCCCGCCTACCTGGGAGCCTCCTCGTCGCACCTGCTGCTGTACGACCAGAACAGCTCCGAGGAGGAGCTGGAAGTGATCAACGGTGGAGCGGGCAGTTGTGATATCGAAGTCGGCAGTGTCAGCGGTGTGCCCAGCCGGATAGGGGGACGCGGTTGGTGGTGGGGTTATCCGACGGTGGTATCGGTATCGCGGTCATCGATCCACACGACGGCACCGGTGTGGACGAGGATGATGACGAGGACGAGCGGACCGAGGAGATCCTCGCGGACGGTGACGACGACGAGGAGGCAGATGAGGAGGACGAAGAAGAGGAGGACGACTACCGAGGGGAGGCTTCAGGGGGGGCGGCGAGCAGCAGAAGCACACCGACGGCGATGGCAACGGCAACGACAATCATCGGAAGTGCCATCGGGGCCATGGACACGAGCAGCAGCAACAGTGGCAGCGCCCTTCGCGGCCAGTTTGTGCCGGTGGGCGGCGGTGCGGCGGGTGACGAGGTGTCACCAGAAGGAATCTTTGGCCGTAGCGAGTCGGTGGACGATTTCTCCGACGAGCTGGCCGGTTTGACGGGGAAGGTTTCGAGCGTACCGGTGCCAGTGGCGAGCAAGCTGACGTCGACGGCAGCCGCCAGCAAACGGTTCACCAGTGTGGGCAGTTTACTTGAGAAACGGAAACGCGCACTGGCGCACAATTCGGATGATGAGGTAGATTCGTGTGATACAAAACGGTATCGAGTGGTGGATGACTAATCTTTTATTTCGTACACTATTTTAAGGTTCGCTACCTTCTCGAGCAGCAACAGCAGCTGCAGACTCCACTGCAAGCCCATCATCAGCATTCACATCAACATCACCACCATCATCATCATCAGGCGGGGCTGCGGCAACAGCACCCGCACCAGCCGGAGCAGCACCCGGAGGATGCGCTACTCTCAGCGCCAGTCAATTTCCGCACGTCACCACCTCTAGAAGCTTTAAAACCACACCGTGGCCATATTATACAACGCTCGACGACTCCGCTCGTACTGACCGAGGGTGGCGGAGCGACGGGTGTTAGCACCACCGGCGGAACCGGACTGCTGCTGTCGGCCGGCGCCGGCAACAGTGGATTCTACGGAACCGGCAGTGGTATAAGTGTTGGTGGTGGTGGAAGCGTCGGCGTCGTCGGTGGCCTTCGATTCGGTCTCGGCCGACGCCCCATTGGCTGTGATAGTCCTCTGTCCGCTGCTGCTGCTACGGGCCACCGGAACAGCACCAATCAACCAACACACGGTGGCTGCAGCGGCACCGGGGCGGGATCCGGTCACAGTACAACCACAACCTCGACGGCGTCGTCCTCCCTGTCGGCGGCGTCGTCGCTGGCACGGCTCGGCGGTAGTCCCTCGCTGGACGTGTGCAGCCCTTCCTCCCTCGTAACCAACATGGACGTCAGCCGATCGGTGAGCCCGCCGGCCAAAATGTTCCACTGTGCCGTTTCGCCCCGCCGGCGACAACCTCGCCACCATCACCAGCAGCACCAGCGACTGCAGCGACCTCACAGGCCGTGTTTAGATTTCGATAAAATGCAACAGGTAAGTGGTGGAAAATCCCTTTCGATTGCAAACAGGGGTTGAACGTGTTTTTATTTCGTTTTAGCTCAAAGCCCGTTCCGTCACGACCTGGCGCCACAGTAACGAGCATTCGGGCGAGCTGTCCGTCTTCTGCTGGTGATGATGAGTAAACCTGGCGCCGTCGTATATGGTGCCCATCGTCATCCACTATTGCGTGGGGCGCCCCTTCGAGCGACAACAACTTCGAGCGTCGTTTTAGTGCCGATGGTGGATTCATTTTTTAGACAAAAAGCCGCCATCGCCACAAAACCTACCTGCAGCATCCGTTGGAGTTCTCGAGGGTAAGGGCCCACCAGAGCCCGCAAAGGCGCGCGCGCGATGGCTGTGCGTGGCATTTTAATGATTTGCCATTGAAAAGATGAAGAAAAAAGGGATGCAAAGTTTCGACCGTAGGGTCGGATATTTCCGACGTTTGTTCGTTAGTGAGTCAGTGAGATCGTTGCACTGGAGCAGCACGGAGACATAGTACAAGAGTTTGTTCGTAGGCCACACACACACACACACACACAACTAGCTTTGGGCAGGAGACCGAAGAATGGATGAGGCAGGGTTTTTGAGGGAACGAAATCATCTTCATGGCGTACGTTGTATCCGACGCAATCACGCTGCCTCTCCTTTAGGGGGTGTTTGCGTGGCCGAATAGTTTTGTTAGCTGAGATCCAATCCAATAATGTGTGTTTGTGTGTTTCGTTTTTGATTTTTAATGTTTAGTTTTATTATTATCCTACTCTTAATGACATTTTCAAAGCAATTTTGTGATTTAATCGTTAGCAATGGTATCATGTATTAAGTTTGAACGTTTGTTTTCTCAACATAACATCCTTCGGGCGGGGATCATCATCCCTTGTGGAGTATACGTTTTTGGCCTGCAGTGTACGCGACCTGCATACCGTTGCATATGCAGTGTCCGTGTGCGGAGGGGTGGAGAAACGAGGGTGGCGAAATTTGTTGGCCGCCACGTTTATGGAGGGTGTGTTAATGTGTGTGTTAGGAACGGCTGGAAGGAATAAAATTTCACCAGAGCGAATGACGATGTTTGTCGATGGCTAGTTCTTCTCAGGGACAACACAAACAGACTCGTGCGCGTGCGAGCACGCGTACAGACAAACACACACGCACACACACATAATAAACTTAAAGGGAAAATCCTTAGCGGAGTGGCACTAATAAACCAGGAGGTTAGATGTTGGTATTCATTGCTGGCAAAAACAAGGGCAAGCGTTGTTAGGCGGGTGATGTTAGCTACCAAAGAGATCCGCAAGGTATGAGGCGGGACCGACCCGAGAGCACCTGGTTTGGACACGAAGCAGCATCATAGTTCAACTAAGACTGGAGAGATGGGACCTGGAAATAGTGTCCGACTTTTGACTCGTCCGATTGGAAATCTAAAGCAAGAAAACCCAAGCTCTGCCATGTCGCATCCAACTACAATATTAGGAAACTGCAGGTCTTAAGTAGGTCAAACATCAAACAATCAGTGAGGTGAGGAGGGAATATAGCTAATACCGACTAACACAATAGGATCGATCAACTACCACTAGGAAACGGTCAAACGGTCGGTACCCTTTAGGACAAATCTTACAAAAAACAAACAAATTGTGTTCGCCGATCTGTCACTGACCGTCGTCTGTTCGATGCAAATGAACCTGAAACAAACAAACAAACAAAACTCCACACTCTCAAACAGCTCTCAGTGCGTAGCGAAGGGTTAACTGTAGAATGTTTAAGAAAACCGAAAAGTATAAACCAACCACCGGTGTACTAAGGAGTAAAACTGAACAACACTTAAACCGCAGTTAAACCACAACAATTATAATCACCAGCATTTAATAACGAACACGACAACAAGAACAACAACAACAAGCCATATTACTGCCGCGAAAGAACGCGAAAAAACAGCTAGCATCTAGGATCCTCGGGTTGCCCCGAGCAACCAGGTCCTTTAGACAACCATCATGGACCGTACATTCGTTTGTATACATATGTGTGTGTGTGTTGTTATTTAAGTAATTATAATATTCGTTGTGTTTCCTGTTTCCGTTTGCTAGCGAACAAATTCGATAACAAAAACAAAATAACGTCGAATGTGTAGAGAGAGAGAGAGACAAAGAGAACGAGATGGAATGACACTGTACTGTATGGAAAGCCAATTTGAAAAGCGTGTCTGATGGAACCACAAATCGTAGTAGACATGGCCAGACCGAGGTGACGTAATAGTACAGATTGCCTGACAACCACACACACACATATACACACGACAGTTAGCGAAAGGATATCAAATTAGCATTTTACAATAAGTACTACGTACACATAAACAACAGTAGAAAATATGTTTTACCGGCATTAAGAAGAAAGAAAAGTTAAAAAAAATACTAAAACCGAATACAAAAACACAACACTCTAGCAATATACAAAATAGACAACACAATTGGAAATGAAGCAACCCCGAAAGGGGGGTTAACGTTTGCGATGACGGAAAGAAAATGAAAAATGTTTCTTGTGTTGATTAAAAGGTAGCGAAACAGTGTGGTTTGTGAAATAATGGGTGGCGTAGGAAAAGTACATGATTTTTGACGGGGAAAATTTCATTCCCCCGCGTAGAACGGGACGTAAACGATCCGGATACATGCAGAATCATTCATATCGATTTGAAGGTTTGGGATCTTTTTTAATTTTCTTCATTTCCCCCAATAACGACCACCGGGAACAACGTAGAAAACGGGGCAAGCAAAAGGAAAATTCTCAATTTTCACCACACGATGTGGGGAGCATATGATGATTAGTGCCAACCGAGTGGGAGTGGGAGTAGAAATGTTTGTGCGAAGTGCGATGTAACGTTTTGGTAGAGAACATTTGGATAAGTGTGTCATTGGTTTTTAGTGGTTGTGTAGCGGCGGGAAAATAAACCAATTTGATTTGTTTTACAATGAATAGGTCGTTTGAGAGATCCGCCACAAGACTCAGAGTAAAGTCGATGGAGATGGAAAAGGGTATACAGAACGAGGGGATTGCGATCGGTTATAGGTTCTCTGAACTTTTAATCTCCTGGAGAATGTCAGGCGAAAGCAACCCCTCACATACGGCAGCATAATCATTAGCGAAAACAGTACGATGGAACCGGTATCTTGCGCGAAGGAACCCGAACCCGATTTGGTGGAAAAAGATAATTAGTGCTGGCGGTAAATGGTAGACAGTTTGTGTGGTTTTACAAATTTGTATCATATAAGTAACGGATAATGCAAACAAACAAACAAACAAACAAACAAATAACAAAATAATGATAACGAAATCTAGGAAAGCATAGAATACCGAATACTAAACGAATACGCAGACATGAGACGAAAACGATGGAGGGCTTTGGCGACCCTCAAACCCGACGTAACATGGTAAAGGTGTAAAAGAACAAGAAGTAATAAGCTATGTATCCTTAATACACGGGAAGCGACAACACTTAGAGGATAAATGGGAAACACCTACAGAGGACACAGGACGGAAAATTATGGACATATACAGTGGTGAAATAATGATAGAAAAAAATACACAAACACACACACATATACAGTCACACTTACGCAACCTAAACAGACACTCTCACCGGAAGAAAAACAAACACATGAAAATAACAAATTAAGCATAAGTAAGTTAAGTAGAGAACAAACAATTAATTATTGATAGTAGCGAGGGGATGATAGCCTCGAAGGCGCAAACTCCTCCTCTCCAATACGGTGGTCGTCAATGCAAGGAAAAGGGAACGAACGAGAAGATCATATTGATGATTTGGAAGGAAAACAGTACAGTGGAAAATGCTAATCAAATCGAATACAAACAGAAACACAATCGCACACATTAGCCTGTTTAGGTGCAGGACGTTATTAGGCGGGGGGGAGTCATTGTAGACCGGATGTATCTTTGTCCGTTGGATTCATTTCCCCATTTTTGCTCCAGTATCGAGACAGAGAGGGAATTTGTGGGAAAGGAACAGATAAAATTCTAACAAAGCCATTCGAAATGATTCGTGCGAAAGGTGAAGCGGGAAATTGGGCACGATCATCTTGTTGTGGTAACTTTCAACAATGAACTGAAACGCATCTTTCGATTAGAGAAAAAAAACCCCCCGAAAGGGTGGACATTGGAAAATCATTCGTTCGGAGCACTGTGTAAATATTTAAAATCGAGCGGATAAGAGTAAAAGTAGTATCCGCCTCGATGGACGAAGGAAACAAAAAGGAAAAACAATGTGCATTTTGAAATGAATTTTTGTAGTTTTTCACACGGAACGAAAAAAGGGGGGAAAATAAACACACGCACGCCAAGGGCTAACCCAAGGGGGTTCTTCGTGGCATATATATATATATAAATGTGTGTGGGTGTGCGTGTTAAATACAAACTGAAGTAAAATAAATAGCAACATAAAATTGGACAATTTGAAACAAATTGGTTCCGCTGTCCGAAGAGCCGGTTTAAAAATGAAAAGAAGAAACAGGATTATTATTTGCGTGCTCCATTCTGTTTGTTTTGGC
Source organism: Anopheles sinensis (assembly GCA_000441895.2). Taxonomy (NCBI): domain Eukaryota; kingdom Metazoa; phylum Arthropoda; class Insecta; order Diptera; family Culicidae; genus Anopheles; species Anopheles sinensis. The sequence continues at coordinate 1,067,852 of KE525333.1, forward strand.
TCGATTGGGCAACGGATTAGGCGCGATTAGCCAAACGGTTTGTCGATAGCTGGTAGCTTGTGGTAAAATGTGCAAAAAAAACCGGGGGACAAAAACTCAACACTCCGGTTGGCACTACTCTGTGGCACACAAACACACACACAAAATATGCGAATTTAATTGGTATCCTCATCTCAAAGGAATAGTGATATAAATATGTGTTTTTGTTTGTTAAGAATCGTGCATTAGGAAAAAAACAAATGCAATTTAAGTTTTTCAAAATTTTGTTGCGAACCGTTTGCTGATGAACGTTATCACTTTCGGTTCGAAAGACACAAAACCAGTCCAACGTGCGCGGGGTGTGAGTCGAGGGACAGGAAGAATGCACCCCATACAACCATGCGAGGTCACATAAATCGAAGGATAGACCAACCCCGAGCGGAAAGTGGCGGAACTCTGCATGTCAAGGATTGAAGTAAAATAAGAAAAGTAAAACGGGGAGATTGGAGAACCATCTGCAACAAATAGTAGCGCAACAGAAGTGAAGCAAAAGAAAAATAAAACAAACATAAAAAACCCATTAAAAAAGAACCGCCCTGGTGTCCTGTTGTTGTTTGCGTGGAGGAAAAAATGGCGTAAACATCCGAATCCGTACATGTATGATGACAACCGGCGCGTAGAAGATTGCAATGAAGATCTGGCGTCGTCTTGTTGTAATCCTTGACCTCTTCCTTATCGCATTGCGAAAAGCAATAAATCCTCTTGTATTGCCGTCGATCAGCGTGTTCCGTGCCGAACTCATCACATACCGGACATAGTCTTCCAACGTGAAACAGTTTCCTCTCGCCGAAATCGACTTCAAAATGAACGGAAAATTTGTGCTGTGTGTGGTTTTAATTTTCCTTATGGCCGCCATTTGCGTTTCCGGCCGCGGAGCAATGACCAGACAGAATGGCTCCAATAAGGCTCAGATTAGAAAACTTATCGAACAGAGTCGAAGGAACGTGGCGTTCAATTTACATGACTCCGGTGCGCAGTGCTTTGTCCTCGTGGCCATCGTGCAAACATTCGTGCTTGGGTATCGCTTGTGGACCCCTGGAATGGACCTGCTGGCATAAGGAACCCGATCTGCAGCCATCAAACTTCTTCGAGTGTTAAGTGTGAAAGGATAGAACTAGGCTTTTATAGTAAAATCGTTATCACGATGTTTGTAGTTGTCGATTACCGGTCCTAAGACAGTTTCAGAGTCATTACCTTCTTGTTTCACCCATACTGAATCAGTTAAAAATAAATATTGCCCCCTTTTAAGAGACGTCACGTAGGTCAGACCCTTATCAAGCATTTGTCTGTAGCATTCTTCATCGCGTGTGTGGTTTAACCTCGATTCTCTTCAGTGTGGTTCTACCGTCCGTTTGCAAGAGGTGTTGCTGCAACCATGAAGCTTCATATTGCTGTATTGTGTTCAGCATTTGTTTTAACAGTCACCATCAGCGTACCACCACGCCATCAACACTATGTACGCCAAGAACCGTTGCGGTTTGATCTGAGCCCACAAAATTGTGTGATGTATACGAGAAACATTCATATGCTTCGTCCGGCTGGCGTACGGGTGACTCGCTGGGCCGGCGTTGTAACGTCATTCGGAATTCGGCTGTACATCAACGGGTCACCAACGTGTACCTTCTGCGCCAACACAACGGCGGTCAACCCAACGAGCAAGCAGTTTGTCCTTTACGATCCGACGACCGTCTTACGCCCGGGAGATGTGGTCCGTTTCACCGCCTTGGAGGGTACCGGGATGGGGGTGTTTCTGAGTTCAATTGTGCGGACATTCCAGTGGTTGGTAAGTGCTTTACGCCTCGGAGGAGTTCCTTTCTTAAACCAGTTCACATTATGCTTGTAGAATCCCGTACCACATGGAAGCCTCCAACTAGAGGAGGAGAGCGAATGAGTCTCCCGAAAGCAGAAATAAGTTATCAGGAACAAAGGACCCTTCGCAACAACACCCGGGCCCTTCTTAAGGCCATTATCGATCGGGCCCACGCAAAAAAGATTGTGTTGGCGGAAAACGCCAACGTTACGACAGAATCAGCATGAAGATCATTTATTGTTTCTCGTCTCACTACGTTGCTTCCGATAGTTGATTGGAACAATATGGTGAATAAGTTTGTTAGAATTGAAATATTTTTAATACAGAAGTACGAAATCTATCGAATATAAAAAAATACAAAAAAGGAAAGACGTTTGTTATTTACTTTAAAATAAGGAACAATGTATTTCTAGTATGATAAAAGAAAAAATACTTATCCTTGTCCACATTTCAAGTACATTAGGTCCACATGGGTACATTAGGTGGAGTATATTATATTCACGTATACGGTAACACTAAATACACTGGAGGAAACAAGAATAGCACCACCCTGTTTTTTGGCGATAGCTGTTAAATGTCCATAAAATTCAAGATTTTTTCAATTTAGAACGTTAGCTCAATCACTTTTACAACTTTTCAGTGGGCTACGATCATTTTGATAAGGACTATTATCGTTTACATAAAAAAATCAATAAAATAGCCTGGAAGTAAAAATAGCACCACTTTGGTTTTTGTTCTGCAATTACGAATATTTCATTAATTAACAATTTTAAATGAATTTTAAGGATACCATTAGTTAGAATAGAACTAAAACTAGAGTAATTTAATTTTATAAGTGGTGGTTTATTTGATTTTTAAAGTCATTTAGCAGAAATGGATCAAGAATGATATCGCCTTGTCAAAACTAACCAAAACATCAAATTTCATCCCTCTGTTCCATGAAAACCGGTCTAAAAATCTTCTGATTACTGGCCATAGCAATACGGTTCATAAATCCGGTAACGGCAACTGGCTACCAGCACCAACGTGGGACTAAAACCCAGCTTACAGCGATAAATAGGCCAACAAATTATGAAAAGTAGTGAAAGAGAGACGAACAGCATCGCTGAATCATGTGGAATCATAAGGTGCCAACAGGACATGTGCAGCAAATTATGTTCAGCGGGAAAAGGACAGAGCGACATGAACTGAATTGGTGCAAAATCACAGTAAGGTATATTTCTTGGAGCAAAGCATTATAAAAAGTACTTTTTGTACAAAATAAAGTTTAGTTTTTGTTTTCTGGATGTTTGGCAATACTTTTAGCACGATTTCCAACAAGAATCTGATGTTAAAGTGAGTCGGCACATTGGTGGTGTTAAACCATTGATTAGGGTGGATCCCTGAATGCGGCGAAAGCTTGCCTTGCCGTGGATCTGAGTGAAAATGAAGTCGAATATACTAGAAACAAAATTAATTTAACAAAATGAGTCTTTGATGGGCTTAGAATTCGTTTTCCAGCAGAATAATACCGGAATTAATAAGTTTATGCTGGCTATAGGTTGGTTTCCTGACAAAGAACGGAGATTTCAGGCTGGTAAGCATACTCTCTGCGCCATAGTATATAATGGAAAACCTTTGGCATATTCATGATTACGTGCTAAGTCGTATTGGTGAATGTTGAGAAGCATCATGAGCAGAATTCGATCGACAAAATTAATTTTGTCCCTACAAAATTTCCGCATATTGAAGGCATTAGATACAAATACTCGTATAATTACTAAGGACACCATTCAATTGTATTTCAATGGAGTTTTTGCTAGAATATCTAATAGCTGAACAAAATCAAAGTTTTACTTAAACGTTAATAGTCCACATTAAAACGATCGTAAACCACTGAAAAGTTGTGAAATTTATTGATCTAACAGTCCCAGCTGAAAAAAGCTCAAATTGTATGGACATTTAAATGATATCGGCAAAAAACAGGGTGGTTTCCGTCAGTGCATGTGTTTGAAACAAGTATACACGGAAAACAGGGAAGCGAATGAAACGATTTTTATTTTTTTGAAACTCGGGATGTGTCGAATTGCCAACGGCTTATCAGAAAATGGAAGAAACGGGCTTGCAAATGAAATAAAAAAAAGACTATGCTTGCAAGTATCTGTTCGTTATATGAAGTGAACACTTTCTTATCGCTGCACTGGGCCTGGGTCTCGTCTGTTCTGAACGTTGCTCAGTCAAAGCTGTGTGTTCGGCCCATGGTACATTTGCGTAGGTCATCTTGTGAACATGAGGGTCGAGAGCTCACTTTTGATCCCGTTGATTTTGGTGGTCTTTGCTTCTGTGTTTGGTCGTTCAATTCGACATGACAAAGAAAGTACGCATTCAGAACCGAAGGACCGGATTCAATCAAGTTACAAAAATATTGGAGGTTGTGAGACTTTCAAGCCGCATGAACAGATTCACATATTTCGTCATAGGGGACTGAGAGTGACCCAGAACAGTGAGAATTTATTGGCTTTTGGAATAAAGGTGCACATCATATATAGGTTTGCTAAATCGACCTCGTATTGGCTCAATACTACGGAAGTGGACCCGATTAGCAACAATTTTACTTTATTCGAACCTACGGCTTTAATCCGTGGTGGAGATAGGTTTGCCTACAGTATCTACAAACAATATATGAATGGTTCTTCTCATTGGTATAATTGTACAACTTTTCTTGTGGGTTGTAAGTAATACTCGTTACCATAATTCACATTTTTGCGCAGTGTAACACAATTTATTTTCTTTTTTTTACTTATAGCTTTCATAAGAATTCCTGTACCAAAAGCTCAATCCAAACCATCGATCCATCCAGCAGAGGTTAACAGGAATGTAAACCAAAAACCAAATCACCCGGAAACTGACCTTCCTAACAACAGCCAGCCGGGCTTGATGAAACCCGCATCATCAAACAAAGTTTCGCTTAGAATGTTCCAACTTAAAGTCTGTGGCTCAAGTCGCTTGTAATGTGAGTCGCCTATGTGTACTATGAACAGTTGGCATTGAAAATAGAACAACGTGTTTTGTATGCAACAAAACAGCTCATTTCATGGATAAGTGAGCTTTCGTTTGTTTAAAAAAACATGTGAATATCTTATAGTTATCCGTTTAACTGAACGTTTTACAATAGCTAGCGAACACTGTGTGTTCACAGAAGAAATAGTTTCTGTAAAATGAGTCAAAACTGAGGATTGACAGATCAATTTTGATCCCATTGGATTTGATGTAGTTTTGCTAGACATTTAAAAAAAAAAAGTATTCTAAACCGAAAGACCAGATAAAAACAACTATTAAACATTATGATGAATGTGAAACTTTCCAAATCAAAAAAACAGATTAAAATCTATCGTCCAATGGGACTTAAACTTTCTTATCACCTGTTGTATTAAAAAATAACTACAGACTCGACCGCCTGATCATTGCTCAGTATGCATTGTGCGATCGAACAAGAAACATATAAGAAAAAAATCGAGTAAAAATGAGGCTTGATGACTCCATTTTCGTCGCATTGGTGGCAATTGTTTCCTTTCCCGGTGGTTCAAGTAGTGATTATAAAGGTTGTGGCAGTTTTAAATCGCAAGATCAAATTGAAATATATAACCCAAAGGGACTGAGAGTGACTCAGGAGCAGAGCACGGATTTGGAGGCTTTTGGAATAGAGGTGTACATCAACAAGTCGCATAGTGCACCACGAGAGTATGACTATAGGCTGAACACTACGGAGGTGGATCCAATTACCAACAGTTTTGTTTTATACGCACCGATGGCTGTAATTCGTGAAGGGGATATGTTTGACTACGCTATAACGAAAAAATATAAAAATGGTTTTACTCATCGGTATGATTGTTGGGGTTTTCGCGTGAGTGGTAAGCATTATTCAGTAGTATAAATAATATGATTCGGATGTTTTAAAATTTCACTACTCTTCATTTTCATACCTACAGCAAAAGTAATAAAGCCAGCACCACGAGTTCAGACTGAACCATCGAATAATGATTAAGAATCTGATAACGGCAGATCCTATCAATTTCAAATCCTGGAATAGCTGGAAAGGCAAGATTGAGAGACAACGAACTTTGTTGCACAATGTGTAAGGTAGCAGAAAAACTTGATTTAAACATTTTAGCGGATCTTATAGGAAAGAAACAATAAAAACTATTTTCAAATCGTTGGTAGAACAAATAAAATGGCCATTTTGATATTTTATAAAGTTAAAACATATTTGATTTCTCCGTACTGGTTTGAGAACGATTTTCTTTTCCCAAAACATGGGGGTTTCCCGCGTATCTGTCATTGGGATGGATTACGCTAAAGTTTCGATTTGTTACAAGTTGCGCAAACTGTCTTATCGCTTGATTTATTTATAAAATAACGTTGGGTTGTGTCTCGCCTGCTCTGATGATTGCTCAGTAAAGATCGTGCGTCCGAACAAGAAACATTTTTCAAAAGTGTTCAACCAAAATGGGAATTAAGGTTACCATCCTCGTCGCATTTGTTGTGGTGGCGCTTGTATCGGTATCAAGTGAATCGATTAGACGTTATAAAGGATGTGGCAGTTTCAAATCAAAAGACCAAATTCAAATATATAGCCCAAATGGATTGAGCGTATCTCAGAAAAAGACACGTAAAATGGTGGCTTTTGGAAT
>KE525333.1:1082429-1120567 GCA_000441895.2 Anopheles sinensis
AAAACGGCTTACATTAGAGCCATGAAACTTTGTACCTAGCTAAATCTATTTGAGATCTTTCGATTGGTATGCTATTTCTCCGATCGGACTCATACAGCGCGAGATATAAATTGTACAAGGTACATTACCCTGTTGCCGGCATGAGTTTTTGTCCCATTTTTGGTCCCATCTTTTTTTAATAGCGTCCAAACGGCTTACATTAGAGCCGTGAAACTTTCTACGTAGCAAATCTACTAATCTTCGATTCGTTTGCTATTTTCCCCGATCGGACTCATACAGCCCAAGATTTTATTTATCTTTTCTCTGTTTTCCCACTCCATTCGGGCATCGTCAGTGCACGGTTTGAGTTTTCTTCAGGACCTGGCTGTCCTGGAACAAAAATGTCATTGAAAAACCCAAATCCACCAGCTCATATGCAGTGAGTGGAAAAGTCAGTGTCAGTGTCGCCACCGTAAAAGGACACACAGGACACCTACGGGTGGGTAGGTGGACACAATCTGTGTGCCTTACGGTTATCGAATTTGGATAGCACATTGAGGGGGAGAGAGTTTTTGTTTCGCAGGGCCTATGCAGTTTTCCACCAGCTGACTGCGAGTAGAGTAATATGGAAAGTCAAAACAAAAGAAAAAACAGACAACCAAAGCTTCACAAAGAGTAATAAGAGTGTATAATATGTCGCGTTCGGTTCGCGTCTTTCGAATCCACTCTATTTACTTACAATTTATCCATCGGAAACGTAGGTTAGGCAGAGATTTTTGTTTTTGTTGCACCAAATTCACGATGAGAAACGAATGCAATGACTTTTATGCCACTCCACGAAGGAGCAATATTGCAACAAAGCTAGCTAGATTTATATTCCACTTTGATCAAAACATTGTAAATCTAGTATTCGACAAACAGTGATTATTTTCAAGAGTATTTGAGTCAAATTGTAATAAAATATGGTGAAACAAAGTGAAATATAGTGTTCCTTGCTTCAAAATTTGATTGTCATATATTGAGATATAGTTTTAAGAAACTTTTAGCCCTCTGCAACTAAAATGGTGTTTGCTTATCCTAGTCTTTCATCTCCAGCTACCTTATTTTAATCAAACTTTTATGTATTGTCATGGTATATCATTAAGCAAATCTGATTTATGATAGTTTTTTCACAACTTTATTTTCTAGTTAACTATATCAAAATTCCTTCTCGTCGAACAAAACTGTACAATTCCCATTTACTACTACTTTACGTGTGGTAAAAACGTTGAACGTGTTAAACGTTGATGGTTTTATACGACAACGTTATCAAACTTGTTCTGAATAGAAAAAAAACAGCTACCCTTGATGATGCTATGAAAAGAAAGTTGCTAGTGATGTTCATGTTTGCATGAAAAATAGTTTAAACTGTTCATACGATTTCTTCCTAAAAGTTTGTGAGTTAAATAATTACTTATTTGATGCATGAAATATATTTTATGACCTTTTTTGGTTATAAACAAAATTTTATAGTGCAGGATTATGATTTCAACTTATAAAAATTAACGTACTGTGGTTGTGAAAACTTTGACGCTGGATATGTATGATATGTTTTTAACAATTTTACTACAGTTTCGCCAAAAGTTGCGGGTTTTTAGAAGGTAGTCACAATGTCTAAAGAATCAAGGATACCAGACCAATATCACTACGAGGAGAATACAAACATTTGCCTCTAAACAAGACCAACCCAATCGACGTGAATCTAACGTGCCTATAATTTTGGGATTTTCCAGCCCCTTATCACTGTTTGTTCCAATTTCACACTTAAACTGACTGCTACTAAACGTTGGCCAATACACATGTAAATCACCTTCTGCGAGATTTCTTATCATCAGAGCCATGCGTATTTATAAATTCGTGTCTTACCGCTAGTCGTCTATTCTATCAATGCTCAGTGTAGATCGTGTGTTCCAACAAGAATCATTTGCGTAGAGTAGCGTGCAAAAATGAGGTTTAAAGACTCAATTTTATTTGCATTGGTTGTGTTGGTCATTGTCTCCGAATCAAGGGATACTTTCCAACCGGCAAATAGATATTTTAAAGGTTGTGGTAGTTTTGAACCAAAAGGCCAGATTCAGATATATCGACCAAACGGACTGCGAGTGACCCAGAACAGTAAAAATTTGATAGCTTTTGGAATAGAAGCGTACGTCTATTCGAATAACAGCAAGTATTGCAAGTATTGGCTGCATACTACGGAAGTGGACCCGATTAGTAACAATTTTACCGTATACGAACCGATGGCTGTAATTCGTGGAGGAGAAAGTTTTGCCTACCTTATAAAGAAACAACTTGAAAACGGTACTACTTATTGGTATGATTGTAAAACATTTCGTGTGAATGGTGAGCAATTTTCATTATTATCAGTAGCACGATTTGACTTTGTAAAACAATTTCTTTTCTCTTTGTTTTGAACACGTAGAAAAGCTGATAAAACCTACACCATCAATTTTAACTGGGACACCGAATCATGCTACAAAGATTGATGATAATGAGAGAAGTATTCAATCGCAAACCGTTCCTCTGAACACCAGCCATGATACTACAAACCTAGAATTGTTGAATAACTCGCATAACGAAGGTAACAACTAAAAACTAGTTCTATAAAAATTTCTCATTTCGTTTAAAAGGAAAGAAAACTATTCCTGTTCAGGTAAAATATTGATGATGGTCTCGGTGTATAAAATTGTTTAACCTATTTTGTTTTATTATATTTTCAGGTACTCAAATTGAAACATCGATCAGTGCTGGAGAAAACATAACACCGAACCGAATGAGAATAAACCTTCTTAACAACATTCAGCATCCTGATAGTATCAAATCCTCGGAAATTACGAGCAAAGAAGACACCGACTACGAATCCACCAGTTTCTTGTTCGAAGAGTAGTACAGAACGAGCAGCACAGTTTGTTTGAATAATGGTTTCATAAATGAATCAATTTGCTTTGACCAATAAAGCATTAAATAATTTCTAACTTAACTATCATGGACAACAAGGGAAATGTCCTTTTATCTCGCCCGATCCGAACATCAAATATCCTTCTTTTTTCACAATCAATTGGTTTTTGTCTTGGATAAGGCACAAACATTACACAGACTATGGTACTGTGGTCGTTCAAAATCAAAATATACATTTGTGGAGCAAATTAATAAATCATTACAATTTTAATAGTTGTTACAATACAATGACAGCGAAATAAATACTATCCGTCGTTAATTTATTTAGATATAGTGTTGATACGCCGTAATGTATGCAATAATAGTTACACCGAACATGGGATGAATAAATCAGTTCTTAAGGGGGTCGCCTACTATGTATTCACTATTTCAAATCGGTCAATTATTTCTTCGTTCAAGTTTTTTACAATGCTCACTGTGAAGGAAACCAATGTGTTGATTACAAAATATTTGTTCTTCAATAAGAGGTAATGAAATTTGGAACATCATTCCTTTAGCTGTAGAATCGAATAGGCTACCATTGCTAAAATGGTTGAACGTTGGCATGACTCATTTTCTCCGTAATAGTTACTCACGTAAACAGAACTGTTTGTGCATTTGAACTCGATTATTTTGTTGACTTATACTTGTTCAATCCTGTACACCGGCCTGGGATTTTCCTTTCCACCATTACATCAAAGATCAAGTCTTATCAGCTCGTGAAAGTGACCAATACCACCTCACCTGCTGATAGCATTAATTGTCCAGAATCTTCCGACCGCTTCTTCGCCTTCGATCGAGTCGTCAGTACAAGTGATCACTTTGAACCGCGAAGATGTCCAACCGCAAACAGCAACTGCTAACCTTAACTGCGCTCGTCCTGCTCATCGTGGCGAGCTGTTTGTTCGATGGAGCCAGCGCCCGGAAGCATCGCTCTCGGAAGTCCAGCCGTCCCAAGGGCGTTAATATTGAAATCTACCATCCTAAGGGCGTCCTGATATGGTATCCGTATCGGTCAGGAATAGAGATGTTTGGTATCGAAATCTTCATCAATCAGGCCAACCAGAACCGGGATGGTTCGAGTTCGAGCGAAGAAGTTTCGGCGACCTGCGACATCTGCCTCAACACGACGGAGGTTTCGTACGGGAAGTTTATTCTACGCAGCGATGACGCGATCATTCGTAGCCGCGATCATGTTTATTACAATGCGATCGTGAAGAAGTCGTCCGGCGAGGCTTACGTTGCACGTTCGAATGAGTTTTACGTTTCAGGTGCGTCAATGTTTCCACCAATTTTTTTTTTCTTGTGAGTAATGCCATTTTGTTTGCCATCTCACACAATCACAGAAAGCCGCATCCTGATAGCGGACATCACCGGTGGAGCGAGCAACACGCGTGATGAGAGCTCGTCCGTTGCTCAGACCCCTTCGGGAAGTCTGGCCAGCAACGCACTCCAGCAAGAGGTGAAACTGCTCGAGGAAATTCTGAGCGAGCTGAATCAACAGTGCCATCCGACGCAGAACCAATCGAAAGAGCTGCTGCTGAACGTGTCGACCCCGACCCGCCTCGATGCCAAAGATTTGCATCAATTCATGACCCGAGAGCTGACCGCTAAGCTACCCACGATCGACTGGAACCGAGTGCTGGTGGACACGTATTACACGACCAACGGAATCGTCTTCGAAGTGCCGACCATCGTCGAAAAGCTGAAGATTCTCAAGCTGGCCAAAAAGCTACCCGATCAACTGATCATGGATGTGGACGCGTTCGAAGCGGAGGACACAACAAACGATATCGAAGCATGGCTAGCGGTGTGAATGTTGGGTGTTGTTCTATTTAAACTACCTCGAAAGCTGGACATACTTCCAATCTGTTCGTGAGATTTGTTTGCTTTTATTGTAATCTGACGGAATTGAAAATAAATGTTTTTTTGTGTGCGTTAAACGTAAGTTTCTTCAGTAGAAGTGCTATTTCAACGCGGGTCTCTGAGATGAACGTTGTTTACGTTATTATCAATTCTTATCAGCATACTATTCTCTGTTCTAACCCTTCGTCTACTTGGTCGGAGCGGAAAGCTGTAGGTAAAATAAAATAAAATTGAATATTTTTCAGAAGCTTAGAGATTTTAGCTATCAATATGATTGTTCTTATACTGTATTGCTTTCCATTTTCTATTTAATGAAAGCCTTATGAAGATTTGGCTGCACACATGAATGATTGAATGCTGCAATTCCATATGTTCATACAAGAAAGGACATACTCCACCAATGTTAAAAGGCTAACAACATAGCAGGAAATTTTACACAAATTGTTTAATGATTAATGTTTTTTGTGTGATGTTGTATTAAAATATGTTATACTGCTATCAAGAAATCTTGAACTTAGTAAAAGTGAACAATGCTTAACCCCTACGAACTCGACCATGTGACACACTCCTACGGCTTTAAAGTAAAGACTTGATGGTATGGAACTACCTAAAAGTTAAAAATATCCCTTAACCTGCTTCACACTGAGCTAATGGGTTCATCTTCATCGCCTAAATGGTATTAGAAGCTTTGCCGTCGAGTTCCTAAACCCGATCGCACCCAAAGTCGCCGAAACCTTTCGTCCTGGCCGAGGCCCTTTAGCAATTGTCAAAGCCCATTCCCAGCGATCCCATTCGTGGTGACTTGAGGCTCGATAAGGAGAGCCTTTTGTTCACCGTCTTTGTCGTCACCTGCCCGTGCAAGCTATCCTAGCCTGGAAGAAAGCACAGGTCTGTTTCTACGTACATGAAAGTAATATTTAAATATTTTGATCTCATTAAAATTAAAGAGCCCGGTTTAACCGTCCCTCCGGGGCCTATTGTACGGCGACTTATGAACGCACCGGCCGGAGCAGAGAATCGCCCCGCACAGGCTTGGTACTGTTTGTTCTTCATTAAGGTCTTAAGGATAATTCCTTTAACCTCAATTTTGCTTCAGAGGGGAGCTTTCGTCGTAGGATTAAGAAGACGATCGTTGGGCGGCAGAAGAAAAGAGGCCAGCTCAGGTGAAACGTTAAGGGCCTTAGTGGCAGCGAGTGGACTGCCGTCCCGATGGGCATTCGTCGGACGGTGTTTGTCGAAGGTAGAATCTGTTTATTATTTTTGGGACGCAGAAGAAACGCAGCCTGGCGAGATGCACTTTTTGGGGTACACGATAATGCGGTAAGGAAGGGTTCTTTTCTTTCTTCGGAGATTTTGGCTGCCGAGTAAAAAGGATTAACGTTGCTTCTTTCCCTTCAGAGGTGAGAGGTAAGTGGTTGAGGCGGTGAAAGGTCAGCCGTGGATGGTGCAAAGTGCATTAGTGCAGTCTTGGCTGATGGGATTCAATTATTTGTGAAGAATAGAGCAACACTTTCGGCGAACCATCGTGGGATGAAGCTTTGAAGCGAACCATCTTGAAGAAGGAATCAGTTGAGTAAATATTCAAGTCGATACCAAGGTAAGATGTTCGCATCGAGGAAAATTGTTTCTTATCATTTTCATCAAACGTGTTTAAAATTTGGAACAAAACAGTTATTCATGAAAATTATGTATCTTTGGGGATTGATCTATCTCGGGATAATGTGTTTCATGGATGGAACCTATTGATTTTATTTTTGTTTGAGCACAAAATCAACTCACAATATCATAATCTTTTACATTCATCATATTTGTGTGACAAAGATAATTTTAGAATGCTACAATACGGCCTGGCCGTCCAAATATATATAGGAAAAAACTATTTTTAGAATGTGTCCATTAAAATATGTTTGAATTGAATAATACAAACAATAAGTGCGCACTTAATGAGAATTCAAATTAGTATAAACCATGTTCTTAAATTCTTTCAGTCATAAACTAAAAGTCTTTAACGAAAACTGTAATAAGTAAATAATTAATATGTTCCAAACATTATCTAAATTTTTGTTTAAGGCGAGATTCTTTGAGAAGCTTCCGGGAACTTGCGAGCCATAACTGTGTCTTAGGTAATTCCTAATGCAAGGTAAATTTAGATTGAAACACCTTAATTAATATAATCAAGTATTTCAAGTGTTGCACAATCATTATATTAAAATATATCTAATGATTTATGTATTTTTAAGAGGGAACGGATGTTTCCAGAATTTATGTCAAATAAATATGTCAAATGTACTCATAGGAGTGCATTTTACCAATTTTTCCAACTATTTTGCCACCGTTAAGAAAGAAAATTTCTCTCCCTTGTCTTTTTTTCGGGGAAGCATAAGTCACATGAAATTTTATTACCTCTCATACCAACTCTCACTTCCCATTCTGTTTAATAGAATCTTCCCCCAAAAACGGTCGCGTCACTTTGCTTCCCATGACTGCGTAAATCACGCCAACAGTCTCGGCAACCGGCCACCGAACATATGTTTCATGTCAACGAGTCCAACCGCAGGCCGCACTTCGTCACGATTTAATCCTCCGCCTTCCGAGACGTTCGGATCACCTTGCCGTGCCTTTCTTATCGCGACTTCCTCGCGAGTTGGTCGCTATTGAGCCAACAAATTTCCCAAATATTTTCCAACTCATCGCCCTAATCCTCCGTCGACAGGCGCGGCATTTTCCCCTCCCGGCCTCCCCAGATACCTCCCGCTTTCTCGAAGGAAACCGAGCCCGCGGGATGGGAAACAAATGACTATTTATGTTTGTGTGGCAAAGTTTATGCATCACCGTTGGTGTAAAGTTGGCCAAAGTGGCGTTGAATGTGCAGAGAGTCTTTATTTTTCTCGTATTTCAAGACAACTAAGACGACGATAGAGGGAGACGATCGTGCGTTACATCGGAGCTAATCCTTGTCATAATTAGGATCTTAGGTAGGAACATCCGGGAGTACTTAAATTGACAAGATGCAGAAGGTGGATATTTTTGGAAGCTTAGATGTTATTTCAAAACAAGTTTAAGCTGAAAATTAAGAAATTTGAAGATTTTCATCGTTTTATTTTACTGACAACTTGAGTTTTATTTGTTTTTTATTTTATTTTTCGTACTATTTTGCTTCGTTTATTTTTCATCATTCGACAATTAGAAACACATCATAAACCATATTTTAATCAAATCAATCAAATTCAATCAAATAATTAAATGTCGTTTAGTCACGCCCGGACATACAGCAAAAGGGACCCGACGTTGCCCAAAAACCTTTCACTCAGTTCTTGAATCGTTGAATTAGTAACCTAGGTTACCTTGCACCATGTTCTTGTACCAGCAATCTTTTACTCACCATGGTAACCTTGAGGACGTCTCCAGCCAGCTCAGTTTCAGCGGAGACGGATGCGGTTGAATTTTAACAAGTTCCATTTGTGTCCTTCTTCAAGACTATTCTTTTTTCCTCATTTTTTTTATTTTTCACACCTCTCCCTACCAATATGCTGACCGATTAAGACGTCCTAATGTTTTTATTGCACCCCTTCGATTCGGTTTTGCGACCACCTCAAGCGTTAATGATTGAAAAGAGTGCTTTTATGCTTGGTTCCAGACTTTTGATTCCGAAATCGATTGGGGAATGAGGAAACCCGGTTCCGCTTGATGGGTTGAGGAAAATGCTAACAATCCAACAGCTACGTTCCACATTTGTCCCTACGCTCGCTCTCCATGGAAACGGGATCGTTCGAATGGGTCGTTTCGGAGAGAAAGAAATAACCTTCAATGGAAGACATGGAAACCGTACGAGGTTTCAGCTGAGCACGTTGTCAAGGGCGATGGAAAGAAATATCTCTATTTAACAAGTGATCCTATTACGTTCGTCACGTAGCAGTCTTTCCCCATCTTGAGAGGTTGAAAAGAAGACAAAAATCGAGCATAACAATCACATTCGCTTTCCCTGTCCCGATTTCTGGTTCCCGAGCGCACGCTGACACAAGACCGAACGTTCAGAAAAATCCGAAATTGTTTTATGTTATTTTTCCACAAGTGTGTTTCCACTTTTTCCCCTACTGCAGAGGAATGCAAGCGAACGAGAACCAGAGTGACTTTGTACGGGAAATCCCGGGGTGGGGGCGATGGTGACAGCCGCCTGGGAAAATTCTGCTGACTTGCTACATACACCATTACGGTACACTTTACTCCGAGCCGGTGTCCAACCCGGTGTCGGGAGGACGGGAAGGAGCATTGGAAAACGGGGAAATGTTGGAAAATGTTGTCAGACAGTTAGGAAACAGTTTGTGCTAACATTGAGCATAACAACAACAACGAACGGAGCGACCGAGGGAGGAGGGTGCCGTCGATCCTCGTCCTCATTAGAGGCCCTTCCGTTCGCGAGTAGGTCACGTAGTCGCTTCTGGCGGAAAATTGTGCATAACGAGCAGTTTTTCCGAGCGCTCTGTGGTGAAACTGTGTACGAAGCGAATGCTTTGTGGAAGTGCCGATTGTGTTTTTCTCTCAACTGAGTATAATCGAGTATAATATCTTGAGTACTCTTCCCAAGGTTCTTCTATAAAAGAAAAAATATAGCTTAGAGAAGTTGTTGGAATATTTGTTATTAACACATGTGACATAAATTAATAACTATTATTTTAAATAACTTAAATTCTATTTCGTGACAAGTTTATAGCTATTGAGAACACTTACAAATAAATTAATGATATTAAATTCTTATTTTTATACAGTATGACATACACTCATTCAAGTATTATTCAAGGCACATTTGTTGAATGTCTTTATATTCCGAATTAAAAAATAATCTCTCATTATTTCATTTTTCTAAATCAAAACAAATTATTTGGCCATCTGCTATCTACTATGTAGCCCACTGTGCCCAGTCAAACACAGACTCCCAAAGTATGTTTCTGTTGATACTGCGCTGGAAAACTGTTTCTATAACGTTGCTGTAAGTGTTGGGAAACAGAATTTTGTCCGCCTCTCCCAATCCAAGCCGTCGTTTTCCGCGATAACAATTTCCCACACCGTTCGACGAGGGTCGTTGGACGCCCATCGATAAGGGTTTTCCTATCTCCACCAACAATGAGGCGACTGTTCCCTCCGCTTTTCACTGGTGAATTTTCTCGACAAGCTCCACCCATCCAGTTCGGAAGGGGAGGTAAAACAAAAATGCTAGCACCATCTCTCTTGGACGGGCTTGCGTGGTGGTTTTTCCACCGATGAGTGTAACGGGGCAGCACCGAAGGATTGGAAAAATAACACTCCCGAGAGCAACGGGAAGGACAATGGTAAATATTTTTGCATCCACGATGAGCGTACAACTCTTTCACTTTTTTTATCAACAATCGGGGCTGATGGGAAAGGACTTCGATCCTGTGCAGTGTTCGAAAGAGACACGAACTTGGATGGGGTTGGGGTTGGAAAAATCCTTGCACCTTCTAGGACGTGACTTGCGCCGTTCGAATGACGGAAAGCTAGTGCGTGTTTCTGCGTCAATTGAAGCAATTACCATGTCTCGGTACGGGTTCACGTATTTCGACGGTGGAGGTGTGGTCGAACACAACCGGAGCCGTTTTGGAAATACTCATCAACATTCGCTGGGTGGACATTTTCGGGGACGAAAAAAAAACAAAAATATTGAACCCACGCCATCGAGAAGGGATGGTAGAATTTTAATTGAAACTGCCCCTTTGAGCACCAAATCTCACATTTTTCCATCGTTGAGTTGTTTACTGTTGTGTATCGAAAAAGTTTACGAGGTAAAAGAAGCAAAGTACCGTAACAAGGGATTGGAAAGTTCGTAGCAATTGAAGCTGAAGAGCATAACTCGTTTCTATTGACGTCCAAATGTTCAGGCATCCTTATGTTGTTATTTATTTTCGGTTCTCATCGCCATGTTTTGGCTAGTTTCTTTTCTTATTGCACGTGAAAGCAATGAGATTTATTGCATATTACATTCAATGGGCTAATTTAAAATAGTCTAACAAAATCATCCTTTATGGGACTCTTCTATGAAACCTGTAGTAAAATGAAAGTAAGTAAAGCAGAGCAAAATAAAGTACAGTTGAAGTTATAAAGCAATAAAGAAGGCAAGCAAAATAGTACAGATTCTTTTTCTGTCCCTCCAACGGAATGAAAAAGGATTGTTTTATTTTGATTTTCGTTTTTCTGATCATAAAACATTACAAAAATAACAAACTTTGCAGTTCGGTTTATGGTATTTGGAGCCACTTGCACAGAATTAAGGATTTTTTACCTTCTGAAAGAAAAACGAGAGCAAGAAAAAGGTCCATCCGATGGCCATAAAAACCTGAACCAGATTAGTTTGACTCGGGCAAGACGTTTTGCCTACAATTTCCATTCATTTCCAGGACAATGGAAAACAAAAGTTTCGCTAGCAAAATCGATCCTCGGGTAATGGTTTGAAAGGTGATGGAAATTTGAAAGGAAAGCTCAAACTAACTCTCTAGTGCCGGGCAGAAAAAAAGGACTCACCTAGGACCCGCTCCATAAACCACTAAATACATAAAACAATCTTCTCGAACTCGACCCATTTTTATTGCGCACGACGATCGGCGCACGTGAGATCGCACGACGAGGAGGAAAAACACAACAGTTGCAACACGCGAATGCAAGCACGACGCTTGGATTCAATCGTTTCCAAAGGGAAATCGGACAAGAGGTGCAAGTTAGATTATTTTATGAAATTATGATTTATTATGAACTCGACGTTCGAAATCTGCTCGAAGAAACATGTGTTATAAGGCTTTTTCAATTTCGTCTTATGCTAGCAAAAATCCCAACTGACACAAGAAAAGTTGCTTCACACCAAATCATCTGCATTGATTTAGCATGCAACGGTACACCGTTCTCTTGGAAAAGGGACATTTCGAAAGAAACCTTGAAGGATATTTTTTGCGCCTTTCCCTCCTCTCGAGGAAGGTTTATGGCCCCAATAATCGTCATCATCGGTACCGAGGGATATCCTTCGGACCCTTTTTTTCTTCCGATCCTGGGCCAAGGACATGAATCCTTGAAGGTTTCAGTTACGAACGATCGGCCGGCAATTAGTGATCGGCCCTGTTAATGGTTTGTTTTCATTGTAAATCGATAAAAACATTATGGCGTCCTGGCGGGGCGACAATGGCTCGTTGGACGCCTTGGGTTCTGGGGACCGTGATTCGGGAAAATGCCTGGAGTCAGCACCATGACAGATTTATTGTCATTGCTCAGTTGGAGCAAGGGCCCTGAGAGCGCGATGATCGATCGAAGGACGTATCGAACGGGGGGAGTCCGGTAATGTGGTTTCCTTCTATGGCCAATTCGATGGGCACATTCTTTTCCTTGGGCAGTTGGACAATTTTTCTTAAAAAGAACAATACGTTTCACAACCTCGACCAACTCGCTGATGGTTTGCGGAGAATCGATTACCATCTTTATCTGCACTCCGGGTGCTGAACCTCAAACTTTTGGCCAGAAATCTGGCAGCATTTCGCTACGGAAGGAACTATTTGTTTTCCTTCGGATTCACAAGAAGAGAGAAGTAGGTTTTTAAGGAACATATTGGCACATCCCACCGGTAACAGCAGGAAACATTAACGTCTTCATGTTTCATGAAAGAATTCAAATATTCTAGGAAATAATGCAGTTTAACCTTCATGTACTAGGATTTTCTTTTCTAAATATATAGGGCACATTGTAGAATGTGGCTAGCTTTTCGTAAGCAAATTCTATTCTATCTTTTATTCTATAAAGATATATTTAAGCAAGAGCACAGTTTTTATTGAAAAAAAAAACTTTAAAATAGTGAATGTACACTTAATCAGCCCCAAATAAATATTTCGTAAATAATTAAATAAGTGTTGGACTGAGACTAAAATATGTCTCAAATAATTTTTATTTGTGGCAAGTCTCATAGCTTTTCACAAAATGAAAGATTAAAAATTTTCAAACAAGACCAACAACAAATTTATTCACAATGTCTTTGATTTTTAAACTAGGTTATCTCAGTATTGAAATGTTGCTGGGGTAGAAATATTATTAAAGGTGTAAAATATAAGTTAATCTTATTTTGTGAAGCTTAAAGCAGCCCGATGAGGTCCTTTGCATAGGAAAAGTGAAACCTCGACGTTAGAAGTGAAAAAGACATCAATTGCCATAAACACCACAGCAAAGGCCGTTAAAATGCAAACCCCACAAACTCTAGCCAAAACCGGAAATAATATTAATAACAGATCGATTGTGTGTGTGTTTTTTCGCGCGGTTTCACTCCACTCGACCCGTCACTCCTGGTGGTCCGGTTTTGGGCGCGTTCCGGCGCGCAAACAAACGGCCCGTTTTTTTAAAATTCGCCCTAAATCCCTTCCACAGCCCGGGATGGAACGCGAAAGCTGCTGCAGACGGATTGTTTCGGACCAACAAACCGTGGCAGAAGGAGAAACGGGCGGGAAAAATCCGATCACTAAAAGGGCGCGAACTTAAACACAATGCGACCAACCGTTGGAAACCGCGAAAATGCTTCCGGAGGGAAATTAAACGTAGGGAAAAAACAATGCTCACGGGAATGATCGCCAGCCGGCGAAAGGATGCCTTTGGTGGTACCACATTGTTCATTTGTTTTCCCGCATCCCCCGGTAGAAGTCGATGGGAATAGGGTGAGACGATGGGATGGGGTAATTAACTCCGTTCTCCCATTTGTTCCAATCGGCCTGACGGAGTTTTCTTCTTCCCCTGACCGAGAGACCACAAAGGGAGACGCACCGTTTTGCGAAGGGAAATCGCAATTGTTCGATTGTTTTGTCGTCAGTTGGTGTTATTTTTTTCGACTCCGCTCGTCGTCAAACTTTTCCATCATTTGTGGAAAACAATCAATAAAGGAAAACCACCAGATGCGGTCGCTGAGCGTTTCCTTGTGGTTCCCATAGCGTAGGGATCCTTCGGACAGAATGTTTAATTAATTGACAAAATATTGGCCAGCACTTCAGCTGACTTGTTGAGGGAAACGTTAAGGCATAAATTTGGCGCACTTCACAGCGAGTGAAGTCAAAAAGTCGGACTGTGAATGCTTTGCATTTGAGTTTCGAAGGGGAACATAAATCCGAGCTGTCAATGAGGCTTCAAAGTAAATTTTCTTTACCAAACACTGTTTTCCCAACCGGTGTCAAACGAGCTGCAGCTAAGAAAACATCAATAACTGCCGCCAACTTCTGGATTTCCCTTTTTCGATGAGGAGCCGGGCATCGTAAGGACTCACTTTTTTCTGTCCTTCCTAATACATGATAACCATTTCCGTCCATGACACAGTTCGCGTTGAGGGAAGTCAAATTTTGGTGAAACGATCCATCTTTCACAACATTCACGTTCCCTTCGGTGCGCTACGGTGTGTTGATGTGTGATTGGTGTGATTCTTTGTGTAGGGCTGAAGCATAAATAAACATCCTAATACACGGCACATGGGCCTAGTGGTTACTTTCTCGAATGGGTATCAATTTACCAAAAGCGGCGAAAGGGAATCCACCGCAAGCTGCAATAGCTTTGCGAGGATCAACTTCCGCAAGCGATCGGAAACTCGGGCTCGGTGGTGGATGGAAGTCTTAAGTGTGAACTTCTTTCAACGTCCCTGTGCTGTGTGAATTTAAGAGAGAAAATCATTCGAGGTTTGACTTTAGATTAGAAACTTTTGAAAATTGAAAATAAATACATTATTTTGTGTAATTTTAAAAGTAGTATTATCTTTGGCTGATCATTTCGATTCAATAATCAAGAAACAGAAAAATTGTAATGATCAAAATTAAGGTGTTAGTTACATTATTGTAGTATTCGATCATAATTTAGAGTTTATTTTTCTTATTTATCTTCTAAGTTGTGCTTCTTCATCCACAAATACGCTTGGCAAAGTATATTTTAGTATGTCGAAATTAATCATTTCTATTTCTCATAAACCACCAATGCAACTTCATATATGAGGGAATATAATTTTTATGTTCTTTCCTAATTATTTTGTAACTTGTATATGTTTCTCTATTCAACGCTGCAAGACCGTTTACGCGAATTTTCAAAGTACATCGACATTGTGCTTTGGTTTTTTCATTCAACCTGTGTTTTCTTATAACAATCTGTATTTTCTAATGAAAAATCCCTGTCTAGGTAGTCATATTGTTGTGGTAAAATGAGTTTAATTGAATGAAATCAACAAAAATTGTTACACCGGAACATAATATTTATGAAAATCAATGGCACGCTCCTACCCTTGAGCACTTCCCTTTATGAAAAACCTCCCCCATCGCGCGTGTTTGCTTTGTTCACAAACTCCCGGAGGCAAACAAAAAAGGGCATCATCAGAAAAGCCACTCGAAAGATAATGTGCCGGATGAAACAAGCGCCTCATTGAGCGTGAATTGCTCCAACTAAACCACGTTCCGATCCCGAAGAGGCGCACTATTGCACTTACGATTGGTTTTACTTCCCTGTGGGCGGAAAATCATGATGGTACTGGGAGGTGGTTTTGTTTTATTTTCCACCCAAGCACCGTAAACCATCCATCCCAATGCACTCCCGCTGTAAAGTTTGTAAATGTTGTTCCATACAAACACCGGTGTTGGGCCAAAAAAACGGAAAAGATAGATGTACCGGAACAGGGATGCATTCGCTTCCAACCATCGGAAATTCCCTATCCCCGTTTTGGGGTGGCTGCGAGTGCCCGATTTTCCGTGGTCCCATATATTGGTTGGCAGGTTACTGTGAATGTGTTCGGTGTTTTTTTCGACCACTTCCATGCCGCCCGCATCATTTGCGGCCACCCCGAGCACGTGGAAAAAGCGGCTCGATCTGGCTGAAGCACGTGCGGTGCACGGAAAAAGCGAACCATCGAGGACACTTTGCGGTGGCGGGAAAAACGCGCATTGTTCAGTACCGGAGGGAAAGGTTTTTGGTGAAAGAATTTACATCGTTGAGCACGAACTGCTGCAGCAGTTTTGCAAGCCCCACTCTGGACACTTCCGTTCGCTGCGAGGAGAAGAAAAATGGGCCATCTCACGGACGCCGTATCCTTCCGTCTGTTTGCACCATGGATTTTTCGATGTTGCCATATTTTTCCTTCGATGATTTGAGGTTTGGAAGACACAAACCGAAAGCCATTGACTCGTCTTCAAACGGAAAGGAACCCTTGAAAGGAAAGCCACCAAACATAGGAAGTGATGCTTGGGACTGCAGTTTTTGTCCGACGTACGACAAAAACTTTTCCTCTTGTTTGTTTCCAATATTATTTTCATGGTGTGCCAGTAAAAGGGTACTTTCGCGTTCTCCTCCATTCGTCGTGATCCGAAGCAGAGAAAAATTGAATCCATCGTCCTCAAATAAGACACTTTCCTTTCCTTGATATTGTTTTTGTTTTCTAAGAATTCATGATTTTCGATATTTTCAAGAGCAACAGAACTGTTTCTTATCATCTCGGTCGGAAAATTCAATGGTCTCCCCCCCGTTGCAGAAGACTCTCGGATGAAGATCAAACGAGTTTCCTAAGCTAATGAAATCAATCCACTTTCTCACCTGCTGTCACGCGGAATAAACACGATTAATAAAAGGGAACCTCAAAGCGGGGTCGGCATTAGCATTCCCTGCATAAAGACGATTTATCTTCTCAGCCGAGGGAGGGACATGGAAGTGATGGCGAGGGTTGGATGATCATTGAGGATCACATTGAGGGCTACTACCGACTCGATTCCCGTGTTGTTTGTTTAACCTTCAACATGCCACTTCGGATTTTCCTGGAAGAAAGCAGCACACGGTTTGTCGGTGCACAATCCGTACGGGAAACAAATTCGGAAGATCAATCCGATCATCGTCTCGTTGCTCGCTTCCGTACTTCCTTCCTTCCTTGCGATAGATTGGAAATTTTCTTCCAGTTTCGATGGGCAAGACTTCCAAGGCGGCTTCAAACAGCGCAGTCCCGTGAATGCTTTGGTAATTTGTTTGATTGGAATGTTAAAATAAATCATTTGTAACCAGGTTCGAGTGTCTGACTTTCCCACTCCTGAGCTCCTGGAGTCGGAAGTATTCGGCGTGTGTATTTCAAAAACGTACAAAACAACAAATAAAAATATCCTTCCCGCAGCCGGAACCAGCGATGGTTTATGTTTCAAGAAAAAAAAATCCTCTTCGCTGAAGGGAAACGTTTTCCTCCACCGCACGTGGGAAGGCGTTGTTTGTTTAAACGCGGACACGGAAAACGGCAAGCGCTCCCGGGCCCGTACTGTGGCTGTTGAGTGTTAACTGTCGATCAAGTTGATGGGATTTAGTGGGCACTTCAAACGATCTCGATTTCGATGGTCTTTGGTGTGTACATCCAAAGGGAGGACCGGGAGGAAAAGGAAAGTGAAGGCGAAAGTGAACGATGATTAATCATCCCCGGGAAAGGCATCGATACAAATATTGAGTCCTTTCGGAGAAAAGCGAAGACGTGCGAGTGAAACGTTGGCTCGTTTGATTATTTCGTGACACGAAGCGTAATGTTGGGAGTGCGCAAGCGAGTTCAAAGTTTCCGTAGGATGGAGATCAAAGAACATCAAACGATAGGAAAGAAGGTTTGTTTAAAGGTCTTTTAGCAATAATCAAAAATCAATTAAACAATATTGTTTCTCTTGATACTAATAATCAAATCCCTAAAACAGGCTTATTATATTTTAAAATGTATGATTAAAATATTAAAAACTTTTTTCGATGCAGCATTCTAGTGTTTCGTGATATTCAACCAGTGATTTAAGAATAGATTTAGCTCTTTTTAAAAATTAATGAAAATAAGCCAATTCATACATCGTAATTGCAGACACAACAAATATTGAAATTACTGTTTACTTTCTCAAAGGCACAAAAAAAATAATATGTTTTAATTAAAATGCTTCCTAACGTTCGCATGTACAGTTGTAGACACATTATTGCTTTTAACGATAATTGTTTGAGTTAACGGAAAAACACAAACACACACACATGCCCCTACCGAAACAATGAGCTCATAATTTGTACTTTCGAAACAAAATTGACGCATGTTTGTTTCGATTGTAGCGTTACATGGGTTTATGAATTTTTACTGATGTCTTTCAAAACGGCTATAACTTGCGCTCCGACACCCCACGTTGGTGCGAGCTGTAACTGTAACAAGCTATAAACGGATAGGTGCATACATTTCGTTTTGCCTTTGGGGTCCCGGTTTTGACGCGGTTCGCGTTTGAAACAAATAAAACTAACGATGTGACCACTTTGGGTGCAATGCGTTTTCTCATCGTTTTCCGTAGCACACACACACACACACTTTGCTCTCTTGCAAAGGGAAACATTGTACAAACTGTTGTCGATCGGCCGGTACGTGGTAGGTTTACTAATTTTAACGATTTTCCCTTTTCTCCGTTTTATGAGGCTCACGCAAAGCAAAATAAAATACGAAGCGCCTGTTGAATGCCGCTCCGGAACCGAACTCATAATTCCCTCGTGCGGAGACAGGCAAAGATACAGAAAGTGGTGAAGAGAAATAATTAAACCTTCGAGGAGGATCTTGAGCGTTGGAAAATTTCCCAAACCATCTTCGATGTACACCGGGCGGCATTGACACGGTAACGGCGATCATCAAACACAACAATAACAAGCGCGCCCCAATTAATCCCAACGTAGGAAAAATCGAATATTATTTTCCATGGTTCCTATTTTCTTTCCGGCGCGATCACACAAAAAAAGGGTGGCGTCAGGCCACCGTCAACTAAAACGCAGGGCCTAGGTTTTAATAGAGCCATTAACTGTCAAAGTCGGTTTTCGGGTCCTAACTGGTTCACCCTTTTTTCGCCACTTTTCCAACCCCGGGAATCCGCGGGAATCCTGGACACGGCACCTTTGAAAGAAAGATCCCTTGCGGAGAGGTAAAAGGAAATTAATGCCCATTAATGCTCGTAATAAAACATTACTTTTACGAGAACGCGGCGAAAAGTGTTTCTTTGGGGGTTCGTTTAAGTTCGATCGGTTTTACGAGTTTTTAACGAGCCTCGACGGGAAAAAAAGAGTTAGCATGAGCGCCTTTCGGGACAGTTTTGATGACCATGTCGGCGCCTCAGCCGAAAAAATGGAACCGGTGTGTGAGAAAAGTTGTTTCAGTGATCGTCGTAAAAAGGCGAACTCAAAGCTCACCGAAAACGGTTTAATAACTAAAACTGACACTTACTTTTCCACCGACAGAAGATAGAAATAAAAAGGCCCCAGCGCAGATGGAAGCGGTTAACCCGAGGCAAGGTGGAAAGGTTGACAGCCGGCCGTGGAGAGAACTTCATTAACCTCTTCGGCGGAATGTTTCCCGCTGGTTCCGTTGGAACATGAACGAAGGGAATCCATTTAAAACCGCCCAGGATCACGTCGTTTGATTGGCAATCGCTCCATCCTTTGATGTCCTTGTCGATGTCGACGAAATAGAGCGGTCAGGGTAAACAGGAAGCCTCGCAGGATGCAAACCCGAAGAACAAAGCGCGCTGTTACCAAACTCGGTGCAAAGTGTCGGAGTCAAACTGTCCGAATGTTTTCGATCGGGCGTCGTTTGCGCTACTACCTTATGCTACTAAGGAAGAAGGCACGGCGAAGGTCGGGCAGGGAAATAGAAAGCCATCCGACAACCTGGTGCTCCACGGGAATGCTCCCAGTGTCCGAGCAGGGAGTTGATTTCATGCTGACAAGGGAGCGAAAAAAGGACATGGATTTCCAACGGTTTGAAGTAAGGAAAGCTGCACGCCTCCTGCCAGGATACCTCAAGGTGTCTTCACAGTTCCAAGCTAAGAAGCATCCTGATGAGCTGAGCAACCTTAATTCCCGTTAAATTAACTATTCATTTGCCTTCAGTGTTCAACGTGCAAATGAACTGCTTTTTGAGCCCATTTTTCCATTTGTTTCCTTCTCTGTTTGAAAAGCCTACCTTTGCTTGGCTTTTCCTGCCAACACGGTTGCACAAAAGCCTACTGAGTCGGCGGGTGGAAAAAAGGACAACCGTTCCGACAACTCGAAGAGAGCGAACAGTTGTTTTCGATGCTACCAACCGATGGTTCCAACAATTCATTGGCATGTGCGCCACCGACACAATCGGATGTTTTTTCCCCGACGAAAAGCGAGAAAAAAAGGACACCGAAAAAGGACAAGCACACATACACACCACACGCCCTCTATGGGGTGGGTTTGATTGTTCTTTAACGATTGTTTAAACGACGTGTTTGATGGTAGGATTTGGCATTTTTTCCCAATTCCTCCTCTTGGTCGTTTGCGCAAAACCAATGATTTGTTTCCAAATGTCGTTTTGCGTCCCGCGTCCATACAACGGCAATGGCATAAACACGTGCGCCCTCGGGGGCAAACATAGTCGCCGGTAACAATGATCTCGGGCCTGCCCGAACGGGTCGGGAATTGTTTCAGCCCGGTTCCCGGCTTTGTTCCTTTGGGTCTTGCAATCAACGCTCGGAAAATGTAATCCAAATGCCAAATGCTGCCCTTCCTATAAGGTGAAAAACGGTGTTCACCCATGATCCGCAAATTGGGTCGGTAAATGAAGCTGTCTCCGGTGGTACTGTTTGGTTGTTTAGCGTCGATTGTGTCGGTATCCTTCCTGGATTTGTTATGCCATTCGCCCGGATCGATGACAGCGGGGGCCGACAAGAGGAAATTTGTTCTGCATCCTGCGGCTACAAAGGCGACATAATTGGATCCCAAAACCTGGGCAGGTGATGGAACGGCGATGTCGGATTCGAGTGTTAGGGAAGGAGGCAGAGAGCACAGCTGGTGCTTATCGAGAGGTGATGAAAAGTGTGTGCTCTTCCTTTAAATTGCACCTTGCGAATAAATAGTTCCATTACATTCTCACAACAATGGAAAGAATTAAAGAAAAGTAATCGACCTACAGATGGGCCTCTAACTGCTTAACAGCTTGCTGACCTCAATTGGCACAGCTCACTTTACTGTTGTCTTGTTTGTTTGTGTTGATCATCATGCATCCTCCCCATTATCAGCATCGTCATCTCCCGGAAGACACTTTTTTCCCACCCGAAATGTGAAGAAACTTGGGAAGACAACGTTTCACCGAAATGAATAATTATAACGCAAGTGTATTCCCCTCCGCCGTCCAATAAAGGTCATTGAAGTCGCTGTCAACGTCTCGCCATATGCTCGTCGAGCGAGAGTGAGTTGAAGTACTCATATGAATTACCCGAATTAAGATTCTCGGTCCAAGATAAAAGAGGCTTGAGGGTTCCCAATCTCCTCCCGCCACCAAGAAAAAGGGGATTATTCACGCATCGAGCGAATGATGTGAAGTTTCTTCCGTCGAAGTAGACACTGGAAGAGTTTGGGAAGTGTCCTCTCGAGGAGCCCGGGAGCTACATCTAGTTGGCGACGACAACCAGCTAACTAGCTTCCCATTAACCTACACTGGATCAGAACGGGAAGATCTATTACAGACCACTTGAAAACTAATCTTTCAAAGCCGCAAGTCTCTGTCCTCAAACCCGCACAAGAATCGTTTTGGTGTCGAAGATCCAACACTCAACTCTCTTCCCACGTGGAACTGGATATGGAGGAAGACTACCACACACTCCCAGGGCCCGAACAGTGGCGTAAGTGCTGTAAAACAACCGATTAAACTTATTTATAGTTTTATGAAAGCTAATAAGGAAAAGACATTTGTTTCCTCCCGCCGTCCATCGGAACCCCCCTCGGTCGGTCGGTCGTCCGCCTTGAAGCGACCAACTCATCACGAGTGTGGCGGTCATATGCTCGTAAAGGGAAAATCTACGTCCAAAAAGGGGAGCCATCTTCCGACATTCGGGTCGGCGAATGAAGAAGTTAATTATTTTCGTACCAGTCGGTCCCGGTTTCGTTTCCTCTTTCTGCCCTTTGCGGCGCTTGATTTCATTTGGGAAAACAATAACATAAATATGTTTTATCATTCGGGCTGCCGTAGGCATACGGCGTGAGCCAGCGTTTTGGTGTGCTGGAAAAGGCCACGCGACTGAACAGCCGAACGAAGATACTCTATCTCGTTGATGCCACAGTTTTGTTTCTTTCGGACTTGGTAAACGGTCCCCTTCTCAGTGTCGTCGACGCCTTTGGTTCATTTATCAAACTGTTTACGATGGTGTTAATTGGATGTTAATTAGTTGCGTACAGCGTTGGCCACCGTTTTTGGGTGGTTTCGGTTGTTGACAAGATGTTCCCGGCCTGCGGAGTTGTTTCCAAGTGGGGTTGTAGTATTTCGATGGTCGGAACACCCACCCCCCTTGGGTTGTGGGAAGTTGTTGCATGATGCATTCGATGGATCATTAGGCGAGGTGACAAGCAGAAAAATTGTAGACACCATCATCACCCATAAGTGGTTTGATACACGATCTTATTAATTAACGCATCAGGGAGAGGGAAAGTCTTCCAAGGGACGTTGTAATCAAGTTGGATGTAGTTAAGTTGGTTGTAAAGTTATTTGTAAGCAATAAAGAACCTTTCCTCCAACTTTGAACAACGGAAGAGGGAACACAAATGGTTCTTGAGAAGTCATAGAAAAGGCTTCTTTTCTAATGAAATTCTCTCCTGATTCAGTTCTTGCTAGGAATCAGTTTTCAAACTCTTGTAACCAGTTTCTAATCCTTCCAAGGAAAGCAGCTCCTTTTCCGTGTGATCGCTTTCGAGATCATAAATCGTTTAGTGCAACACCGTTTCCATAGGAGCCATCGTGTCTAGGACGGCCTGCTGGGAAAAGCAAAACCGAAACACCGGGAACACATTGCGTACGCAACATCCTGCCACTTCTGGGAAAGGGCGTACAACAAGTGCATGGAAAAACATATGGCTTCGGCTTTCACGATCTCGCGACGCGCTGTCTGCCATGTCCGCTGTTGCAAGTTGCCTCCGGAGAATCCTTTTATGTTCGGAGATAAATTATGAGCTTGTAAAATTTCGAGGTGTCGATCGTTTGGGTTTACGATTGTGAAAAACATCGCACAGCAGTTTTCCTCGACGCGTCGACCGATGGACCGGAGAACTTGCGGTATTTCCAACTCCTTGTGGGAGGGAAGGCAATAAATTAATTAAAACTGTATCACCGTTCGCGGGTTGCAGGAGAAGGGTCTATAAAATCGAATGAATCGATAGTCGTTGAGGTTTTGTGGGAAAATCATTTGGCCGCAAGCAGTGCATTCGAAAAGATTTCCCACTCGCACAGAACCCACTTATGACCATAAAGGTTGCAGCAGGTCGAGGCGTTGAGAACTAATAAAAACATATTTCCCTCCGATACCGAAATTTTCTCAGGCTAGATCGAGTTGTTTCTTGTGTACGTTACGGGCAACCACTTGAAGCAATCAATCTCGAGGGCGGTTTCAAATAAACTTGCGTTCCGCGTCTGGCTTACATCAGGAGCCCGGTTAGGCATGGCATGGAAAATAATCAATGAAATCGATTGTGCTGAGGACCGGCTCGTCGATGTTGGATATTTGTGCTACGGAGAGTCACCAACGGGTTTTATTCATGCAGCACAATGCTGGGCCGTTTGTTTATTTAAGAAAGATCATCCAATGCCTTGGAACAACATTGGATGTGTTTAATATTAATTTACAAAATTTATTATGCAAACAAGCTACCGGTAACTAAATTCAATTAGTTGTTTTACCTGTTTTATTTGTTGAAAATTTAAATTATATGCTATTCGACGCTGATTAAGTCGATCTACCATCAGGAAAACCCTTGCACCATCCCGTTTCTTTCTGCTACCGACAAAGTTTTTGTTTATCACCCCCGTTCGCGATCTGTTTACCAATGTTGTTCACAAATCAAAATGCACCCACCCGATCGATGCCCGAAGGGTTTGGGGAGCCAGCCAGCAGTTTCCATCGACACGTCTTAAGAAGTTCTCGACGAAACCGCGCCTGGATCGCGTGGTACCAAATAAAGCGTATGATCTTCCCTTTCGGTGGAAAAGAAAAACCCCTCACCCATGTATCGAAAAGCAAACCTCAAACGAATCAAACTTCTACGGAATGTCCAGCCCGATCGAACTTTGATCATCTGACACTTCCAGGCGGCACTTTGGAGTCCGTTCCGGCGGCGCGATTTATGAGTGCGCACACATGGACTCGACGTGGAGTGATCCCGAGCGCGGGGAAAAACATTGCCGGGATTGTTTGTTGATCAATCAAGGCGGGTAGTTTTCCCTCCCGTTCTTGTTTTTTTTGGTGAAGATGCCTCGGATCCCCGTCGGGTGAAAGCCGAAGTCGCGCGCTCGTTAAGCGTGACGCAAATGAGACAGAATAATTGGGCTGTTAAAGTCGTTTTAGACCGTTTCGGAATCAATTTCACCGAACGTTTGAACGGATCCGCGGTGTTAGTTTTTTCTCTTTTTTTACTTTTTGTTGGTTTCTCTTTATATCTGGATCAACCAAGCAACTGGAAGCCTTGATTGGTGGGAATGTTAACGCAGGCATAAAACTGTCACCAGCTGAGCGCATTATGCGTCGATTGTGGCGCTAAGAAATTAATTCTTAGCGTGAGAACGATGGAGTTCTTTATGATCGACTACTTTCCTTCGACCCCACTTCATTGCCGTGAGATCGTACGTTGGAGTTTTGAGTGGCCCGCAGGGTTTCGGAAAGAAAGTAGAAAGGAGTCCAACGGCCCGGATCAAGCGGTTCCTTCTGCAAAGGGAAAGGATTCACGAGCGATATCGAATAACGACTTACACGTCCAATGTCGGCAATCAAACAAGGGCTTCATGCGGTACGCACTTGAACCTCCCTTGGCCAGCAGAATTAGTGCCGTACTGGACCGAGTAACCCCTTGCCGAGATTCTCCGGGCGGTCAGCCTTATCCCGCAGGAAGACCGACTTGATTGCTTCTCAATTAAAAATCTGTAATTCGATCACCCGGCTGTGACCATTGGCGATCGTGTGCTGGCTTTTGCTGATGGTGGTGGTGTTGCTTCCTTTTTGGTTAATGACCAGCAAACGGGGTGCTTCCTGGCTTCCCTAAACCTAAGAAAGGCTTCCTTCCTTCCTTCATTCGTATCTTCCACTCCTATCCTAGCCCTTTGGTCCGAATCGTGTGAAGTAATAATTGTAATTGGGAAAATAAACACCACTTCGTGCGGCCACCAAAATGGACCGCTAATGAACCCGCATCATTAGCGCCGGGAGTAATTGATGATCCCCGTTCCGAAGTCGGGTCGCAGTCTCTATTTTTTTTTTCATGCTCGGAAAGCCACAGAAATACAAAGTGATTTACGTCGGAAGTCGGACATGCTGGACATTCTCGCCTCGGCCCTATGCCGGGAAACCTGATGCCGCTTCTCGGACGGTTCGGGTTTGACGTTATTTAGTTTGTTGTTATTGTACTTTAATTCATATTGATGTGTTCAAATCTTGGCCGGGTTTGTTTTTGCGGTCCACGTCAACTCGACGTCACGCCGATCGCCGGTCGGGTTTTCCGAGATGTGGGCAGCACACAGTCTTGGTATGGCCTCTAGGGAACCTTATGAGGGTGTCGTTGGAAGGATGCTTTCTGCTGGCAATAAACGAAGTGATGACTCTCACTTCCTTTCAATCGTTATTTGTTTAACAGAATTCTTTCCATTAGAACGAAAGCAACATCATTCCTTGCCCCGAATGGGATGTTTTAAAATGTTTGCGGTTTAACATTCTCGTTAGCCAGTAATCGTTTGCTGTCAGCGTCTAATGGATTGATGGAAGTAATTGGTCGAAAATGGTATGGTCAACTAATGCTAGAAACAAGATCATATACGTATTATGATCGTATAAATACCTTTTTCTGACAAGTTACGATCACAAGAAAAACATTCGAGTTCACAATTCTAATCTGGATGTTCTTGAAAACCTGGTTTCATTCTTATAAAACAATTTTTATATTCATGTTAAATTTTCTACATCATGAGAGCTGATTAAAAGGAGTTATTAATTTACTTTTTGAAAATTTCTCGAGAAAGTTACGTCCTTGAAAGACTCATAAACCATTGGTCGACATCTTAAGCTTGACATTTGAGTTCCCTTCGTGTTGTCTCGGATGGTTTCATGAACCAAATATTATTAAAGCAATATCGAACTAATGAATTCTCAATTTACAGTCTCTCTGGACGTCGGCAGCTTCTTTGATCATACGACTTCATGGGTAAGGGGACAAAATATAGCTGCCGGAAAACAATCGGCGGTCGCGTACAAACCATCGACAGGACACTCCGTGGTGCGTGAAATAAGAAATTCAATTCTTTTCACATTTTCAGGCAAAAATGGCATTGAGCTCGGGGGAATTCCTTATAGCTCGTACCATTGGAATTTGTCCACCGTATCATGTTTTGATGATCCTTCGGAGCAATCACGCCAACCAAATGGTTTCTCTGTTTTGACCTGAGAGCGCGTTCCAACAGAAGGACGATGCAATCCATCAACCACGAAGTAGCGAACGCAGAACCGAATCCCATTCAGACGAAAGGTTCGAAAGTTGTCTACTCGCAAGTTGTTTCTTCGCCACCGTAGAACCACATTTGTGGTTCGGGCTCGAATTTCCGATGCTCGGGATCCTTTCGTGGAAGTCGCAGTCGAGCGGACCGGAAAATGATCGCATCCCGAGGGTTGGCCAGATACCGGCGATGTCTTCTCCAACTCGAACCAGAAGCGAAATGTAATTAATATCGCCTTTCGTTACGATGGCCAGCCGAGCTGCTTTCACCGGGATTTACAGGCCGTCCAGTGTTGCGCTAGGAAAAACTTGACACGTTATTAGTGCAGCATTGAATACGTATTTCTTCTACGCAGCCTCGTTTTTGTCGTTCGGGAAAATATGTCCCCGCCGTTCCCGGGAGAAGAAGCGCGTGTTTGTAATTCGACCGACATTGGAAACAAGTTTGCTCAACATGGCAAGACTCGTAAGGATTGTGTACTAGTATGTCGTACGCCACGAAACGAGCCCGAAACAGGTCCTGGTACGATAATTTAGTGTCCCAGTGCGCCCAATCAGACGGTATCCTGATCGCAAATGGGAATGATCGAACAAAGTCGAATGACGGGGAGCAAAGGTCTTCGGAGACACAGTGTCGTCCTTGGTCGTTGGTTTATTTTCTTCAAACGAACAGGTTTTCATAGAAACATGCAATTTCAAACAATGTTCGGGGTATTCAAAAAACATATTTCGAAGGATGGTGGTGGTAAAATTGTCACCAAGCATAATGATACCTATCGTAAAGCAATCGAGAATGCTAATGAACACCATAATGAAGGCCATAAACAACGTTTATTCATGACATATTCAAACCACTGTCAACAGAAATGGAACGTATGGAAGAATCATAATAACTTTGAGGACGTGTGGCCCTGGTAAATTGCTTTAAGAAAGTGCGCCAAAAATCACATTTTACACAGCGAACCCGGTCTATCCTTGTTTGCTCAGGCTTGCGTAGTGCATTTCTGAACATTGTACATTTTATTTCTTTATTGGGTTCTATTACTTTTCGCAAATAAAATTCAAATTAAAGTGCTTAGGCTCAACCGACAACAAATAATAAATATCAACGATGACCCAAGAAGCGCACGCTTTTAAATACTTACAACTATAGTGTTTTTCGTTGTGACCATTAAAAGAAAAAATGCTGTTGGCTCAGGTGTGCAGTACTTCCAACAAATTATTTTTATAAAGTCAGTGCCTAGGCAAAGTCTACAAAATAGAGACGAAAGAAGGTTTTCTTTCATACTTTCACACCTGCGCCCAGAATCCACAATCCACTGTGTATGCAAAATAAATGTTGACAAAATTTGGCATCTATTGTTGTGCCTATTCTTGCTATATTTTTCTTCGATTAATTCATCAAAGCGAGAAGTGTTTGTTTTTAATCTACGCGTAGTTTTTCAATTATCAAATAGTCTATTTGATTTGTTACACACATGGGCCAACAAACGAAAAAAGAAACCATGCAAATGTTTGCATGTGTGTTGGTGGAAAAAGGAAAAACTCCAAGGGCCATTGGGTGACCCAAGCTGCCAATACCGTACCTTCCAATAGCAGCGAAACACAATGCAACCGAAAAACGGAAGGAACCAATTTGCGATGAAGTTCGTACTTCCGAAAAAAGTTTCCTTTTTCCTTAAATAACATGAGTAAGGATAATCCATCCAGAAGGGTAGGAGATGATTGCATCGGGACTTGTGGGTCAAATTTCAATTACAATTCGACCTGCAGGTCCTTTTTCCCCACAGACAGGTGAGAATACGACACAAAGCTAGGGTTAGTAAGTGGATTGTTTCCATTTCTTGATGGTTGGAGCTATTTCAAATGTTTCCTTTCTATTTCTACAATCCGTTTTGTAAACAATTGTTGAAAAATATTTTGCCTGTTTGTATGATTTTCTTCAATCCGCCTTTTTTCGGTAACTGTAAGATCCGTTCGGAGGTCAGTTGGGAGTTAGAAGACTTCATTAAATTGAAAAAAAACCTAAGAAAGACGAAGTCTCGTGAACCACAAACATTAATTAATCTGTTCCGGTTCAATTAAATTACATCACCGCTCGGGATCCGACTGGTTGCCGTTCGCGTGGAGTTCCATTTGTGCGCAAAGTTGTCACTTGAAGATTGCCGACGTGGCGAAGGAAACGTGTGCTGTGCGTCGTCCGTGTACGGTTGGTACAATTACTTTTAATTGAGATTAATAAGAAACTATTGCAAGAAGTCGCAGTCGTTTTCCGTTCCGAGCGTAAACACCCGGCATGCGAGAAGATCGACTGGCAGTCGGGAAAGTGTGCGATAGGGAAAAACAAAGTCAACAACAAAAGCAGAAAAATGTCTCCAATCTAATGCACAAACGGCAGACGTCGTCGACGATCGGAGGGAAAGATTTGCGTAAGACAAACAGACGCCCAACGTCCGGGACCGCCAACGAAAGGCAAGTAGCGAGAAGAAAACAAAACGACCGCTGGAGTGTGGAAAATTGATGACATTTACGACGATAACTCGGTTGACTTCTCAACTTCCCGTCCAATTGACCGTGGGGTCAGCGGGAATCGGCCATACCGCGGGGAGTTGGTTCGGTTTTCGCGTTTTTCATTCATTTAACGGGTCCCATTCACTGCTTCGACCAGATCGTGAGCGAAACTGGTGTGTGTTTGAGCCTCGACCAGTGAATCGTAATTTATGAATGAAAAGAGGAGCATAATTTAAATTAACATTGAGACGTGTGTGAACAAGTAGTCTTTACGCAGCGTGTAAAGCACATAAATTAGCGGAACACGAGAGAAAGAAAGTTTCAAAAGAATTGCATTACGATGAGAAAGAAATACGATCATCCTTTCGAGGAGTGAAATATTTCAGAATCAAAAAATTTATGCATAATAAATTAACATTCGTTCATCAATTCCTAACACCCGTTCAAAGTAATGCGTAGGAGTTTCCTTTCTTTCTGCGAAACATTACCAACAAATTAGGTGACAAATTGCTCAATTTATCGATGCATGTTACACTTCTTTATTTTAAACTTATCGGTTGTCAACGCTGTTCAATCGGTTTTAGGAATCATTAAAAATACGGGAACATGCAAAAGAGTTGCTCGAGGTGTTTACTTTTCTTCTCGTGTTTCCTTCGCCCTAGATTTGTAACATGAAGGATCGATACATTTTTTCTCCCGGAGTATGCATTCATAGTTCGTAGAAAATCGTGCGAGGAAAAGTGCGACTTTATTATCCTGTGGTGAACTCCAAATCGCCAGTAAAACATTCTAAGAAGACAAGTGAAAGTGCTCAATCTTTTCGTTTTCCATATGGTATTCGTTTGGGTTCTTTCATCTTTAAACCTTTTCTCTGTCCATGTCTTCCTGTTAGCGCGAAGGAAAGAAAACCAGGACTCGTCTCGGCTTCGACTTGAACCGGGCGGTCAAATTACAACGCCAAAACACATCTACGCACTGCTTGTCTTACGTTCCAGCAGGTCTGTCTTTGAGATGTGTGTTTCCATCTTTTCGACCGGCCGATTACAGCTCTGGTCAAATTACGTGACCCTGTTAGTTGGATTTCCCCGAAAAGAAAGTGGACGAAGGGGAAAAAAGGACTCTGATCGAACCACAGCTGAACGAACGAGCAACGAAAGGAGAGAAAAGCGAAATCCAAACCGTCCCCCACTAACGGACGCGATTCGTTAGCGTAGTGTTAATGTGTGTTTGATGATAAAAATCTATCGCTACCGGAAAAATCGTAAACACACCACCCGTCGGACCCGTCGAACTAACGACTGAATCGGTTCCCTTCGGGGCCGTTTTCCTACCAACACGTTGTTCCCTTTGATTCGCTAGGACGTGCGCGAGCCCGAAAGAGTTAATTACGTCACGATGCTGCGGGCTCCGTAATGGGCTTCGTTCACTCTGTTAACACGTCCCGACACTTATGGTCGCCAGTTCCTCGGGAGTAGGCCTCGTGCGCCTCGTTACTGTAACAACGTTCCTGTTGATGTGTCGTCGCAATAATGCTCAATTAAACAAGCGAAACGGTGAAATGAACGGAAGTACAGTGTAGCTCACATTAGAAGCAGAAATAATTGTGATTATCTATTAATAAAACTAGTTTAACCTTGATCAATCATTTTTTTTAAATATTTAAAGATGAAGATGTATTGTATTTGTTAAATTTATTATATGATACCTAAACAAAATTCATGCAATGCGATAATACGTGCTTTAAAACAACTGATTTTCTAATCTAATTCTTTTAAATAAACTACTGAAATTTTACAAATTAAAACCTTGAAAAATCTTATCATGATCTTAATATTTTATGACGCTATTACATACACAAACTTCGGTTTATAGCAATGGTTAACTTTACTTCAACAAAGGACAAGGATGTAAATAAGACCATTGATTAACAAAGCTTAACGCAGATAAACGGCGTAGTCCTCAAGATAAGTTCTTAATGTTTCCATTTGTCGAA
Source organism: Anopheles sinensis (assembly GCA_000441895.2). Classification (NCBI taxonomy): domain Eukaryota; kingdom Metazoa; phylum Arthropoda; class Insecta; order Diptera; family Culicidae; genus Anopheles; species Anopheles sinensis. Next base: position 1,113,259 of record KE525333.1, read on the forward strand.
ACACAGGGAACAAGTGAGAAGGGAAGACTCATCTAAAACGATTTCTAAAAACAAGGGCATCCAACGTTCCGTGCGTCACGATCAATCTTCCCGCGTGGGTTCGCGTGTCGTCGGCTGTGTGGAAAAATAAAACGCACAAAAGGAAACTGCAGAAAACGTGGTCGCTGTCGGCGTTGTCGCTGCGCTTGTTGGTTCAACATGCCGATAAGCACGTGCGGATGCGAAGCTGGGCTCCGATTGTTATCATTAACCACCACCAGTACCACCAGCACCAGCAGAAGCATCGGGCTCTTGAACTGACAAAAGGAAAAAAAAGAAAGACGTGAAGGGCCGGAAGTAGGCAAACCCCTTTCGTTCACCGAACCACCCACCGTGGACGTGGCACGAGCCACACGACGAAAAAATGGCAACATAAATATGTAACTCCTCACCATCATCCATCAACCGCGTCCTCGTCTTCGTTCGAGAGCAAGGGACCCAAAGGATGACAACGGCACGGAGCTGGGTGACAAGTGTGACCCCGTGCGTGCAGAACACACACACACACAGGAGGAAGTGATTGAAACAAAAAAATAAAATAAACGCAACCCATCACTTATGCGGACCACCTTCGACGATGAGCGACGTTTACGCAAACGACGACACGCCGAGCCTTGTGTTCTTTTCATATTTTAGGGTGGGCTGATTAAACGAACACAGGACGGAAGAAAAGCCTTCGGATAGGAATACAACCTTTCGTTGGTTCGACTAGGAGCGGTTGCGGGCCGGATGTATCCTTTTCGGAGGAAGTGCAGGAACAACTTTCGAGGGCCACCAAGCTGGTGGAAACCGGTTGTGTTTTTGCAATAAACGATCAACGGCGTCAAACAGGCGATGAATACAAATCAGGACACGTGCGGCAAGTGTTGTCGGAGTAGTTGAGTTTCACTGGAAAACGAGGGGGGTGGAATGGCCTGGAGGACGAGATAATTGATGTCCCTACGCTGAGGACATTATCGTGAAGATGTAATCATAACTCATTATGACGATTTATTAAGTGGGAAAATTATGGAGATAAAGAATGATTGCATAAACGCCAGTTAAATGTATCGATAATTAGTTAAACTCAAATTGGAATTTGTTTTTTAACCTCAATGATGCCTGTTATACATTATTAAAAAAAAGTTTTCTTTCTTCTCTTTTGTTTTTTCTTAAAAATTTCCCACCATTCCCTTCGTTCGTTTACTTTTTCGTTTCTTTAATGTTTCTTTCCTAATTTATGTCAAACCAAACCAAATCCCTTAAATGTATCGATAATTAATTAACCTCTGTTGCTTTTATTTACTTTATTTATTTGATCGTTTCCTAAGAGATTTGTTTCATTCTAAAACAAAATATAGAATTTGTTTTTCAACCTCAATGATACATGTTATACATTATTTAAGAAAATTTTCTTTCTTCTCTTTTGTTTTTCTAAATTTTTCCCACAATTCACTTCGTTCGTTTATCTTTTCGTTTTTTTAATGTTTCTTCCCAAACGCGTGTCAAACCGAACCAAATCCCTTAAATGTATCGATAATTAGTTAAACTCCGTTGCTTTTCATTTAGTTTATTTACCTGATCGTCTCCTAAGAAATTTATTTCATTCTAAAACAAAATATATTATTTGTTTTTAAACCTCTATGATTTACGTATTGTATTATTCAAGAAAGTTTTCTTTCTTCTCTTCTATTTTTCTAAATGTGTCCCACCATTCACTTCGTTTATCCTTTCGTTTTTTTTTTTCTAATGTTACTTCCCTGACGTGTGTCAAATCAAACCAAATCCTGTTTAATGATGATGTCGGAGAGGGTGGATTAAGGGTTGTTTACGGCCGATTTGCTAAACCCTCTTTTTCGGTGTTCTTGTGTCCTTGTTAGGTTCTCCCCTCCTCGTAACGTAAGGAAGGAAGGTGAAATGTTGTGCTTGTTAGCAAAAATATCGATGCGTTTTTGCTAAAAGGGTTATGGGGTCATACTGGAACGTAGTGTTTACGAATCGAAGAAGAAACGTTCGGACGGTGACATAGTCTGTCTTCTCTCGGTCCGAACCACTCAACGTACGATGACCATGATGTTCTTGTTAATGGCCTGAAGCAACCTCAAGTTGTTTTCGGGGAACGGAAGTGATTTCTCTCCATCAGCTTCCCGTTTTCGGTGGAATTGTCTCAACTAGCACGAACCGAGCGGATGTTTTCTTCAAGTTCGTGCTGATCAAACCCAGGCTTGATCTTGCTCATTCATTTCAATTAGGTTCTTACGAAGAAACAAACATCGTCCAACGGGAGGGAATGAAATGAATCGCGCAAAACATCCGCCTCGGTAGGAAGACAAGGGCACCGTTTGCGATGCGCCTGCAATGAGCAATCAAATTTATTCCATTATTTCAATTAACGCCAATTAGCGGAACCTCGCGCACCAGTTGAGGTTAAATATTGTGACTCTTTACACACTCACGCCTGGAGGAGGGTTCCCTGGAGCGGATTGATTGACTCAAGACCGTGAGCTGTCGATGAAGATGATTTTATATGTACTAAGCCTTGAGTCTATGAAATGTATAATTTTTTTACATTAGAAAAGACAGAAGAAACATTGTTCCACACACGTGCCATTTGCATCCAGCCATTCGAAAGTCCTTGACGGCGCGATTCCGAAACTCAAAGATCAGCACCCCGGCTTGATCTGTTTAAGTGATTAAAAGGTTGTAAATCATCCCATCAACTGAAACTGGATTACAACTTTTCCAGAGACGGCACGCTAAACCGGCTCGTTTGCATGCCCGGTGCATGTCCATTTCGAGTTGCCGTTGCCGAAAAAGGACACAAATCTTGTTGCCGCAAATTTGCTTACCGGGCGGTCGATAATTGAGATTTAATTAAACACATTATGGACGGATTAACTTAAGCACCTTAAGGTCAAAGGGTCGTGTCCGAGAGGGCATGTAGGGCTCGGAAAAGTGGTCCTCCCGGAGCGGTCGATGTCCTTTTATCAGCACGCCTGGACCGCTAGGATCAAGCCCTTCAGCCCCCGGAGGGCCAATTTTGGCCAAACCTTCCTTACCAGAAGCCTCCACCGCATTACGGGTCCGGGATCGGGTCCGAACAGGTCAGTGCTGGTTCGCCCCCGGTGGACAACGGGATAGAGACGGCTTTTCGACACTTAATCTCGTCGTCGGTGCTTCTTATCGCAACGTGCCGTGCCCCAAAACTGTCGCCTTTTTTCCCATCTTTGTTCTCTCGGGTGCGGTGTGTTCCTTTTGCCGGCGAGCCTTTGCCTGCTCCGGATTTGCCTTTAGAAAAACAAATAATCTCTTAAGCGGCAGCGTGTCCTTGGCCATCCTCGGATGTCCCCGAAGTTTAGCGCGGGACAATACCGGACTACGTGGGGCCGGATTTGTCAAGGATCCCGTTTGTGCCCGAGTGCCGAAGGACGATCAAGCTGAAATCGATACCTCGGCAGACCCGGGGTTCGGACAAAGAGCGGATTAATAATCCCGATAATTGGCTCTGCAATGAACACCCTTCAAAGGGAAATTGGTCAAAATATTGTAGCACTCTGGCGAGGTTTGTTGTGCGACCGTACAGGGTTTTCCGCTGGTTGTTCGGGAACGGGTGATTGCTTTTTCTTCTAGGTCTATATTGTATGCGATTACTGGAGGCTGAACAAGGTGAACAGTGGTCATAATTAACGGAACTCACAGTTTTCTATCGCTCTCCGGAGACGAGGATGTGACATTTTGGTGCTTTGTTGTCGTCAACTGAACAGCATTGATCGTACTCTCTTTTTGAAGCTAACGTTACTGTATCAGTTTTGAAATTAAATGTACCTGGAGACACTTGAAACATGTATCTTTTATCGAGCGAAAAGGATATAGTACGTTTTTTATTTTGTATAGGGTAAATGCTCCTATAGCGGTGCTAGCACCAAAAGTGGAGGTAGTGGAATAAAATCCTAATCCTACAAATTTAATAGCGTCATTTGTCCTTGTATGAAATATTCTTTAATCTTTTACGGAGTGTTCAAAAGATGAACCTTGCCACTCCGCAGTATATTAAGGCTCCAAAATTCATAATTTCCAAGAATTCTTAAGAATTTATCAGGAGTGCCATGATTTCGGTAAGGCTATAAATCATCGGAAAAGCTTTGGCCTATGAGACCAATGGTTTTGTGTATGACCAAGAAAATGCTATGAGTTATTTGATCGTTCTGTTTGAAATATGCTTCAAAAATAAATTACAATCAAAATAAATTCAGTACTATAAGTTTTTCAAGTACTACCATCACTATAGCAACACTATACCACCACTATAGGAACCATACCACCATTATAGGTGCAACCGGCTAGACATGTGCGCCATTATTGGTACAGTTACCCTACTTCCAAATATCAAAAAGTATCCGCAATGCTGTTTTATTAAAATTGTTTTAAAACTAAATCTGTTTTTACCATATATCATAAACTTTTGTTTTGATTTAAAAACTTGTTTAAAGTAAATTAATTTTTATGGTTAAGAAAAAAATACTATGAAAAATTACGGTTTTCTTCTTCTTCTTCTTATGTGGCTCAACATCCCCAAGTGGGACAAGGCCTCTCTCCGTAGAGAGTTACTGTGACCGATAGACGGTATATTATTAGATCGGTGGTCAGCCGTTCGTAATACCGGGGGGTGCCAGACTCGGGATTCGATCCCACACCTATGGCGTGGTGTTTTCTTGCGCTACCGCTGCGCCATGGGCACCCCCAAAAATTACGGTTTTAACCGATTTCAAAAACTCGTACAGCCTAACTTAATCCTCTTCCTAGAGCGATTCACCATCAAAACGATTTACTTCTATCAATTTCTCCTGGAGCAGGTGATCCTTGTCACTAACTAACTTTGTTGGATCACTTTCCTTACCTTTAGTAACACAACCAAATAACCCGTCGTCCCACGATTGTCATCCTTTTGTACACCAGCAGGACTTCCAAACTGTTCCACCAACAGCAACACTTCCCCCTGGTCGTACACTCGCTTCATTAAATCCTACTTCGTCCGTGGGCGGCCTCATGCGGCGCACAGCATCAGCGACAGCATATGCGCCCATTCATTACCGCGAACAAATCGTGGTCCTCCCAGGGCAGCGCTATGTCGACCTGCTAGGGAGTTGTCATCGCCGGAACCCCTTCACGACACGAAACGGCGTCCTGCTGGGCCGCACGGTCGGCTTTTCCGAGCTGATCCCGATCCAGGTTCGATAGGGGAAAATATGAATTATGATTACTTCGCACTGGACAACCCATCGGTTGTTTTTCGGAATGTTTTCCCTTCACCATCGTCGGATGAAACTGATTGCCGCTGAATGGAACGAACGCCAAGGATTTGTTACTTGTCGCCGCCCTTTGTCCCACGGAATGGGTGTTTTATGTTGGGAAAAAGTGAGAAATATAATTGTGTAAACATAACCAGCCCCGCACGCTCCTTGCGTTTGGAAGGATGCAAACAAGGAGTTTTGGAAACGGACGAGGCCCGCGAGGAGATACACGAGTCCTGGGCGACGTTCACTCCGCGTGAGCTCAAGGATTAACACCTCGCGATAGTTAATTGCCGGTTCGTTAACACCCACGGTGAGATAACGTGGACAAACTGGTTTCTCTATTCAACAAACAAATTGTTTGCATTGTTTTCCTATGCTTGATGGATTATTGTATTATAAATTTTACAGATTATCCCATACGAAGATTCGTTTATTTATTACAGGGGATACAGAAAAAATATTCTGGCTCAAAGAAAAAAAAATACAAAAACACCAATTTACTTCGTAGAAAGTCAGTATTTACCTATTAAAAATTGGACGAACAAAGTGTTTGCGATATAAACATAACATTGAAAGAAAAGACTAGCGAAAAGCTATGAATGTCTTTCAAAATATTCAAATATAATTCGGTGTAAACATAAAAGCGATAGCTTAACTTACAGATTGACAGTTGAATCCATTTGATCCTCAATCGATCGTACGTCCTTCACGGTATGGATTGACTTGTCTCAACTTCCCTGTCACCTCAACTCTCCCTGTCAACTTTCGTGTCACCTCGTCCACCACAATGCCAGCACCACATTGCTCATAAACACATCATGACACTTCGCAAAGGCATCGTAAGGCGAACGTTAATGGTCCACAGTGGGCCACAATGACAAGGCCATTTTACGAGCCGCTCCGTTCTGGCAATAAGGACCACATTTGCCAAGGTATGCATGTCTTCCCAACGATTGACCAGTATTTCGAGCAGCAGACCGATGGCGTTCGTGGTACTCCTCGGGAGATCCGTCATTCGCCGGTTTCCGTTCGGCCTCGAGCATGATTCCCGTCACGGCTTTCGTCGACCCCGGGGGATGTGGCTGTTTTCCAGGCAACGGAGCACCCCCACCGGTGCTCGATTATGCTGCACTTTGTTCCCTTAGTGGTTCAGTGGGCGATGGCGTGTCAAAAACGGCCTGCAAGAATGCACCTTGTGGCGAAGATTATTGAGCCATCGATCAGCCCGTCCTCGGGTTGAGGTTACGTTTCCGATAGGCTGAGGAATCCTGCAACGAAAAACAATTAGTTTGCTCTAAACTGAGCGACCAAGGAGGTGGACGCAAATAGGAACGGTATATGGTGGTATGGTTTTCTCTTTGAGCAAATGTAATCCACACTTTATCCTTGTCCGAACGATTTATCTAAAGTGCATATGTTTGCTCTTTTTCCAGGCATGTTTTTACATAATAAAGCTTCCAAGGGGGCATATCTGCCGCACACGATTATTTTAAGCTTAAGGAAACAGTGCCAAAAAAAGGCATATGGAAGATTTTCCAAAAATGTATATTCTTTTTTGGCACAATTTTTCTGTTTCCATTTCCCTGCCGATGCAACGCCATCGGATTAGTTCCGTTCGCTTAAATCTACCGGAATGAAACCGTTCCTTTTCTTACGCGAGACGTACGGTCTGTAACGGGAGGGATGGAGAACATCCGCTTCGAAACCCGCATTAGCATTATGGTCCACATTGTTGTTCGGAAAACGAAGATTACTCACGGACGGACAATCGAGCTGAAATCGATACAACCGTGTGCCGAGGATGCAACGGATCCTTGCAGCCTTAAGGAGAGGGAAAAAGTGGCACACACTGAAAAGTGCAACCGATATCCCTGTTCGAATGCAATTCCGGGCGGTCCACTTTGTTTTATCCTTGTTTTTTGTTCCGCCGGCGTGACGAAATCGCTTGCAATTTCACAAGCGAAAGTCGCCGAGCTTTGCCTTGGAAGATTAGCATT
>KE525333.1:1123562-1138642 GCA_000441895.2 Anopheles sinensis
GTTGAAAAATGCTCCAACACTTTTTTACACGTCCAGTTGGAGTGGCAAGTGTCCATCGAGACTGGCGGCATGCGTTTGACCTTTTGTTGATGTCTGTTGGCTGCTTTCTTGGGAACATATTCACCCAACTTCCAGGAAGTTGGTTTCAATTTCCATATTTGCTTAGGCTGAGAGTGTTGACGTTCTAGTTATGCCACAGTGTGGGATACTAAGTGACAATGTTTTGATGTGAATCAATTCGATGGCGGAAATGTAACAAAGCTCATAAACATATAGTTTAAGGATAAGAATAATTTCCTGTTATGTTCTGGAATTCAAAATACTGAAGTATAAACATGTTATACTTGGTTTTAGGTAAGGATATTTTTTCCTTCAAGGAAGAACACAGCAACTGCTTGTTCGTTGGCATAAGATCACCCACATAAATATTCCTACATGCCATATGTGGTACGGCGAATGTTTTCCAACGCATCAGGTTCCCATTTTCTCACCTCCTACCAAAGCACACGAACATGAACTCGTCAATTTTCACACGGACAGATCATAAAACGAAGCTATTCTCGATCGGATCCACACTTCCACACCCGCGGCCAACGAACGCGCCATACAAATCACAACAATGTAGCCGATCGACCATTTTTATAGCGGTTCAGAATCGGTCAATCCTCTACGTCTCTTGATTGTGAAGTTCCCGTTTTTGGTCGCTTCTTCTTCCACGATTTTCCTCCCTAGAAATCACGCATATTCTATTCGTATGCTCGAACGGACATTGAAAAAGCTGCCCCTCTCTCTCATAAAAACGAAAACATCTCAATCAAGGATCATAAATTGCCGCATTATGTGTTCACCGTCCTTTCATCCGACACCGCTCGCCCTTTCGGACGCCCTTTTGTGTCCGGCTGGTGTCCTTTTTATATTTTCTTTCCTCAGATCTTGGTTTTTCTATTCGACTGGCGGGTTGGTGGTAAACACGGGAAGCTACTCCGGAATCAATCGGTAACAACAGCCATACAAGGCAGGCACCTTACGCAATCGGTTGCATCGGATCGTGGGTGAAAATATGCCACGGAGCCAGACTTCGAAAAAGTGTTCTTCAGGAGAGAAAGGAAAGGCGGTTACATCAATCTGCTTTCGTTCGAAAGTTGTGCTCAAGTGTGAAGGTAAACATAAAAACAGTAATGAAAAAGAGATGAGAAGAAAGCCTTTCCTTACTCATTGATACATTAATCCTGATGTAGGAGGACTTCGATTCAGGGCGTCAGGTGTACGAATTGAAAAGCTTTTTTTCCTTCAAGACGAGTAGAAACCACTTGAAAAAGGATACAGTATCTATTAAATAACATGAACAGTTGAAATAACATGTACACATGTGCGATTTTGTTTGGTACTAAATTTTACTAACTCATTTTAGTTAAATAATTTATTAAAATGGCAATAGCTGTCTGGTCGAAATGCTAATAGATGAATAAATAAAAGGTTTTAAATTATCTATTATGCTTAAATTAGCTCCACGGTGGACCGAACAAAAATGAGAATATAAAAAAACCCATCTTCCTGAAGAGCCGTGTTTCAATCAATTTCCAAGTTTTGTTCATGAAAGCCATCGTTTCTGGTGGCTCTGCAACTTTGTGTTTGGCCGAACAAACCAATCGATTTTATTGTTTTTCCAAATATTATCCTTTATGTTCTAACGCTGTGTCGAACTTTTTCTTATGTTAACTGTATTTTGATTGCATTTACCTTTCTATTCTTTGTTTTTAAGAACATTAAAAGGATTGTAAGGGAAAAAGAACAACACTATCAGTTGGTGCATGGTATAATTTATGGAAACGGTAACTGGTAAAGGGTTCAGTTGAACCAGTTTTCCTCTGCCCAAACCAATATCGTTGCACTGTGCGATAATCATAAATGCAAACTAGAGCTAGAACCGGCATGGGGAAAAAGGTACTCCTCTGTAACGGTTCCTTTGCCAGCAGATGCGATCGCATTGCGGAAAGAAAAGCGTTCACTTTCACCGGGACTGTGAAGGAGGGATAGGTTGAAAGGCCCTAGTTCTAGGAGCAAGTGGCGTAAAGCTACGGACTGGCAGAAAATAAAAGTTTTACAACACCTAACGGACAACGCCGAGTTGAACCGAGTGGCGCAATAACTTCACGGCGCGCCATTTGAACTAGAAATGCACCGAAGCACTTCCGAGCTTGGGTACCGTTACGAAGGAACCTTTGTTTCCACAACAGGTCGTAAACAAACGGGCTGTAGAATTGGGTGAGGGTTGGTATTTTATTACAACTTCGAACTTAAAAACCAGTAAAATGCTTAAACACTAGAACGAAAGCTGGTTGCTTTCTTTTCCTCTTAGGAAATGGGCTGGAATATCTTTTTCTCTTTATGCCTTTCTCTTGCGTTGTAATGAAATGTCAAATTTTAAATTATTCTCCAGAATAAATAGAACTGACACAAAATACGTTAACGGGACTCTTTTCTCCTTCAAACTCGATCATCAACCTAGATAAACACCTTCCCTCGAACAGGCCCGAACACAAACACACACTTAGATATGGCCACCTTTCGCTGCAAAAACATTTCGAAGAAAGTGTTTCTGAAAGCCCACGTCGACATTCTCGGATGGGTGAATCCCAAAACCTAAGCTCCGCTCGATCGAAGGTGCAATAAAAGTATTAAATATTGAGCCACGGCTAGGCTTACAATGCACTTTTCCACCGGGCTTCAACCCTTTCGCATCCACCCTTCCCCGGGGGCCATACCGTGCCCGTATAATCCTTTGCGGTAAAAATAACGTCACAAGCATGATCTCGAGGAATCGTAAAAGATTGCTCCGGGATCGACCAGTCGTGTTCGTTGGTGGGAGAATGAAGCATTTCGACGCGAAAGGGTTGTAGACGGAGACTCCGGGGGCCACCGTGTCTAATTGAGATCCCACCGGGAAATCGTAAAGGACATGAACGGGCATGAAATTGGCCATTTTATTGCCTCCAAATTCCCGTGCTCATTAACGGACGGACTGGAGGATGGAGGTACAGAACCGTCATATGCCATCCCATACGAATCGCTCGCCTTCGCAGCTTAAGTAGCTGCCCATGGAATCCTTTCGCCCGGAGCGGCATCCTGCGAACACTTTCACCCTTTCCTACGCGCCTATATCTCCTTTCGGTAGGAGGTGTAGAAGGGATTAGGTGTAGTGAAAACAAATTTTTATTGCTTCCTTTGTCTGTGCAGCCCCCGGATCGGGGACGAAACGATCCTTCGGTTCGTTCGGTCTGCGAGCAAAAGGGTTAAAAGATGCTCCGGTGACAACACACCCAGCACAAGGCCCGGAGTCCCGAGGAGTGGGGTATTCGGGGGCGGAATTTCCACAAAATATTTTCCGTATTTAACGCCAAATTATACGCATTACATGGGCGAGCCATTGCTACCGCGGGTTTTGAATCCTGGTAGTGGAAGAAACGGTGAAGTTAGAGAGATCTTTCTTACAGACTTTGTTTCAGAAGCCTCGAAGATCGATCGATCGAGCGTTAATCCATTTTATGGCCCATGGAAACCTCAGGATTGGTCCCGGATCCAACGGAAAACCACCGTTCCGGTGGAGATCGGTTTCAGCTGTGGACGCTACCTTTTTTCGTTGCTGCGTGTAGCGAACAGGATCACCAACGGACGGATTCGTTCCAGGGATGTGGAGCTTAGGACAAGGCGCAGCTTTGTAGGTTGCAATCGTGATTTATGGTTGCAAATAATGATTTTATCATCGCTCCATCGGGGGTCCATTCGATCGCGGTTGGATGGCGGATTAGACGAACGATGTCAGCAGAAAACCCGGGTCTTTTCCCAACTCCCCAGACCAGATGGTTGGAAAATGGTTGAAAGAGGCCTAAAGTGTTCCGGAGAATATGGCATGGCAATATATGTACGTGCCTGTATGGAAACAAACAAACATCACCTGCCAACAACCTGGTCTCGGTAGGACCTTCCAGGACCTTCCAAAACCGCAACCGAATGAAGACATCATGGGGAAGGATCGCCGCCAATCGCAAGTCATTGACGGTGCAATGTCATCGCGGAACAATTTATCAACCTAACCAGAACATGGCGAGATGAGATTAATGAAGCACGCGCTGACGCGATCAGGCGAAAACGAAGCTCAAAATAAGATCCACTCATGGTCAGAAAACTCCCCCAGGGATAACATGGATTCCTCTGAGGTCTGCAGCCAGCAATTGATTTTAAAACAAATAAACCGGCAGCTGGATGGCTGGTTTGCGTTGTTCCCTTTTTTATGTTGTGTTGAGAATTAATTGTTGTTGTGGTATTTTGGGGCGGGAAAAGCTAATTGATTCAAATATCGAGGGAAAACACGGTGAACAACCAAACGAGGCACAAGTCACGAAAAATAAAAGAACCATCATAGTAGCAATGAGATATTGATCGCCATCAGTCTATTGGGAATATTAAGAAGTTGGACTAGTTCAAGAATGTTTTGTCATCGTAACCATCGACAATCAATTTAATCATCTGTTTTAGGCTTAACTTTATTTTAATCGAGCATGACATTTTTTTAAACAGGAGTGTATTAACACATGTTAGGTTAGTTAATATCGTAACTTATTAAATCTATTAACATGAAGCTAGGATTGGAAGAACAACTTATATTTTCTTTAAGTCCTACAGCGCAAATTTTACATCTGCTACCCTTTATCCTCTTTCTTGGACGCTTTGGTCTCTTCAGTACCCTCAAGGTAACCCACCTTTACCTCATCCAGTAGCATTCGCGGGGTTGATCGGAAAAGTTTCCGTGCCATAAAATGGTTCAATAAATCACAACAAAGCAAAAGTCAACTCGCCGTGTCCACCTCCGCCGGCCCATTCCGGACAGTACGGGATCGTATCATGATGAGCGGGAGTCAAGCGGGACCAATTATCGCCGATCCGGGCAAAACGTCACCCCTTTCCCGGGTGCTTATGCGATGCTGCGTACATAACACGTAAACGCCCCCTCGATGGTACCAAAATGTGGTCCGAGGGACTGAGTCCGACCTCCCGGTACAGGCTTCGCTCCCGATCCGGTAGCCGTTAATGAAACTCAAATATTTATTGAGAATGGTCCAGCGTTGCGAGGGAAAACATTGAATCGGTCCCGTTCGATCGTTCGCTACCTCCGGGAGTTAATCCTTCTTGGACTAATGGTCTTCAATTTGACCCTGCCCGCCTCCCAAGGCAATGATGGGCTTCGCGGGTACAAGGGCCGTGTAGGGTAGCGACCATGATCAACTCACGGATTCCAAGGTCATCAGAATCGCACCTCGTTCTCGTTTGCAAGAATGTTCTAGAAATCACAAAACTCGCGGGGTAAACGTGAAGCTGAGGATTACTTCTCGAAAAGTCAATTGAACATACAAACAGGCTCTGAACTTACTTTCAGCTACCTCTAGGCCAAGTGGCACGTGAAGAAAATCGTTAAACCCTGTCAGGATGGGTAAAAGAAATATTTAATCATCATGTTTTGATACTATCCAGAGGTAACGAAGTCGAGAAGACGAGGAGCTTTACAAGCATCAACAAACAATGCTATGTTGTCCGTGGGTAGCAAAATCAAGAACACTTAACACGTCGTTTCTTCAATGTGTTCAATGTTATTAACAAAGTGTTTTACATATTTTTCGTTGAGAAGAAAAACTACACTTACACGAGATTAACTACTTTTTGATCGATATGAAAGCACGTCCAACATAGGAAAAAAACATTTCACACAAATAAAATCAGGTTCAACGTGACATGTTAAGAACAAAATAAATGTATATAAAACTCTTTTAAAAGATGTTCTTAAGTTTTTCGTTTAGTAAGTTTATAACTACTATTGAGAAAAATCAATGAAGAATTCGGTAGATAGGAAACGAATGATATAATAAATCTTTAGTACTTTGGACCATTTAAACCCGGAAAAAAGAAAATCTAAAACGCGGAAAAAGAAATCTAAAACGCGGGCCAGATATCTTAAACGGTTATTAAATGTTTTCAAAGTAATACTAACCCGTTTTGAAAAGAGTATCAAATTTCTAAAAAGTAAAGCCACATAAAAAAGTGGTAAAAATTTTACCATTTAACTTTTCAAACGATTTTCATACCCTTTCTTCTTGAATTTTGATTGTTTTCCACATATAAATTTTGGATTGTTAAACAGTTAATTAATTTCGTAAATTTTACTTCAAAGTGATCCTCAAATTAATTTAAAATATCTTGGTTTAACTGGCGTATAATTAAAATAATTCAGCTTCGGGAAATTTTCTGAATTCGGGCCTTATTTTATTTCGTTATGAGGATAAAAGCTATTTTCCGTGATTTAATAACAATAAATAATTCAAATACGATAGAAAAATCTTACAAAAAGTTTTTGAGGGAGTCTCCTGGTATTGCACACCTCGTTCAATTATTTTAATTTTCATTTTCGGCAAAAAAAAACAAACCTGACATCGTAAATAAAACTGATAAATTTTAAATAAGTTTTTTGTATGAAACACTCAAATTTTCTTACGGGCCGGATAACATCAGTTGGCGGGCCGGACTTTGCCGACCCCTGATTTAAACGATAAATTTTGGACGTAGAATCAAGTTTTAGTATTTTACAGTAGATTATGAAACTGAAAACAATATCTTGTAATGTCCGCAAATCAAAATTGAAAAAGGATTTCTTCGTTGAAAACATTTTCACTTTGGTGTCTTCCATAAAATCTTTGAAACACCAACGAAGACTTACCTGTGTTTGATCAGATAATACATTCAAGTTTAAAAACATTTCGTGCTTATTTTGGAAGCCAATGGTAGCAGCACATTACTTTTAAAAGCCTCCATTAACACATCCTACTTTCGAAAGTCCCGCTGGTTTCCTAGTGGTTTCCGTTCCATGCCGAATATCCTTCACCGGAATGCAACTCCCACCCGCATCGCAGTCCAAACAGCCATGCATTTGACGCTCATTATTGTGGATTATCGGTTCAAAGTGTCACTGCCCAGTTGAAAAGACTAGCAAACGCAAAGAGCAGAAGAAAAACCAAACCCAACTCTAAGGGAATCCAAATTATCCGTTTGCATTATTCATCACCCTTGTCCTCCCGATGCTCCTGCTGACACTTTACTCCGTGACGGACTCCGTGCTTATCTGCTCCAAGGGACGAGCATAAAAGAGGCGAACCAAACAGCCGGAAGGCATGGACATTGTGAGCCACCAAAGCGTAGCACTGCTTCCCGGCCAGCGTCACACAAAGGACCACATCCTTCGACTTATGGTTTCGCAAATTGATTTATCCAAAAGCAATGGCGAGCTGAGTAGGGAACGGCATGAAAACGTCCAACCTGGAACGGCCTAAAGTCCTTCGTCCTTCGAACAAACGCTCCGTAAAACAAGACATCAAACTTCTTCGACACTTTCCACAGTTTCTGGTGGCTTTAACAAAAGCAGAAAAACACAGAAAAAGTGCATGCGTCCTTTTTCCGTGTCCCATTTCGGTACGGAAAATAGACGCGCAACTCGGTGATAATATTGTCATAAAACCTAATTAGACACGGTGTCCTTTCTTTCCACCCCGGGTGCATTTTTTGTCTTTCCCTCCCGGCAGGAACGAATTCTTTTCAACGTTTTCACATCCCCGAAAGCTGACTTTTCCGTCCGTGATCGGGACCGGAACGCAGAGAAACTTGCCAACCCTCGATTTCTCGTCCAAAGTCACGGTCACAAACAGAGCGAAAGTGATGGAAAAACCCCTGAAAAAAACAACGTCGATCCAACGCCACCGATGGAGAGAAATATTTTTACCGAAATTGAAATGTTTTATTAAAATAAAGTCAGAAAATCTCAGACCTCGATAATGAGCGAAACGAATGGCTTTTGGAAGCTTTCGGGACTGGTCGGGTTTCCGATGAGACTCGTTTTTGATCTCATACGGTTTTTTCCTTTCGTGATTGTCGGCCGCCTTTTTTCTTCTCTGATTTGTCTCGAAGGCTTTGGCTTTCATGTTTTTCCGCCGTACAGCCCATAAGCGAATGTATCACTTATGACTTTTGCTTTCTTTTATTTATCTTTTACGCCATTTCCAAAAAAGAAACATTTTCCTACAAATCACCATTCGAAAGGTCTGCGTTTCGTTAAATATTTTATCCCGCCGTCACTCTCGGTGATCCTCCTCCGGCTTGCCTCGGCCCGCCCGAAGTCGTTAACAAATCGAATCGAATCGATTCCGGGAGTGATTATGGAATCCATCGGATGCGGGAGATCCTTTTGCCCAGGTCCCGAACACACCATCACCTCCGCAACGCCGCTGAGCAATGGATAATTGATTTGTTAGTCAGCGAGAATGGCAAACCGTGTCCTCCACCGGGGTGATATATTAGAATGAACTGTGCATCCGAACGGTGTGACTAACGTGTTCCTTCTGTGCGTTGGTTGGTTTCAAGAAAAAAAAGAACCTCCGACTTTCCCGGAGGTCCGGCCTTTTTTGTGTCGGTCCGCCACCAGAAGCCCTCCGTGGTGGTGGTGACGAACGGCGTGTCCTTAAATTGGTCCCTTTTCACGGTTCATGAGCGACAATCATGTTGCCCTGTTGTGGGTCCGCCACCATGTGGGTGGTTGTCGTTTTGACGATCACCCAGGCCTAAAAGGAGGTCCTTTTTGCTAGCTTTTCCCTTCGCTTCACTCTCCGTGAATGAACACAGTAAAATGATCAACAGCGATGCAAATTGATTTGTTCACCTAGCTTCCTGCCGGGCATCCTTCCATCGTCGGGTCGGGGCGGTCGGGGATCGATGTCTTTCCGGAACATTTTACTTCTCCTAAAGAAACATCATCTTTTCGCTACGATGGTAGAATTTTCCGAACAGCAAACATGTTGCTTTTCTGCGTTTTTCCGACGCAGTGAAATGGTCAACCTTGCCTTGATGAAAGCATTTTGAGTACTTGATCGGTTGCGGTTGGACACAGGCAGGACAAGGATTTTGTAAGCGATCGCATTGTGCGGTTCAAGGATGCATGGAAAAATGCATCATGGCAGGCTTTGGCCACAAACGACCTTGCTTTACCAAAGTTCGTCCATTCGGTTCTAAGGCGATCATTTTCCTTCAGAATCAAGGTCAGTTTATACCAACATTGCGCCGTCTTGACAGCTTTGGTGAAAACATATCGTTATACAGATGGTGTAAACATCTAATTGAATTGGTGTTATAACACGTAAGAAATAGGTAAAGGTTCGATTTGCAAAGATTTTCTTCTCATTATTGTGAACTTACCCTTCAAATGCCTACCCTTTACAGCTTCAGAATATATGTTGTTCCACGATGAATCAGTGACTTCTTTCTCCATGAATAACACCTTCTCGAAAGCATGCATGGACGTACGAAAAACGTTCTCCTTAAAAAACACATTATCATCCAAACGCGAACGATCATCTGCTTAAAGTACGCCGGGGTAAAGTTTGCGATGACTCGGGTAGAAAGAAAATCGCACCCATCCCGTTACACTTTCCCTCGTGAGCAGTGTGTCATTTTAATTACTTTTCCTTGCCTTCCTTTCCCGTCCACGAGGCCCGAGCCCAACCTTCTGCCCAACAATCAATCGACAAAACAATCGACGGCAATTAGAAAAGTCAATCGCCAATTCTATTTGGGCCTCCTTTACGAGCGGGCAAAGCTCCCAGGCTTGTGTGTAGGATGGGCTAGGTGTTGTTGGTGTTCCCGAAATGTGGCCACATTTTTCTGCCACCCGGTCTTCCCCTCGCGGGCCCAAAATGATCGCTACCGGGTGTCATAAAAACAGAAAACCCATTAACCGGGGGTTCTGCGGTGGAATTTTTGTATTGGATCGGACGTGTTGGACATCAGTTTGAGGCGCGTTTTTATTATCCGTACCCGGGCGTTGATTTCTGGTGTTGGCAACCTTTCTACGCCAACACCCTGCAAACATTTTTGGGCTTGAGATGGGAGAAGCTGAATTTGCTGCTTCGGTTCTCGATGGACAATGGAAGAAAATTAACTTTCAAATGACAGACCGACACCCACTCAATTTTCCCACAGGTAGTTGGACTTGGAAAATGTAACGGAAATAAATCAACTTCAACATAACATTCCTTGTCGTCGCTGTGAATTGGCGGATGAGTATATCGCCTGATGAAGCAAAAACAGTGCCAAATATGTTCCACATTTCAACAAAAGATATAGATTTAAATTATCTTACATAAACATTTTGCTGACATCAAGATAAATAATAACTTACTTTGGTAAGTCCAAAATAGGTGTTGTTTTTATGAAATGAAATAAATAGAAAGAAAATGCATACTAACTCAAACATTGCAAAATTAAACGTCTTAAAAAACACGAGAAATTCAACCAGATGAAAACTATAGGTACGCTTATAAAAATAGGTACTCTTATGATTATCTTGTCAACGCTAAAAAGAATTAAACAGTGTCGGGGTAAACTAATAAAAATGGGATTAGTGTACCAAAAACCCTCTGAGGAAAACTACTAGACTACCATCAACAAATGTGACGTTTACTAAATTTAACAACAGAATCGAAACATCACGCGCGCGTTAGAGCGTATCCCAACGCGTGTGTGACATGGAAATAAAAATAAATAAATCATTCGCATTTCGCCCGAGACGAGATCGCGCTTTTTAATTCCACCAGCAAAAACATATTGACCAAAACAGTGTGCGCTCCAACGAGAATTCCAACCCTTGCGCCAACAGCAGGGCACCATTTTGCGCGTTCATCAAAAAGCAACCCCTCCGTGTGCTCGCTCTCTCTCTCGCTCACACGCACACAGCTACGGGCCATGCAGCTGCCGGGGGTTGGTTTGCAAATAAAATTGCATTTATTTATTTACCCTGCGCCGTCCCCCGCGAAAGCGCACACTCCCGGACCGTGTTGTGAAGCAAGATGTGTAAACAAATTGTACATCTTGAACCCACGAACGTTTACAAACTGTTCGACTGCTATTTGCCCAACAACTACAACGCTTTTCCCGTCGTGCGCTTGCCTTCTCTTTTTCGCACCCTCGTCCGAAAGCCCTGTGAATGGGGCGGAGTCTGAAGAAGCATGAACCAACACACACACACATACTTGTACAGCACACAGCGACTTCCACGACGAGGATCCTTCCAGGATTTGGTTGGTTTCGTTCATCGGTTTTGCCGAAGGAAAAGCATCCTTCGCTCGCTCGCCAGGACTTGGACCCTTCGGGTAACCTCTCCGTGGGGCAGAATGAATTTCCAAATTGACTTTCGTTCCTCCTCCACCACCCTCTGTCCAGTCCCTTCACCATTCCACACCTTGACCCTGCACACACCCGCTACCTTCCAGCGAAGGTTGTGTACCCCACGGAGGAAGAGTTTCTCGAAACCTTTTCAATGTCAACAGACCTGCAACGCTTGGGACTACCTGCGTCCTGAGGACCCTTCCAGGACTCGCTTGGAGAAAGGACCCTCAGGTCCAAGGCAAAAAGGGGTGTTTCGTGGTCCACCCCCTCCACCTCATACCCTTACCCCCTTGGAAAGCAACCCTCGTGTGGTTCATGCGCAGTCGTCGTTATGAACGAACGCTTGCCTTCTGCCTGATTGGTGGACGAATCCTTCGTAGATGACGTGCTCTTTCTCTCTCCCTCTATTGTTCTCATATCAACCATCCCCTAAATGCCCCTGAATGTGTGCGTGCGCACGTCCGAAGACACACCAATCGGGTGGTGTTGGTACGCTCGAACCGATTGGACGGCGGCCGTGGTATAAATGCGCCCGGGAGGGGAAGAAATGCCTCAGTCCAGATCTTGCACCGGAACGCACCGCACGTACACGCATCACGGGTACCGGAAGTGTAGGAAAAAAGAAAAGAAAAAATCATACAGACCTCTTACGATATCCGTCGCACGTTGATGTTAACGGTTCTCATTCAAAACGGCAAGATTTAGACAATTTACACGAGATTTTACGGAGTTTTTCAAACCAGATTTGGTGATGTTAAAAAGTATTCCGTGAAGATAAAAGATTCAAGTGTCCCATGTGTCCAAGTGTGGTTTCACCAAAGTACTACGAGTGAGCTACTGTGATTCAAAAGAAAAAGCTCGGAAAAATAAAACAAACTGTGAATCAAAGTTGGCTAGTGAAAAATCAAAGACTTGTGACCGAAGTTGTGATCGATCACGGAAGGGCAAGATCACGATCACGATCAGTGAGTGTTGGCTGTAGGAGGTGCATCGAACATTCTATTTCGTAGTGCATGTAGTGCAGCAGCCTTTTGATGGTGATTGAAAGTATGGTTAAAATCGAACCCACCATGATGAACGGTCAGACGATGTTCGGCGTGGCGCGGGCACCACTGAAGTCGAGCTTCTCGATTAACTCGATCCTGCCGGAAACGATGAAGTCCTCCCCATCGCCCACACCCTCGCCCACCCTGCAGTCCTGCCCGTCCCCCATCGGTTCGGAGGAGCAGGATCACGATCTCACCGACACCGAGAGCGACCTGGATGTGACCGGCACGCCACCCCCGATGGACTGCAGCAGCAAGGACAAGTCGGACGAAACGGAGGGCGACGGGGCGAGCGGCACCGGCAGCCCGTCTTCCAGCCCGGCCAAGGATGGCGAGAAGAAGGGCAACGAGAAACCGCCGTACAGCTACAACGCGCTCATCATGATGGCGATCCGGCAGAGCGCGGAAAAGCGCCTCACGCTGAACGGCATCTACGAGTACATCATGCGCAACTTCCCGTACTACCGGGACAACAAGCAGGGCTGGCAGAACTCGATCCGCCACAACCTCAGCCTCAACAAGTGCTTCGTGAAGGTGCCGCGCCACTACGACGACCCCGGCAAGGGCAACTACTGGATGCTGGACCCGTCGGCGGAGGACGTGTTCATCGGGGGTTCGACGGGCAAGCTGCGCCGCCGCTCGACCGCCGCCTCCCGCAGCCGCCTGGCCGCCTTCAAGCGCTCCCTCGTCGGTCCGATGTTCCCCACGCTCGGCTATCCGCAGTTCGGTCAGTTCCTGTATCCCTCGCACGCCCAGGCGCAAACAGCGCTCCTTGCCGCCCAGATGTACCGGTACGGCCCGTACGCACCCAGTATGGCCCCGAAACCACCGACGCTTCCCCTGCCACTTCCCCTCGGTGCCGGCTTCGGCATGGATCGCCTCCTCGGTGCAGGAGCTGCGGCCGCCGCCGCCGCCCAGATGCACCCGGGTTCTCCGATGGGCGCCAGCCCTCAGGCGCAGCAAGCCGAAATCTACCAAAGACTCCAGTACCACCAGCATCTCCTGCAGCACCATGCCGCCGCCCAGCAGGCCGCCGCCGCCGCCCAAGCCCACCAGCAAGCGGCCGCCGTCGCCCACCAGCACCAACTCCAGCACCAACACCAGCAGCACCAGCAACAGCAACAGCAGCTTTCCCCCACGGCGAGCGACGGTACGCCCCATCCTGGCTCCCCGCATCATCCCCACCAACACCCGCAGCACTCCCCGCTCGGTTCCCTCCCGCAAGGATCACCCACCGGCCATCCTCATGGCGGCCCTCCATCGGGTCCCGGTCCGATGATCTTCAAGCCGATCACGCTCGTCTCGCGCCAAAGCTAGAGGACGACACGAGGTAGAGTGCAAACTCACACACACACAAACACACAACAAAGGTGGCAAACGCCTGACCAGTGATAGTAGCATCGTTAATTTGTTAAGGCTCGGGTAGAGGTGTCTATAGCGTTGGTTTAGCTTTAGCTGTTTAGGAAAGCAAAGTTCTGTTTCCCGCAAACAAATGTAGCTGTGACTTAGAGAGAGAGAGACAGTGGGAGAGAGAGTGGCCCGGGTCCGAGGGTGGGTCAACCAGAGGGCAATTGTTTTAATGCTTAGAAGAAGTGGATAAGGATCGTCAGCAGGACCTCGAAAGTATTAGTAAATTTTATTTTCAAACTAGTTTTACTGTTCTTTTCCCAACCAAGGTTGTCGTTTCGAACTTTTAATGTAACAAAAGGATCTTCGCTAGGAATATGGAAGCTAGGAAAGGAAACCGATGTACATAATGCGCTGTATAGTAGTAGGGAGATATACATAAATTATAAAAGAAAATCAATTGAGATGATGGAGCGAGAAAACATGGAAAATATATAACACTTGCACCGGAAGTGCAGTTTATGATCGCCAGGCTTTCTTTCGAGGAGGCAAATGGTGTGAAAAATTAAATCTCTTGACTTTTATTTATTTCTCTTAACTGCTGTTTCTGATACTCTTTGGTATATTTATGGTTTATGAAGTTCTACCGTTTGTTAATGAAAGTGATGTTCTCACAACGCCGTCGGTACTTTTCCCGAACGACTTCTAAATCTCCTTCGCTCCTTCCCAGTCCACCACTTATCGACACTTTTCCGGTAAATTAAATTAATACGATTGCCACATCGCGTGGAATGGGGGATAACAAGTGTCGAAGCCCTAAAACTGCGTGGGAAAATGCTTCGCCGTCCCCAAAGCGTCCCTTCGGGAAAACTCCCCTTTCAGAAGTCGTCCCGGGTCGACTAGGAAAATATGTTTTCCTGCTCGTTTGCGGCGGATTATGGGACTATGAAGTAACGATGCCCCTTCTCCGTTGGTTGAAATTGGGGATGAACGGATGAAAGGAAGCGATGGAGGTGGGATTTTGGGAAGAAAATGAACCACATAAAAGCCGTGTAATGTTGGAGTAGAACTGGAACAAATAATAAGGGTGGAAGTTTGGTCGTTCGTTCACACTTTGCTCCGTATCCTTGTTTGGTTTTTTTACTGGTCCTTTTTTTCAGGAAATGGGGGAAAATGCCACCTTCACACCCGAACACTCTTGATGACGATGCGGAAGAAGTCCTTTTCTAGTGCGCATTTGGTTGTTGTTTTTTCCTCCCTTTGTGTCGCAGATTTGGTTTCGCAGGCAAGCGCGAATTAATATTTTGACAGGAAACGTACGCATAACGCGCTGGGTTGTCGTTTTTCTCTGTCCATGCGGCCAGTTCCAAGCACAGAGGTGCTTCATGCTGTGGTTTTCGCCACAGAATGCAAACGAAACGCAAGACGACA
>KE525333.1:1138666-1156166 GCA_000441895.2 Anopheles sinensis
GGACAAAATGAAACGGTTCCATCCTTTCGTCAACCATTCGTCCGTCGTTGTCAGCCTCATTTGTTTTTACGGTTTCGGTTGGTTTGTTTTACACGCCGGGCGTTTATGGTTGGGCTTGATCTTCCGTTCGTATTTTTGGTCGTTCACAACTCGGATATGCAGATTTTTATGGCACTTTAGGCACTGCCGGTTTTCGGTTGTATTTTGGAACCTTTTGTTGCCTCCCCAGAAGATAAACTGTACGGTAGTTTTCGGACGGTAATGCATACACTTTACAAGTGATTTAAATTAATTAAGATTAACGAATAAAACTAGTGTCGACTCATGTTCCCTTCAGAGTGGGTGACAAATTGGTGTAAATATCGATCGTGTTAATGCACTAATTAGTTTGAGTTATACCAAAAACAAAGTATTTTTGGATTGTTGTAAATTGTTGGTTGATTCTGTAGATGGACCGAAAATTAAGGTGTGGTAGTTGAATAAATTCTGTCACGGTTTAAGACCACGGTGTCCCCGTTTGTCCTTCAAACCGTTTCGGCAATATACTTGCTCTCTTCCATTGGGTTCATTTATTCGTTTTTTTCGCACACTTCGGTGTCATAAAATCACACTTTATCGTCCTTACCATCCTTCCCCTGATCATTACATCCATTCACCATTCCTTTCTTCCTTTTTATTCAATCGTTTGTTCCATTTTTCGCAGCGTTCCTTCAACCAGCGAGCGTTCTAAAAGTTTCCTGATACCATTAGCGATGGCATCAACCTGTTCTAAATTGGGGTAATGTGTTCTACGAAAGATCCTTCCTGGATTGAATGGAAGATGTTGGTTGTCGAGAAACACAAAAAACACACCTCCTGAAGATGAGGATAATAATGATGAAGGATATCGCGAGGGCGGGTAATAAGAAGCCTAGATTTTGATTAATAACTTGTTCTACTATTCGTAGAACGTACCTTGTGTTTTTCTCTTCGGATTTTTTTGTTTTCATCGAAAGGAAGAAAGGCAGATAAATCATTACTTCCTGATTTTTGTGGTGTTTGTGTGAGTATGTGCGTGTTGGTTGAAATGGGCACAATCAAAGTAGCCGGCACGGAGAAATGTCGAATCGGGACCGCATTTGAAATATTATGACATTTAGCCGTTATTGGTATAATTATCATGATTACTATTTTAGTTAAAGAAAAATAATATAAGATGACCATATCCGGAAACAAATTCCATCTGTTAGGATGTCAGAGGCTGAAACGTTTCAATTTGTAGGTCGCTCCAGGTAATCCGTACCGTTCCGTGAGGTAGGTCAGGTCCGGGAACGACAGGTATACATTTACGAATTAAGTTATTATTTTGATGAACTTTTTAATAATTATGTTGTCAAGATTTAGCTTACCATCGGCCATGGAAGGAGCGGTCGAAAAGTGGAAAGAAAGGAAAAGGAAATCCTTGTTCCGGAAGGAATATCCGGGGACGAATCCATCCAGGTAGTGAAGCGCGGGCTAGAACTTCTGTAATTATGACATCAATATTCGCAAAACAACGGGTGGTCGCCCAGGATATTTAATTTTTTAGGCCACTCCTTTAAAAACTCTCCAAAAAATATGATGCATGAATGCTACATAGTTTGGAGTATGTTATTAAAGTCAATAATTTGAGATCTCATTCAGAAGGGAAATTTATGAGGGTTACATTTTATTTAACATTTTATACGTGAATTTGGACAGAGTTTTATTTAGCTGTCAGCTATTTCTGGATGATAGTAAAATATAAATTCGATCGCACATATTAAATCCTTGGCTTAGTTGACTTAAACATCTCAATCGCAAACATTCACATCTCACACATTCACACTCGCGCCGTGGAACGGAAAGACCGACTACTGTTTTAGAGCGTCATTAGATGAATTTAAATTTATTGAATTGTTTTCATGCGAAAATATTATGACCCATCTAGAACCCGCGGCTGATTCCGCTGGTTCCGCCAACATTCCTCCCTTTGCCATATCGTTGCACAGGCGTTAGATTTGGCTTACGATAAGCACGTGCTGACGTTGGACGGACGACACATGACGCTTCGGTCATTTTGCGCCTGCATACTGATAAATCCACGAACCGCGACCCCATTTGTGGACGAATTCCTTCCCCGACCCATCTGGAGCTGAATGTTATTTTTAAGTGATAATTTGATGGACCCAAGTGGATCGTGTTTCGAGGGAACTGTCCATTTTCGTTTTCTTTTCTCTTTGTGCCGATTTGTTTCTTTTTGCGCCTTTTTATCGGCCTTGTCATTTGTCGCAGCTGTCTTGTTTCGGTGACGTGTCTCGCTGAGGAGTTTGTATGATTGCTTGTGGTTTGTTTCGGGGTTATCAGTAGTTTTTTTTTTTTTGTTGTCGTTTTTCAACCTTCACCAACGTCACTAGCTTGATGTGATCCCGAGCTCGGCACCAGCTTAATTTGTTTTGTATGCAAACAAACGAAGAAAGTGGACCGAACCGTAGGCCCATCATTCAATTTAGTTATCTGAGATGCTGGACGCCGGTAAGTGCTTGCGGGGGAATGCTGGAAGACGGAGAATAAACCACGTGAGTACGAATGATCTGGGGTGGATGCAATGTGAATGTTTCTGCTTCTCGCCCCAAGAAGGGAATTTACCGTCACGAAGATGGACATTTTGAGTACAACGTTCTGACTTTCGGGAGAGGAGCGTTTTACTTGAGCAGCGTAAACAAAACCACGGAGATTCACTTAATCTACTTAACAATTTTCCTATTGAGTGGTTTACCGAACTCAGTACCCTCCGTTAACAGTAGCGATGACAATTGAAAAGAGTTCACTTTTGTGTACAATCATTTATTACGACTTTCGCTATTCCTTTTTCAATTAGGATACTTATTTTTGAACTTTTTTAAAAAGTTAATCAATAATTAACGAGTCGATGAATTTCTGTTTTATTACGTAAACACATGTTCACCCTCCCCTACAGCGACATTAAGAGCGCCAAACCACGGATGATTCACTGGAGGTCGTGGCCGATTAGCTTGGGCCAGACTTGTGCTTAGCTCTAATTGAAACTGATGATCCCATTACACGGTTCCGCACCACGCATCCACATAAAGCTTCCAACTGCGATCGCGGACACATATGACGCAACGAAACAACAGTCGGCGGACAAGAAGAATAAACGATCCATTCCTCCTACGCAGCGAGAAATAAAATGGGAAAATCAGCCAAGTCATCTCACCGTGCGCGGCGTAGACCAGAAGCCATCTTCTTCCTTCGCGAGTTAACGACACGGTCAATGACGGTCAGGGAGCGATGAGCCGATTAATTTAGACAAAAATCTCTACCCTCTTTCGAGTAGACCATTGCATCGCTTATGTTTTCAAGAGACTGGCATGGAACAACAAATTTATTTGAATTATTTTTATCAATATAAAAAGACTTCAGTCTACCGAGGACTTCAATCAATTGTGTGTTAGGATATGCTAAATTTTAACATAGTTTAGTCCACAATGATGTTAAACTATTTCTTATATTTTCTTTTGTTTCCATAACAACCTCTTCAACGTCATTGAGCTGTTTCAAATGTTTTCCAACTATTTACTCACATCGTAGATGATGCTGGTTTCGGAAAAGATGCTGGTTTGCTGGAACGAACTAAAAGTTTTTCCTCAACGCTTTCATCTCACGCCACTTCACCGTCCCTTGGGACATTTTCTCTCCGAATCATAAAGTGGAGCCCTAATTTGTCCGGCGTTAAGATGCACGAATATGAGAAGCAAACAAAAAAAACCTCTCCAAAGCACGCTAGGGAAACATGCCCGCTTTTCTTCAGCCGTGGTTCGTTCGGACAGGATCCGCGAAATCCCCGGATCGGATCCTGCACCAGATCCCGCTGCTGCGCCCTGCTGCGGGGTGACTTACGGTAAGTGATACTTGAATCCTGTGCGCTCCTGGTCGGCCCCTTTTCCCACCGGAATGGCTCCTTCCGGAACATCGGATCGATAGGGCGCCGTGTGCGGTCGTGCCGAAGGCTTCTGGCCCCCTTCAGTTGAACCCGTGGCACTTGGCCGAGCGACCTGCTGCGATGAAACGTGGATAGAAAAATGTGTCCCGCAGTTTCGGCGCAGTGGCGAAAGGGAGCGTTGTGAAACGTTCGAAGAAGTGACGTGAGAAACGTGGCAATCAATCGTTGTGGAAAGTAATGATAGGTGAACCGAAGTGATTTCATGTTTAATTTTTTTGACAACTGTTTTTCGATCATATTGATATGTATGATAGATAATATATTTTCCTTTTTGATGTTGTTGAATTGTTTTGGAATTTTT
Source organism: Anopheles sinensis (assembly GCA_000441895.2). Taxonomy (NCBI): domain Eukaryota; kingdom Metazoa; phylum Arthropoda; class Insecta; order Diptera; family Culicidae; genus Anopheles; species Anopheles sinensis. The sequence goes on from KE525333.1 coordinate 1,142,989, forward strand.
GGAAAATTATACCTGTTCAAATAGCTTACTTATCCTTAGGTGTGATTTTTACAAATATTACATTTATGTATAGCAAAATTTGTTTTTGATACGGAACATAATTCAAAATCATCAAACATTAATTTGTGATTTGAAAAGAAAATACTCGAAAAATAAGATAATTTTTTTTAAATCGTATTGAAAAAAATGGTTAAGTAAACGAACATGAAACTAAGGATACAGGAAGCACTTAACGATAGGTTGAATGAAATAAAAAAGCTAGAATTTCCCCTAATCAATTTTCAAATGTATCATTGAAATTTTAAAAGGAAACAAAAAGATAATATTATTTCTGGCCTTTCAGTATGTTATCTTAATAAATTTAAAAAAAGCGCCGAATAGCACAGATGTTAAAATGTTGTTAGGCTGTCAAGAATCCAACTTAAATTATTTATTAATCCATGTCTCAAGAAACACACCTTTATTCATACCAGATTGAAACTAAATTCGATAATTCCATTTCAAAAGGAAAACCAACAAACAAACTGTTTTAACTCACAATTGTAACCCCACGCGACGCCCAATGACGTATTTCTACTGACCTATAAAACTATGCTCACCATCGTCTACCTCATCATCATCATCAACCCTTTCCGGGCCCTTTCTTTTCCTATCATTCTTGGTCCGGTGCGATCAAAACAAGTGCGAGTGATGGACAGCACATTGCTCTACGTTGATGCGTAAATTGCAGTCGCGATTAATTTAAGGAAAATCCAAATGTGGCTATACAAAAAGATATATACCCTCGGAACGGGATGATACGATGTGGCCTAAGCTCGCTGATCGCGGGCACTTGGTATGATTGTGTGTGGGGCACCAACAACGAGGCAAGTGTAGCTGCACTGAACGAAAGGCGATTATTCAATTGAGCGACTGATTCGGGAGCGGTGTTCTTCGGTCGGGCTGCTTGAGAATAAGACTCAACTTCTTATTCAATCTTTCGCGCTGTAAGCAAGTTGTCATCCCACGGTGTTGACGGAAGCGGTATGAATTCCCTACGAACGCCTTCCTCAGAAACAATCTCCCGTCCTGTACCGAACCATTCTCATCCGTATGGAATGTTCTTAGTACAGTTCCAGTTCAAGTGGGAAAGAAAAGATACCGGAAATCTTACCAACCACCCAACCGTAGCGTAGCTCGTAAGATGACGGAATATTGACTGATTCGACAGTTGGACAAATTCCGTTCAATTGACACCGCGTGACAAAGGAAACCCCATTGCACAAACAAACAGGAGATTTTGTTGTGTTGTCTTGTGCTTTTCGGAGTGGCGAATTGCAGACGGTTATGAATAAGGAAATCGCAAGGTCAAACGTCCGCCCCCGGTGAGCCGATGGACGAACGCGAACGTTACCCCCGAAACGGCAGGAAGTTTATGCAAATGACCATCATAATTGAACGGGACTGCCAGGACCGCCACGGAGACCGAAAACCTCTTTCGACACGCACGCTCTTGCTCCCGGTCGTCGTCGGGATTAATTGTGATGTATTTGGTCGGCCGGCGGACGTCTTCCGTTAAGCAGCGGATACTTTTGATTAAACGTGATTTTAGGGCAGACTGCACTTCGGCCAACGTTTGCCTTTTGGGCAATTGGGGAGCACGCGGGAAGACGGGCCTGTAGCCGGACCGGATCCATTGAATGAGACAACGTTCAGCAGCATTCCCAGCCTCATTCACGGATTGTTGATGCAACAAACGAACGGTTAAGAAGTTCACTTTCATTACTCGCTCAAGTGGTTTGTGAATCGGCCGGCCGTCTTACCAGACGACGAGGCAAGTGAGATGATTGTTTGCTTCCGGCCTCGCAAATCGGCGGGACAAATTGGTTGAATGTAAAATTAACGGATCGAGGGGTTTTCTTTTAAATATTTGTCATTCAATAACAATTCAAAAATTAAAGGAACTACCCTATGCTCAGAAGAACCGCGCGAGGAAAATCCTTTTATGCATTGTTCAACTCTACAAACAATTCGCACTCCAATCGGTTAAAGGTACGTCTTCGTTAAAATCAGTTTAAATTAAGCGAATGTAAGGGAGATTAAAATAAATAAGAAGATTTTTCCTTTATTCATCAACCACATCAAAGGAAATCCCATTTTGGTTCATTAAATCTCCGGACAGGACCAGGTCTTGTTCCGATCCAAACGAATCCTAACTCCGCCAAACGCCACAGTGTGCACCTAGAAAGTGAACCGAATTGCACTTCATGTGTGTTTTTACTTTTTTTTTAATTTCCCAAGACTTCTATTTCCCTAATTTTCCAAATCCAACGTGAAACGTGCGCGCCTTCGAGCGGTTTTCGATCGGAACAATGGACAATTGATTTAAAAAACACTCCTCACCCGAAGCAGCTGCCAAAGTCAAGAAGTCGTTCGTTGCTCGTTCCTTTTGTTTTTTGTGCATTGCTCAATGCAATTCTCCCTTGCACTCTTCTGTTTTTCTTCTTTTGTATGGTGTCTTGAAGCAAGCCTGGGAAAATTTGGGAACGTTTGATTTTGTTTACCGGGAGTTTTAAATCGCCCATCGATTTCCGCAATCAAAGGGATGGCTAACGATAGTCTCAACAGATCCCTACCCCAGTTTTGACGACCCCAGTGTTCAAGTGTTCCGGAATTGGAATTAAAAATAAGAGCTTTCAATAAGAGAGAATATGTTTTACAAATTGGCAAAAGCAATTAAGGGATGTAACAGCAGGAATCCTTCGAATGTGAAAACGTGCGAAGAAAAATAACAAACATGTGTTAGAAGAAAAAATAAGGAAAATTGGAGTAGGTTCGGATAAGTTTATCGTTTGCTTCTCAAAGACCGGAAAAGAAAGAGGAAGGAAAAACGGCTGACCTTTAAACACCCACACACGTGCGAGCGAATGCAAATGACTCCCAACCCCAACAGACTCAGCATCACATGTCAGTGATTTCCGAATCTCGTATTTCGCCCAAATGCCAGCAAGGCTCGACCCAGGGAAGCTCGGCACGATCGGAGGAGATCAAAACGGCGGCCCCGAGCGGCTGACCATGGGGTAGCTGAGCGTTTTGGGAAAATCACTCCCACTTTCCCACCATTCTCCGAGCCCTCCAAGTCCAAGAGTTCCAAGGAAAGTAGTATTGAGACGTCTGCGAAGGCCTCCCTTCTTCGCCGGCCGAAGAAAGGGGCGTCTTATTTATGTTTAAAAGCCGGCATGTATTTTGCAGTGTTTAGCGTTTCCCGCTCGACATGGAAGCGTTCACCTTCGCGTCCACTTCCAACCTGGTCCGGTCGGCTCGATCGATTCTCAACTCAAAGCGGCACACAACCGACAGTATCACTTCGATCTTGATCGGTTCGGGAGTACTGGCGAGCGCGCGCGCGCGACCGCGATCGGATCGGAAAATCAATCGAAGGGTTTCGATCCCGCAAAGCTATATCCATCCCGCCGGGGGCCTGCCCGCGAGGGACGCGTGAGTCAGCAGCTTCTCATCAGTCGTGGCGGCGGGGAGGCTCGGTCGGACGTCGATTTCGACGATGCCGGCCGCTAACTACTTCACCGACACCCTTCGGAGGGAGGGAGGCTGAGAGGAAGCCCGCGGACGCGTAAACAATCTCCCGCTCGATGGTGATCGCGATTGACAACAATATTTACCGATCGGTCAATCCCCAACCAAGCGGGGACGATGTTCCTCGCAGGATGGATCGATTGGAAAAATGAAAGAGCAGACAAATATATTAAATAATCTTTCGTATTTTACAATCGAATATTGGATTGGATATTTTTTTTTTTTTACCATGGAAAATGAGAGATATAAAATTGAGAGCTTACTTAATTGAGAGCTAGCAAAAATAAAATGTTGCAAACAAAATTTAAAAATTCTCATTAAAAAATAATTCAGTTTCTTTTGAATTTTTTAGCACAAAACAGAAAAACTTAAAAAAATTAAAGAAAATGAAGAGAAACTAAAGTAATTTCAATCAAATAAAGATGCATAAATGAATTTAAAACTCGATTAAAACTTGTTCGAAGACACTTGTTTCAAACTGGGAAGGCTGATCGTAAAACATTCAACCTGCCCTTTTACCGACCGAAGGTCCCCTGCAAGGAGCAAATTGCCACCGCAAACCTTCCCCAAGCAGGAACCGATTTCCTCAACCCATTCAACGCACTCACCGTGCGCCCCGCGCAGTCGGTTCGCAGTTTAGATTAATTGATACCAGATCAAAAGATGAAAATGAGAAATTAATCTTCCCGATCGGGCGGGAGCCAAACAAAAACAAACTCAAGTGGTTCTCAACATCTCGGAAGGCCTCGGAGACTGCGAAGATGGAGACGTCCGGAGGGCGGTGGGAAGTGATTTGGAAGTGAACAGGGTTTCGCGTCACTACCGGTTGCTTCTCTTCTGTCGGTGTTGCCGCCGACGGAACCGAAAAAAAGCCACGACGAAGAAGGGCAATAAGACTTACGCCCGAGTGGAAACGAGACAGTGGGACAGCTCCCTGAGGCGATATCGCAAACAAAACGAGAAAACTCCGAAGGAATTGGGCATCATCGAACGGTGGAGTTGGTTTGGGAAGACGTTACTATTTCAATCCGTCGTGCCAACATCGAACAACTCCCAACGGAAGGTCCATCGAGCTGCGGCTGTCAAAAGCGTGGAACGTGGTGTGATGCGGTTGGAAATGTTACAAACTGGCAAACTTAGGAAGGTTCGTGTGTTTCCTTGAAGAAGCCGCCCTCGATTTGCTTTCATCTTTTCCACCAGCACCCAGCTGATGAGTACGGATTTTTATTTCCATTCCCCTGCACCGAAAAGCGATCGGATTGAGCTCACTCACTCTCGCTGTCGATCGGGAAAGGGAAGGCGAACGGCGATCCGATTTCCATCAATAAACACACAGTCACACAACAGTTTGTGGATCAATTTTTATCTGATCGATCCGATCGATGATGCGAATCTTTAATGCCCGTTGCATTCGACTCGTGGATGCATCCTCGTGGAAAAGGTCGACTTGAAAAGCATTTGCATTTGATGCTTTCCATGCCCAAGAAGAAAAATAATAAAACAATACATTGACATACCTTTTAAAAACTGTTTCCATTCACCCACTGATTTTATTATATTAAACTGAAAGTTATTACTTAACGTCCTTCTGATGGACGTTAAAACTACTGAATCACTTCTTTTGCCAAACTTTCCCCCATTTGTTTTGGGTAATTTAATTTGTTTTATGCTTCTGTGGTTATTAATTGTTAAATAGAAGCTCTATTTCACCCGTCGACGAAAGACCCTGAGCTGCAAAAGTAGTCATTAGCATGTCGGATAACGAGTGAGGAATATATGCAAGTGAAAAATCGATCCCCCCGACACACCAACCCTATACGGGGTGTAATTGAAGTGTGAGATCCTTGGCAGCAGTTGACCGTTTGACCGGACAGCAACAACAAAACACGCATCACCTAACGGGTAGTAAGGACATTCGGATCATCATTTTCCTCCTAAGGTGACCCTCTAGGTTAAAATCAACTTCGAGCGAAAGGGAACAGAACACAAAGAGTGGGTGATGGGGGACAAATTATATGCTTCATCAGCCCTCTGTGTACGCCGGTGGGGATTGTAAAACCATGAAAATATGGGCGACACAAAACATCGCGCTCAGAGAGGGAGAGAGAGAAGAAAACGCTCGCTCCATTGTTTGGTAACAAAATATTCACGAAGTCGTGTAATTACAAAGCAATCGTATCGGAAAATTGATTGTACCTTCGGGCAAGGACGAGTGGGGTAAAAAACTTTCTGCTGACCACACGCAATCCACGTGAAGATGGCTCGCCGATGTAGCAATTGAGTGTTGTTAGGGAAAATTTGCTCCATCAAATATTCAAATGCACCTTTACCGCTTTCCACCGTCGTCGGGAGGAAGGATGTCTCGGTGACCGGGATGTATGTAAATATTTTTTCAAACAATCATTCCGGCAAGCGACAAATTGAGGTCGAAGCCGATGGGAATCAGTGCAGGTGTTGCGAGCAGCTCGGGCTTGGAAAACAGCGACTCTGTTTGATTGACTTCCTGATCAATTGAATTCATTATGACCCGTTGATCATTACTTGAAATGGTTTAAATGTAAACTGTCTTTTTTGTTCCCAACCTAGAAAATTACACTACTGTAAAGCCTCTATCAAATTAACCAAAGGTTAAATAAAGGGAAAACTTGTGAAACACATTCCTTTACACCAAACAAACACTCGCCAACGCGAGCGATTATTAATACACCCTCGTGATTAAACAGTTTTCAGCACATTTTTCTCCCTTTTCGCGAGGGTTGTTAATTTCACCCCGGGGAGTCTGGAGTGGTTGGAGCTCGGCCGCACGATAGCCGTTCCTAAAACCGTTGAATCTCGCGTGATCAGAAGCTTCTAGTCTTTTCCTGTTGCCGCCGCCAGCCGAACCAAGGGAAAAAGGGACACGTCCAAGGGATGGAATTGCATTTCACACCACGCGAACTGTTTCACGCCTCGTAAGTCTAGTCTGCCGCGAAACTCCGTCCCGCCACGAGTATCAGCGAGGTATTTTTATTTACGTTTAATGTACAAATTGAAAGCATAATTTCCATTTTGCTGCCAGCGATAAATCATCGTTCCGTTCGCGCAACATGACGCACCCGGGAACGATCCAAATCAGGGTCGGAGCGAAAACGGTTCCCCTTTCCCAAAAATGAACCACTTCTACCAGCTGTTGTTGGCACAAGAAATCCCAGGGCCACAACTGATTGGACTCCCGATGGGAAAACCTGCGAAACCGAACCGTTTGCTAATAGGCGATCCTATTCGAACGGACTGTCCGGGTATTTGCCTAACGGAAAGCCGTTAGCCGTTGATTAACTCTTTCACCTTGTTTTTTTTACTTTATTAATTCCGGTGGTCTCCTCCACAAAAAACGGGACTAGGATCCAGAGGATCGTGGCCTAGAGAAACTAGAACCCGTGACACTGGGACTCAATTCCTAGAACTCCTAGTCGCCGCCGATCTGTTTCCCGATGGCCAATGCCAATGATTTAGGGTTTCCCCTTTTCCGGGTGGTTTGGTCTTTGGCCACCCGCTCGGATCGTTCTGACACGTGACAAAAACTCCACGCCGATCCCGCCGATAACGGGAAACGGTTCAGTCGGCTCCGGCGTGGATCGAATTGAATTAAGCCAAGGGAAACGCAGTGAAACATAAGCAATTACCCAAATGAAGGCAAGCATTGAGCGCCTTGACTATTTCTCGAAAATAACGCTAGACGATCCTAGAAATTCGATACTTTTACCGAGTCGACTCTGGCCGCCGACGGTCAGCTCGAGTCTGGGGAAAGACGTCTGTCAATCTCTGGGAGTTGCCGTCGAAACAAAAAGCGAACGAATCACTCGTGATGATCTATCGCGCAACTAGGAAGTCCTACCGCCCGTGGCTATTTTGAGTAAAAAGTCTATCGAAATGGTATAAACATCTCCCATAGGGAGCCTTCCTTCGGTTCCTTGGGAAATGTATCTGATTTCTTGACGGCGGTGGTGGATCCTTCCGATAAAAACTCTATGACAAGCGGCACAATTTGTCCACGTGTTGGAACTTGATCTAGAGAATCTTTAAAATATGTTTTTGCTGATAGTTTTATGAAAACTTTGTCTTTTTACTTCGACGGAAATCTTAAAGGATCCTCAAAATAACAACAAAAACGTCCCTAGACTAGACGACACACTCGTTCTATGTAGGGGTGGACGGGGTAATACGCACCCCTGAGGCATAACGCACCTTTTCCAATTTCTTATGAAAAACGCATTCTAGTCGCGAAAAAAGTCATTTCCCTGCAAGAATGAACTAAAATATGGTCACCTTGTGAGTTTGATAGCTCTACATAAACAGAAACGCGAAATAAAAGCAAAACTACCAAAATTACCGGTTCGAACCGGTAATTCGTAATTTTGCCGGCGACGAATCTGACGAAATTTTTAAACTTTTAATTTTATCCAAAATTGGTTATTTGAGGAGTGCATTGTACCTCTATTTTGTTGTGTATCTTGCCTCACTTTTATTGTGTATTTTTTCTTTTCGTTTTGGTGCGTATTACCCTTTTTGGAGCATTTTACCTCAAGACAGGTGCGTTTTGCCCCCATCCTGAAATAGTCGACCAAAAATCGCACTTTATTTAAATTGAAAATTTCATGATTTTGGAAGTAAAAACGGCAAAAACTCTCTAATAGGTTACTAGTTAGAACCTTTATGAACCAAATGAGTTAATAAAATCAACAATCCCCAGCCCATTTAATTGAAAATTCAAGAGTTTTCCTTAAGGGGTGCGTATTACCCCGTCCACCCCTAACATCTCCATCCAAGCAACCAACAAATTTATCTTATAGCCACCTTTCTACTAAACTTTACGTAAACGGTGCTTTCTATTTGCACGCTGATCGAACCGGTCGAATAATTAATCACCCAAATGATCAAACGCTCGTACCGCCATCAAACCAGCATCGAAACTGTTGCCTCCAAAATACATTCCACCGCCTGCAGTCCGACCGAGTCTGGGAAGCGACCTGGGACTCCTTACTTTCTACATTCTTCTCATAAGAGCCTCTCTCAGCCAACGCGCGGCAATCATAAATCATAGGCGAAAACTATTTCAACTTCTGTCAACAGCAGCAGCAAAAACATTTCGGCTTCGGAATAGAGCTTCCAAATTCGATTGATTTTCCGCAATGTTTTCGCCGAACCTTTCCCAATCAGTTTACGGATCGAACAGCGATAGAATGGAGCTTCAAATCAGTTGCGAATGAAACAACTAACGACACAGAGAAATACAACTCCTTCCATTACTCAATTAGTCTATTGACATCTTCACCTCGGAGTTCGAGTGGCCGGCCGGATCGTCATCAGCGGTCGAGCGCATCAAGTCTATCGCGTGACGAATGTTGCCCAACACGGGCCGAAGTGTTCCCCACAAAGCACATCCGTCAGGTTCTGCCGGTTGGACCACTTCTAGCTCAAAATCCTATTCCGCACCAGTACAGTACAATTAAACTCAATTAATCCTCCTCCCAACGCGCTTGTGTTGTTTCCCCCAAAACGCCCACCACTGGACGTTTATGATCGGTAGTTCGAGTGCGCAACGATCACAAGTGGACCCTCCTAGAAGTGCTCCTGCAGTGAACGTGGGATGGAGATCACCGGCACATGCTGCTGGACCATTATCAATTTCTGACCGGTGCCGGTCCAGACGAACACACAAACAAACTCAACCTAGCGTCAGTCGAGTGTCAAGACATACGTGACCAAGCACGTCGGAGTCTTCGGAGCGGCGGTGGCCGCAGTTGGTGCGAGAATTAGTCCACAATTGAAACCCACGTACAACAGGCTGATTGAGTTAAGGGTCAAGTGGTAAATATTTTGACCTCAGAATCATTAGAATCAAACGCGGCAAAGCGCGGCTGGTGACAACGAGGGTCGGTGGAGTTTCTACTTAGTCCGGTCCCGCTGACCGGCACCAGCATAATGGAGTGCGGTATGCTCTCTATCCAGCATCATCTTTGCAACCGCCTCGGTTCACCCTCCCATCGCCCCGCTGACCCGCACCAAAGACGCTCCCGAGGAACGACGGGATCACAGATTCTTTGCCGGCGAATGGCGTTTGTTGGCCAATGGAAATTCAATTAGCTGATTGTTTGCGGCCGCGGCCTCGATCCCGAACACCCATCGGGTGACCGATGGTGGACCACCACCAAGTCGCCAGCCGCTGGGGTGCAAGTGTCATCGCTGGCTGCGTTCGTCATAAAAATGTCCACCGAAATCAAATCACGGGATGGCATTAATTTTTATTGACTTCGTTCCGCTCGCCCGAGGAGTTCGTAACAAGTTAAACCATCATCTGCTGGCCATCGAGTCAATAACGGTTGATGAAACGTGAAAAATTACCACATGGAACAAGAAATCAGAAATATTCCTGATTAGCCCACATTTTTTCGTATGTAAATTGAGCTACGTGTCCGAAAAATAATTATTAAAGTTAGCAATTTATGAAATTATTCCCTTTGTGGTCCAAGTAAAGACGATCAAACAACCATTTGAACGTGAAATTTAAATTCAAATCTTAAAACATGATGAAATTTCAAAATAGAGGCATTGTGAGCGTCGAAATAATAAAAATATCCTAAAATCTATTAATTTCACAACGAATTCGATTAAACTAACAATATTTCAGTTGGTTACAGCTCAGACATCGTGCCATATTTTTCGGTCAACCGTGAATGATGACTCAATGATGAGCAAACTACAAACAATAATAAACACTGTTTGATTTTCTATGGTGTGTTGTTGGCTTGAAACTAAACATTTTCATTTTTCCAACCTTTTATTACTTTTACATTTGGGCCGCATAAGTTTTTCCGCCCCGCTCGGGAGTATCGGTGCGTGAGCAAAAAAAGATGCAACAGCTTCGCACCTAACGGTCGAAGCGTTAAGTTCGGAAATCCAAAAGTAATCCTCAACGCGAACGAAAACAAGCAAAGCCTATAAACTGTTGGCATGTTTATGGGCTTTGGACGGGTTTTGTAATTCAGATCCTGGAAACCAATTCATAAACCGGTGGTTTGCTGTTTTTCCTGCCACTACACCGTCCGACATGCTGGTGAGCACAGTAAATCCGCTTCATAAAGCAAAGCAGCAGAGTCTTTACATAACGTTGAGGTTTTCTTTCATAATTGTATTTGTCTAGCAATTTTCCGAACCGTTTCGGCTACGGTCGGTGCGTTGGTCAGTATGTGGCCATTTATTTATGTGTTGTTGAATATTCTACGGACACAACACATAAATTTTACAAATGAAGAATTAACAACTATATCAACACGGAATGTTTTCAAACTACCAGTCATAGTAAAAAAGTAAAATCATTTGTAAAGCTTTTGAAAAACTGTAGGGAAATACTTTTGTCAAATCGGCCTTCTATTAAATTTCACCCTCAAAAGAACCTCAGTAAATTGTGATGATTGAATTAATTACCTTTTCCTCGAAACACTCGCCTGACAGATGAACAGCTACCAATAGTGGACCTTCCCGGTTTAATCCAACCCACCTACTCTTCACCCTCCAACCCTCCAACCAGGACCATTCTCACCCGACAGGAGAAACTTGAGACTTAAAGCTCGAAAGTCTTCTCCGTTGTCGAACCTGTCACACCAGGGCCGTAACCGAAGCGAATCGTATAAACACAAAATCCCCAAACCTGTCCATCTACGGCGTCGACTCTCGCTCGATGTGTCCTCAAGTTGTGAGAAGTCGAGGTTGTCGATTGTTTCATCCCTCGAAAGGAGAACCCGCCCGACCTCTCGGAGTCGCTGATGGGTCCGTACCGAAACAAATTAAAGTCGAAGAAAAGGAACAATTAGATCCATCAAAGCTCCCTCTACCCCCTCGTAACCTTCTTTACCAGGTCGATGAAGCAGCATTACATGCAAACCATGTACCATTTGCAGACACTCCTCCGTTGGGGAGCAACTCCTTCCCGCCGGTGTTGCTCCACATTTGTACGATCGTTTTTATCAAAGGCCCACGGTCCCGACAGGAGCATCTAAAAGGAGCATCAAAGAAGCGGGGAGGCGGCAGGACGGGGACAGGAATTAAGTCGAATTATAATCCACTCAATTTGAGAAACAGATTAAATTGCTCGGAAAGTCAAGCCGCCAACGGACGTTCCCGTGACGATCGTAGGATCCATCCCGGGGCCGAAAAGGCACCAGACAGGCACCCTCCGATCGGGTCTGGCCCGAATGTGTACGCCTGACCACCACCTCCACCACCATAACCTTTACAGGCTCCACCATCAGAGGCGAGTGAAAAATCATCGAACGAGCGATGAAAATGACTTCGAAGAGAAACCGAAAGCTGAGCGGAAGCCGATTTGAGGGGGAAATGGAACCCGCGTAAAGGACGACGGGGAAAGGCTTATCACGAAACAAAAATGTCAACATAAATATTTAAATGTCCCTCCGAGGGACTCGTGTTCATGACATATTTTAGTATAAATAATAGATTACCGATATGCCGGCGCGATCGAGCCCGATTTCGATCCGATACCGACGGCGGTCGGTAGAACGGTAGGGAAAAAGTGGTAAACGGGCGACGGAGAGGAGGGTAAATGTGACAGCCGGTAATCTGCCTTTGATGCTGGGAAGCGGAATTAGCCCGTTCGGTTGTTCGTGTTCGGTCTTTCGGTTTGGGCCGCACGAGAAGCCGATGCGGGATTCATGCTGGCGGCAAATCGAACGATATCGGATTTATGGTTGTCTTCAACGACGACGCCGCCACCGCCGCCGCCACCGTCGTCAGGAAGCGGTGGAATTATGTTCACATTCGGAAGACGAATCGAGAGCGGGCACCCGTTGACAATCATTAAAATGAGTTTAACTTGCTTTCGGATCGATCATTTTGAAGATACCGATACATGAGCCGATACGACTTTAATTTTCATGAACAGGTTAATGTGACCGTTTGAAAGCGATAAAATAAAAACGAAATTACGACCGCCACTTATTGTTTTCTCGATACTAATTTCTAGGACTTAGACAGAAATTTTTTGAAATAATCAACAAATATGCCATATTCTATTTCATAGTTTTATTTCTAGAAGGACACTCATCAAAAAGGAATAATCAAACAATAAAAGAAAACCCATCAACAAAATTCAGATTCCGAAATAATGTTAGGTTTATTTTTAGTGACAAACAAACAAAATACAACTTCAAAACACAGTCAAATAATTCACCCTTTTCATAGAAAATATTGAAACTTATTATACTTTCAACATTAAAGGTTTCAACTATGGAAAATAGTCTTTACCTTTCAAAACACTTATCATTTAATAGTTCAATATTATTTTAAAACATCCAACTGCCAGTTTCTTGAGCTTTATGAATTATTCCGTTTATAACACATTTATGATTTTGTAGTTTTAAAATAAATAACCTACAATGTTGTGGATAGCTTAAATCATCTCACATTCATTATTTAAAAACACATGCTATTATCAGAAGTCAACGCGAGCTCGTTGGAGAAATGTAATTCCATTATACCGCACGATCGTTTACGAACAAATTTCCATTAATACGGCGACCGTGGAACATCCCATTAATTATCAAAATTGT
>KE525333.1:1161166-1178158 GCA_000441895.2 Anopheles sinensis
AGCCGATGTGTTTGTGTCTGTTTGTGTGGTCTTTTTGGCTCGACACTCGATCGGAGCGTGTGGCGATGGCGCCAGGGCGCATCCGAGCTCGGGAAAGGACGTACGGAAAAATACCCCAAAACCCCTTACCTTTTCCTTGCCATCGAAACTCGGCGAGAGGGAAATAAAAGTAAAATGGCTCCCGATGGCGGGACGGCGTGGAAGATAACGAGCGGCCACTGATGGCGATCGGCACGAGGAAACCGACGCAAACGGAAGCTACGAAAGTGACGAACGGTTCGTCGCTTTCGGTTTTCGCTTGTTTTACACCAAACGGTGCGCGGCACGCGATCACGCGAGATCTGCAAGGAGTCATGTTTGGCAGCAGAAAACTCACCGACAGCCGCAACCGGGACGGCGCTAGAGTGTCTCGTTTGGGGCACAAAACATGACCGGTGGCAAATTTTCCGCCCCAGGCGCCCCCTTCGTAGCGACTGCATTTTTAATTAACGGTCCTTTCCCCTGCACAAAGATTGTCTCGCGTCACGTCGGCATCGGAATGGAGCTGCGCACGGTGGCAAATTGCGGTCCCATAAATTGGTCGCCTCACGAATGCACCTGAATGCACGAAAAGCCGATGTGATATTGAGGAAAAAACGGGTTGAAGCAACCGAGGGAAAAACACCCGTTATGGCGCGGGTTATGGCCGGCAATGGCCTTTCCGCACGCGTATCCTTCTGACATCTTTATAATGTTTTTATTTTATTTTCTACGCTTGTATTTCTTTCCTCCCGCTTCGTTGGAATACTATTTGCGATAGAAACAGCAGCTTAATTTAAAATAAAAAAGAAACAGTAGCTAGTTGTGGCGTCTCACGTAAAGTTGTGGCGCAAGAGCTACAAACCAACAGCTTGCGGCGGAACCGGCGTTTGGCAACAATTTAAAAACCCTCACCAGCTACAAACATGCGCGCGTGGGTTGGCGCACACAAAATGGAACCTGAAGCGGTTTGCTAGCAAACATTTATTTTACCGTTGATTATTTTACTTTTTCTCAAGCTTCTGAAAATGGCAACCCGGCACGGCGTGAAAGAATAAAGCTGTCCCGGGTTGAAACATGGCCTAGGTTCTGCTTTCCTCCACTCCTTACTTTCTACTCCCTCGTGCGTGGCCACTTTTCTTTGAGTATGACTTTATTTTCTAAGCTTTCCACCAATTTGTACACAACACCCTTCACATTAAATATTCATCCATCATTTCCGGGTGGAAGAATTTCCACTCCCGCCCAACGGGGAAATAGAAAATGGCGCATTATTCTAAGCTGCGCCCGCGGACAGCTTGATTTACGGACAAAACTCGGGAAGCTTCAGGCGCCCAAGGAAAACATTTCCAACGGCCATCTTCTAAATGGTCTAAAAGAATAATTTAAACTTCTCGGGAAGAAATATCGACGCAGAAAAAGGGGGTGTCTGGCGGAGGGGGGGAAATTGACAGGCGTGATATCCATTATCGGACCACCTCATAGGTCCATCCTTCCAATAGCGTCACTTCCATCTTCGTTTCCCGTCCTGTCCGCTCCATCTTTTGCGCTCCATTCAATGCAGATTTGCTCGGGGGGGTATTTATACCAAAACATTTTACCGAAACAACTAATTAAGCTAAATATTTATACAACCAGGTTTGGGCCCGAGTGGTAGAGTGATTCGTTTTTTCCTGGCTCACTCTAATCCTCCCGAAATCTTACACCGGCCAATGCTGATCAACCCAACCGCTCGCGCCGTGGAAGAAAAACAGAAGCAACCACTCGATCGTGTCCGGTGTTTTCGGCCCCGACAGTTAGCGTAAATTAGATCTTATCTTTAATTTAATTCAATCTTTCCTTTCCATCAACTAATTTTACTGCGACCCCTCTCGCCTCCTCCCTCACGGCAGGAGCAGACCCGCACGGTACGAAACTAAATAACAACTTTCAAAACACTCAAAACTAAATGTATACAACGCAAACGAGACGAGCAACCATGCTTGCTTTCTTATCAGTTCGAACTAAAATGAAGCTAACTGTCACTCGGTGGAACTGGGAAAGACCGGGCAGCGGGCTTACACATTAAAACAACTCGGTGGCGGTGGCGGCAATGCATAAAATTTACTCTTTATTAATCAGATTATTAGATGCGACTCCGCAACGAGGAGGAAAATGCAAACGAAGTGCCTGCGGCCGGGGTCGGAAGAATTCATAATTTCTCAATTAGGAGAAGAGCCAAGAATGGAGACATAAACGTAGGTTACTTAACGCGCCAAGCACTTTCGGGGCAAAAGGTGAAGGCTAGTGAAGGGGGGAAGCGGTCAAACAAACGAATTGTTTAGTTTAAAAGTGAAGTCTGCGTAAGAAAAAATGTCTTGGACGGTGGTTTAATTTTTTCTCAACAATAACTCATAGACCAATAAATGCCATACGAAAAAAGGCTGCATAGTTTGAAATTGTTTTCGTTCGTTGCTCGAAAAAATGCACCAACCTTAAAATCTTATCAAATCTGGGAATTGTATGCAAAACAAGATCAATTAAAAATTAGATTTGAGGAAGTGTTGTGCTCCACATTTTGTGATGATAAAAACGAAGCTCGATTGCGTAAGACCGTGATGCTTAATCTGAAAAATAAGATTCGCTAAACAGACAAGTCTTGTTAAAGTAGATTCGCTATGATTTCTGTATATTATAGATACTATTTTTTTCTTATAATAAACGGTTGAATTCTAGCCGCTCAAAGGAAGCAAAATATCAAACAAATAATAGTTGATGAGAATATGAGCTACTTCAACAATGCAGATGCGTTAGAATCAACTGTGAATCATAAGCATTAAGGTTTCACTTTAATACATTCGAAACTATTTTTATGCAGTAATTTTTCATCTAGTAAAAAGGATCGAAGCTCAAATAATACCCTCATAAGTTGAAGAAAGTGTTTTTTAGTCAAAACCCGAAGTGTTTGAAAATTAATCTAATCATTTGTTCAATCCTTTCGATATTTTTCAAAAGATTTTATTTGTGTGTATGGACAAGATTGATTCATAAAGCAATGAGATTACATCTCTGTTTTATCTATTTGAAAGTGAAGATGGGTTTGATTGAAAGAAGGTTGAGCAACATCAAAAATATATAAGATATGTTGCGTCGGTATTCTTAGTAGTTATCACGTTATGTACTCGATTAGATGCGTATCACAAAAACCTTAAATTGAAGGAAAAATTGTCCATAACAATCTTGATCCACGATGGCAAATCGTAAATAAACCCTAACCTTACGATATCTGACTAACAAATAAACTGGTCTTTCAAAGAAAACCATAGTAGCTGCTTCTGCCCTACGAAAACTCGAAACCTAATTCCAACACTCCTCCTGACGGCGCCCGACGACACACACAAAAACAAAAATGGAAAACGGCAACGGAAAGCTACTGTCGGTGATGTTTCCTACTCGCGTTGACTAATTGGGTTGTATTTCGCACGTTTAATCTGCCTTTACTGCCAAAATCGTAAAATCGAGCCGAGAAACCGAATCTCCCGAGCCATTCCGAAGCAAGCAGATGGCTATCATCATCCGCGCCCCATCGCCCAGACCCAGGTGGAGGGGGTGAAAACCGGGGAAAAGCGATGGTTTGTAATAAAGACATAAATTATTTAAATATAAATCTCCTACCCGATGCTCCCCGGGGCAGATCGCAATCGCGCACGGAATCACATTTGTGTGTCTCTAGCGAGCCTTTCCGCAAGTTTCACTTCTAATCGCACATTTTGCCCGGACGGAGCGGATCGGTCGGGATCGCAGGAGGGGGCCAGCCAGGCCGCCCGACCGCATTAAGACATCCTAATCGGACCCGATCCGGGCTCCGGTGGATGTTCGGGATGCAGCCAAATGTTGTCCATTTAAGTCGAATCAAAACATTTCTCAACACATTCCAGCGTTGTGCGGGTCGCTCTAATCTGCCGTTCCCTGCCCGTCCCTATGGTCAACCCTTCTGCTTCCCTTCCCCGTGCCACCTGGCCTTCGTTCGGGGCAGTTGAAAGCTGATCAGCCAATAAATCAGCCTAGGCGCGCAGCCGTGGAGCAATTATCGACGCTAAAAACCATCGACCGTAGTCTTCACCTCAAGCTTGGAACCCCTCACACACTCTCCATCCCATTCTCTCCTTCTGAACGATCTCCTTTTACCTCCTTCTTGGACGACTTTCGTGGGTCCCAAATCTTTGACATATGAGGCCCATTCTCCGTGTGAAATGGGGACATGAACGAAAGCACCGTCACCTTAGGGGTCCTAATGCTCGCGAGGCTCAGGGATACCATCACCTCCGCCTCCATCACCACCACCACGTTCGAGCTGCCCATTAAAGGCACGAAAACACTCGTATCCTGTGCCCCGATCGGACGGATGTGGATCATTAGTAGATTCGATTTTTATCTCGCTCTAATTTGCTTCAAGGGGCACGGGACGGTCCGGGTTTGAAATGTTGCACCAAAAAATTCAAAATTACCCTAGCGGCCGATCGAGAACAACTTGTTTTTTTTTTTCTTAATCTTGTCCCAATGAACCGACCATCGAAACCAGAAACGAAGCGTTACCAACCGGAGCGGGATCTGCGGTTCCATATAATTAATAAATCAAATCAATAAATCTAAACATTTATAAATATTTCATTAAACGTGTCAGAATGCGTAAGATTCATAGCGATTGCACGGGGCCGGATGGAAGGGATGGTGGGAAGCAGTGAAGGGGAAGGCATTTACATTTTTATGCTTCACAGCTACATTTGGGCTTCGGTTTAAATTAAGACGGCACCACTGAGGATTTGATCATAGACAGGTTCTAATTGTTTCTCACATCTTGCGCTTCTTTTAAATAATTTGCTGTAGTTGTTGAGGAGTTTGAACCTTTTTATTTGAACAAGAATATTCGTTTTTACTGCTAACCCAATGAAATAAAACCTCAAACAGCTCGAACGAGACAATCAAACGAGTCGGGTTGCCAAAGAAAAGTTCAAAAACCAAAAGTCACAATAACACTAAACAACAACAAAACAACCAACCAACCTGAAACCGTATGTGTTTCCTCGCGCAGCAAACTTTAGCGTTTGTGAAGTAAACAGAATTGACAGCTATAAATTTCCGGATTAGTTTCGGTGGTACTTCGGACTCGAACTCGAACAGATTTGCCCGTCGACTCCACTGCCGTTCGACCGGAGCCCGCTGGTGGCTTGTTGTGACTGGAGGTTTTACTAATTTAGATAAAACATACCGATAAGGCATGGGGTCTACCGTTTTTTCACTTTTTTCTTTGTTGCGGAATCAACTCCAAAAAGTACAAGCGGAATTATTTATTCGCCGAAAGGATACAACGGTTTTGATATTCAAAATTTCACATCGCCACACAGTGTTCCGTTTTCGGCTTTGTTTTATTTGTCCGGCTTTGAAATGTTTCCTTTAACTTTATGTACCGGAAGGCAACACACAACGGCTCATGTGTTTATGTGGCGATGTTTGGCAAGTTGACGCATGAGGTAGAAAAGTTGGTTAGGGAAAAAAACGAGTGGAACGAAAACGTGCAAATGAGGAGGAGTGAACGGGAGTTGACTTAATTGGATTGGAGATATAAAGCACGCGAAAAAAGGCTGCCGTGCCGCATATGATTGACTTACGATTAGAGCCGCTTAGTGGAGGAGGAATTAAAAGCATATGGCTAACCGTCGGAAGGTTAAAACGGATTTGTTTTAAGTATTCCGTGCCGAGAGTCTTTTAGATATTTTTTAATATTTCAACAAATGTTTAACACATAGGTTTAGATAAAATATTCTTTTTATTTTATGAAAATCAACGTCCGTTTTAATTTACTTGAATCTCAAACTCTATATTTTTTACAAACTCTCTTACTGTCAAAATGACAAAGCCTGGAGTTACTTTACTTTCTAATGGCGCTGACTGTAAAATGTTCTTCATCTCCTATCTCCAATCCTGCCGACAATCGGCGTTCGTACCATCCAATATTCGCGTAAGCCCGGCTCATGTCTTATTTTAAAATTATAATCCGAATCTGTTGAGTGTCGGAACGATCTCGCATTCTCCTCGGTTGCAGTATGAACCCTAATGAGCCTTTCTTTCCACCCTTTCCGTCCCAACATCAGCCATGATAATTCGCACCTTCCACCGCGCGGGCTTCAATTTCCACCGGCCATCAATTCCGCAACGGTAGTACCCGATAGAAGATGGACTTTGTGTCAGGTTGTTTGTGGTGCGTATAATTTTGATATATGCACCGACCGTTGCGCGTTGGCCACCGAAAGAAGTTACCCTCGGGAAATCGCAGTGGCTCGGCGCAATATATAAATACTTGGGCACACAGTTCGCACCCGCGCGCTCGACAGGACAGGCCAGTGAAAGGCGAAATAAAAAGGCCCATAAGCTTCATTAACTAACCTCCACCGGTCGTTTGCATCCCTGCAAGATCTCGGCACTCAGACACACAGAGAAACTCATATGGTATGGATATGAAGCCCCCGGAAGAGCCATAAGAAAACTGCGACGCGGGAACGCACCAGTTTGTACCATAGACAACTTAATTGACCCAATCGAAGGCAGCACATCGTAATCACAACACTGCTAACCGCAACCAATTTGGTGCCGGCGACTACGACGACTACGACGACGACAACGACGGCAGCAGCAAACGATGCCGCCATATGCCGCGGGATCAACCGGCGGAAGCTGTCCAACCCCGTTGTTCACCGTTGCTTCGCTTCGAACGAAAGAACCGGTTCGTCGCTTGCCGCCACAGTCTCCAGCGGAGTTGGATTGGGTTGTTGATTTGGGGGTACACGGTCCGAGCACAGCCCAACACCTACAAAGGGTAACCCCCCCCCAACCAGCGAGTGGCCGATGAAGCGACGGGGATGGGGATTTGCGCTTTTTCATTCACGCTTAATTTCCGAGCTCTTGTAAAATTTGTACTTTATTCTATATTTTCATCAATAAATAATGCGCCGCGGTGCACCGCGCAACGAAAGACGACGACACGACCAAAGTGCGGCCTTAAAAGCGTGCATAATTCAGTGACGCATCCTGCGGTTTCTTCTCCCTCGCCTCTTCTCCCATCCACGATGTGGATGAAGATGTCTTCCCGAGTGGAAGTAGCGCATCGCGTTCACAGGTTGAGACAGCGTCATTTACCGCGAATGGAAGCGAAGGCTAATATCATTGCACGAACGATGCAAACCGACTGCATTCACTGAAAGGATTAAAGGGAAAAATAAAACCTGCTCCAGTGAGCAATCCTTTTGAGCAGCCGAGATTTTCAACACAAGTGGTTTAGTTGCGTGCCGTAAAAAAAGGTAATTGTACCGTTTTATAAAAATATATTTGATAGAAAAAAAATTTGTTAAAAATTTCGCACACTAAAATTGGAATGTTGGCCTTTCCTTCTCGGTGAGTCGGCATCCAATATCGCCGCACGGAAGGGGGGCCGGCGCAAAATAATTGGCTAACAAATCCCCCGCTGCTAGGGACACAATTTATACACCAAACAAGAAATAATTCAACCGAAACCAAGCGAAGGCGTCGAGTGAATGGAATAAACTCCAAACCAACGGTTCGAGCAAGCATTAATGAAGACGTTATGTTGCGGTGCAGTATTCCATTGTGGAACTAAAATAATATTCTTAAACTTTCGAAATCAATCTTAATCGCCATAATTTCAAGATCAACTATATTTCACCCGAAACCTTTGCTGGCCGTACTTAATTTGTCAACGTTAAAGCGAAAAACTGTCATCGAGCGAACAGGAATGCGAAGGGGAAAAGACCGACCGATCAAGGAGATCAATCCTCTCTCAAATGGATTGATCACCGCCGCGGCTCCCCATCAGACTAATGGATTTATTCCCTCCCCGTTCCTTCGCCCCACTTGCCCCATGGTTTTACGCAAACGACAAGTCATCGAGACGGAACATGAGACGGACTTTATCAATCTTCAACTCCTACCGCGTTATCGCGCGATCCGCGGTGGATATAGGATTAACAAATTTATGAATTGTGTGAATATGTTTTGTCAGTTTCTCAGTTTATGTTCCACCCTCCATCCCAGCCCCCCAAGGTTTCCCGTGGCTTGTGAAGGGAAAAAAGAGAGGGAAAATCATTTCTGCCAAAACGCGATCGATCTGACTGTTGATCGTGTTATTAATATTTTTATTTTGAACGCTTTTTTTGTTTCGTTATCTCATGCTCGCCCATGACTGCGTCGTATGTTGTGCAGCACTTAGGAGCTCGATTCACGCACATTTTGACAGCTCCATCGAATGGTGAGATGAAAGAGACCGTGAGAGGCCAGCGAGGATGGGGGAAGAAAGCCCTTACGCCGATGAAAGTGATCGGTGACCCCGAAAGACAAAAAAACCCAACGAACCCCGCGACGACGAGGACGAAAGGCGATGATGATGTTATTAGCTGTTCATAAGACTGTCTACATTTACATACGTATTGAGCGGGACGAAACACCACTGTAGAACAAAGTTCTCCGGGGTTTGAAGGGAACCCCCTGCCGGGCGGAGGTCGGGACCCCGCCGCAGTCGATCCATTTCCATTCCGATTCGATCCGGATTGCCGTCGGTTTTCCTACCAACCCGATAATGGGTCATTTTTTAAACCATTTTATATACATCTCGCGAGTGTTGTCCGGTCGCGGTCGAGCCTCGGACAAAGGCCGAACAATGCTGCAACATGCTTTTTGATGTGCCAACGAACGATTCGCGGCACAATGGGCTGGCTTTTCTTTGGCCTCGACCGCCGACCGATCCCATGGCGAAACGTTGAGGGTAAAAACTGGAAATGGAAACAAAACAACAACCGCGACTTTTCGGCCCGGTAAACCGTTTAGTCGCGGAACGCCACACGCACCGGCAGGTGTTGATGTCTGTTTCGGCCCATCAGCAGGGGTGACTTCACACCGTGGAGGAATCCTCGCCTCCTCCCCCAGCCACACTTTCTGATCTCATTTTTTAGTTTGAAGTAAACATTTTTGCGCCACCAACACCGACTGATCGCTTCAGTCGCTCGACCGGTGAAACATTTCCCCTAACGTCGGCTCACCATCTGCATACGAATTGCCACCGGAACGATAAGCTTCATCCGCTGCGTGGCCTCAATCGGCCGGCTTCTGCCAAATGCCAACAGGACACTCGACGTCCACCGGGAGGAAGTGGAAAAAATAATCCACTTATCGGTGGCGGTCTCAAGCGAAACCTCTGTAGGGAGTTTTGTTGTCATCGTCGGTGTATAAATAATGCAATTAATTAATTGATTTCCATTCGAGTTTCTCTTAAAATATAGAATTAAGTGAGTCATCTGGATAGCTACTTGATGGCGGCGCGAGATTTCCAACGCTGGGTTATTCTTTCGTTTTTAAGAGAACTGATAGAGTTCTAGACAAAAGTAGTATCCACATCCATATGATGCCAATGGAAACGGAAGATGGAGCTAAGCGATGGAACACCATTGGTTCTTTGGACGTAGCTTTTGCTTATCGTCCATTGTTGATAGTTTTGCGAGAAAACTAGCACGAAATAAATGTTTCAACTGGCGCATTGTTAAAATAAACCTATCAAAACGATTAAAAATGAAACATTAACATGTGGAACTCACAGAGCTGCAAAAACAAATAAAAATGGAGAAGTAGATTACGGAGTATAGAATATTTTATAAATTTAAACCAATTATGATCTAAGCACCATTATTTTCATCATAAATAACATCTATTTTACAGTTTATCATGTAAAATACACGAAAAAAACGCGTTTAATTTTTTCCTAGCCGGTTGTTCCTATGATGGTGGTATCGTGTTCCTATAGTGGTGTTTGTACTTGAAAAACTTGGAAAATACTGAATATATTTTTACTGTAATTTATTTTTGAAGCATATTTAAAACAGAAAGGACAAAAAACTCAGCCCAACGCATTGTCTTGGCCATACACCAAAGCATTCCAATGCTTTTTGCGGAGATGTATAGGCTTAAGAAAATCATGGCAATCCTGATAAATTCATAAGGAATCCAGCATATTAGTACAACCTGTTTGGAATATATGAATTTTGGAGCCTTAATGTATTCCGGAATGGCAAGGTTTATCTTTTCAACACTCCGTAAAAGTTAATACAAACCTTTTAGTTTACTTGCGATGGATTGAATTTAATGATCATTTTTTTCATTCTAGTTTTTTTCTTTTTGCTAATCGATTTAATATAAGGCTATAGAAAATGTTATAATACGATATTGTTTATATGCTGAATTTCGCTATTGCAAGCAATAGTATCAAAAAAGATGTATTATTTTGTCCAATTTTTTTATTTTACTTTTTTTATTAATTGGTCAACACGTTTTTCATTCATTTTATTTTGATTGAAAAATTTCGCATATTAAAGTTTGGCAATAAATCATTCTAATCAATGAGCATTTATTTTGATAACTTAGATAAAACGGTATTGTGAGACATATCGATAGAATTTTCTTATAGTCTTACTATTAACACTCATACTACAAAGTACGTTTGTTACGTTTCTCTCTAAAACAAAAATTAAGGAGAACACATTTTCTTCCTTGAGATTTCTCCTGCCATCAAAACTTCCTTCCGTGCTGTTCATCTTTATTTCACCGCCATATTTCAAACAAACCCTTGCTGCCGTTTGCAACCGTACCCGATGCAATCTTCCAACGATGATGGATTTCTGCCCCGAGGAAACGCAACCAGAACCAAGCACGCGGTCCATTTTGTTTCCCCGATCGGCGATGGCACGTTCCGCTTCCGTGGCAGGAGCAAACGCTAAAACAAACAGCCTGCTTCCCGCCGGCGACGGAATAATATTGAAACAAATGACGTGATAAAAATTATGTTCCAACCCGCCAAAGGCGGTAGCGAGCGAATGGGCTCCTTGCCCGGTGGTTGATGGTCGTTTTTTTGTTTTTAGAGGCGGGCTCAGTCCTTCCATGTTTTCCACTCTTTTCATCGCCCGAAGGCACCTGGAGGAACTGCCGGAGATGCACCGGAAAGATGGAAAGGATTCGAACGAAGGATTCACACGCGCGCGTTGGACGGGGAAATGTTTCCCAACGGCAGTAGCCAACAACGTGGGGCGCCTTATTGAAGAGTTTTAGATTGAACTCACCCTTTCCTCGATGGAAAGGAAAAAAACGAAGAATTCTTTTCTCACCCATAATGCTCGGGGTTTCGAGTCAAGCGATCCGTGGAAAGCCTGGCCCGCAAACAAAACCATAGAACAACAAACGGCTTAAAAGAACAACGAATCGATTCAACCGGGGGCGCGAAAGTAGGCCACAAAGCACCCGCTTTTCAAGTGCCTTCGAGTGGAACGAATTCCAGCAACCGATCGAATTTGTTGTGCCCAATTCGATGCTCATCTTTTCGCTTTGTCGAAAAGGTGGTCCTTTCCCGCAACGCACCACCAACCGATCGCATACGATCGAAGCAGAGTATGTCTTCTACTCGATCATGAGCTTTCCAAAAGATCTAAGGATTCCGTCACCGGCCACTTCCAAAGGATCATCTTTCACGGCACAGGGCGCGGGTGCTGTCAGGAGAATGGATCCGTTGTGTTTAGCGTCGTTCAGGTGTGCGATTTTGATGCTTCCCTTGCGCCCGCCAATCGAACTGTTGCGCCATTGTTGATCCTTCGGTTCGATTTCTCGCTCTACTTGCAATGCGGATAAAAGGTACATGAAGAGAAAGGAAAAACAACAACCCACACGAATGGGAAAGAAAACACGAGCCCCGTAAGGTTTCGAAAGTGTGGCTTTCCGTGCGGCACATGCTTGTGGCTTCTGTTTTCGCGCTCGAAGCTAAACACTGCTGTTTCGGGGAAGCCTTACGGTGTTGAAATGTACACTATATGAAAAATAAAAATGGATAAGGTTTAAAGAAGGAGCAAAATGAATCTTGAAAAAAGCGAACCGCAAGCCAAGCGTGGAAATAAACTGCAACAACCCTCGATCTCAAACGCATCGGTATGAAAGAATCCTTTTGAGATGTAATGGGTCGGACTTGGTGCACTGCTCGTTAAAATTAAAAATGATCTATAAGAAAATTATTGAAGATCAATTTTTCAGCTGTTTTGTGGAATATCATCACTATTCGAAATACTATTCTGTGCAATAAATATGGTGACATTCGATCTCAAAGGACCCGTCCAAGGAATTGGAGAAATGGTAATTTTTGTTTGTAATTAAATGTGTCTTTGACCACCTTGCCATGTTACACGTCGAAATATTCATCCGGATTGGAGATACCATTTATTTTGTGAGCAGCTTCATGCATGATTCTCGTTTTTCGCATAATTTCCATATAATTTGGTATTCCCACGATTGATCGGTTGTTTCGGGTTTGTAAGCATAGATCCAAGTCTCGTCTCCAGAAATAATGCATTGCGTCTTGACAATGTAGATAGATGGCATTGTTTTATACACTTAAGACATATTTATTAACAAACAAAAATCAACATTCCTCCAATTACTTTAACGCTCATTCCTCCATTTGCTCTATTTTCGTGTAAAAAAGCACGAAACTGTTCGTATTCAACATTTTCCTAAACAATGTAATAACTAACTCTCTCTAACCACAACTTACATCAACGGGTGCACATCTTCCAAGGGCATGTCTATAAATAAAACAAGCCGCAATATTTATCGTCCCGCAGCTAAAGCATTGAGACGTTTGCTAAATTTAAAACATTTCTCTCCACCGCCGCGATTCGTTACAGTTGCTTAAGAAAAACGATCGATGTAAATCTTGTCCTCCTCCTGGAAGGCTCCCAACACTCCACCAAACGGAACCGATCGGCGCCCTGTACCGGGGGCCATATTTTATTCATTAGTAACCAAACACCGGCACCAACGTCGAACGTTGGAGGATGCGTTGGGCGTTCGACGGTGAAAACTATCCATTTAGCCGTGTCGTGTCGCCGGCCCACAATCGTCGGCTAGGAAAAGGCGGTCATTGGCTGGGGGTGGGGACGAACGGCAGTAATTGCACACCGGAGGAATTAACCCTTGCCCGGAGCCCGGAACCCCAATCAGCCACCGGAACAAACTTCTGGACGTACTGCGTGTGCAGTACATAAGCTCGCTGACAGATTGTTTTCCACCGTGCAATCTTTTGCGTTGGGTTGCACTTGGAGTGTGTTTCGTGTTATTTTCATCTTCTTACATCCCAGCACATTTTGCGAAGCCCATAAATAACAGTGGCACTAGCGAGCGGGCACAACAACGGCTGGCGATTTCCTTGGCGGAAACATAATGCTCGACCCGAATCGGAAACGGCCACGTAGGCAGGCAGTTATTAGCGCGTTGAAAGCAGCGCGGAGGATGCAACAAAAAACTGTGGCGAACTGAAAAATATCGAAACAAGATAATTTAAATGTTTACACGCAAATTTACACCACATGTGTGTAGTTTGATTTGATTGGATTTTATTATTTATGTGCACCGAGCCGCGTAACCGAATCGGTTGCACAGACACACAGCAGCAGCTATTCCTCCATGCCCTCCACCAACTTGTTGTGGCTTGTCCTGTGATAAATCGTTTTAATGAGTTTTCATTATCCACACGGACCCGGAGAAAGAGCGATCGTCCGGGGGAGCGAATGCGTTGGCGAGGTTCGTCGCTTGCTCACCACCCCTCCAAATAAAAACCTAAAGTCACCGCATTCTCCCACAACAGTCCGAAACACGGGAAGCCTTTCCTTTCCCCAAAAAAAAAACAAACGCAGGTAGCTCAGAGCCCCATCCAATCGGTTTACCAGCTTCTCCCAACAGCTTGCCGACGAGAAAAACGGTGAAAATAATTCCGTTCCCCTGTGGAGTTTGCATGGCGGCCAGCAGGTTCGAGGGCTCCACCCTCTTGGCGTACCCTTTTTCGAAATGATCAATATCTTATTGTTGCAGCACGCAACGCCATCTGCTTTCTGCGTGCCACGCCGTCAACACCATAAGGGTGGAAAAAGGATTTTGAAGCGAAAAAAAAACATTCACGGGTGGAAAACTACACTGGCACGAAACGCAGCACGAGACGGAATCGTGTGGATTATGATGACAAGTGGATGAATTATTGCAAATTTGGAAAAAATAAACACCGCTTGCTTTCCCTGTTGGTTGTAAAATATCGTGACGACGGTAAAGTTGGTACTTTACTTGAGAGATTACTTGTATTTGTTCACTATGCGTTTCGTAAGAGAAACGTGCAATAATTAACACAATTTCCAAATCGAACTCCTATTAATCCATTTTTATCCAAAAAAAAAAGAGCGAAACGCCGTTTTAAAACCTTTTGGTATCACAAATCAAATGTTGTTTCTATTTTCGATTGATTTTTCACCGAATTGGTCACCGAATTTGATTTCAGCTGCTTTATGGCAGCTCGCTGCAGCGCAACGGTTCACCTTGTTTGCTTTCATTTCCAAATATTCGACGTTTCTAGTTTTTAATTCCATTTCATATAAAACCCTCTGCACCTCCCTCCTGCCATCCAGGCTGCCCACTCCCCCGTTGCAGGCTGGCATGCGGTTGGCAAATAAAATCATAAATCTGTTTGAGATCTCAATCAGCACCAAACTATTCGGGCTCGATCGGGCTGGAAAGAGATAAGTGAAGGTAGAAGAGAGGGAGAGAGAGCCGTCACCGTCATGATCGCACGCAGCCGGACCCTAATCCTTTTCCAGTATGGTGCTCCAATCAATTTTATCCATCCAAACTCCTAACGACCCATCGATTGGCCGTCGCTTTTGGACGAGAAAATCCACACCGCTACAAAGTAACTCGGCAGCAGCACGGACCCGGGAGGACGAAAACAGCAGCAGCAGCAGCAACATAGGAGTCACCGGGGGCCTAGCGGGGCCATAAATTTTCACCCATACGATGTCAAAATAATAACAAGCAACCAATAACGCGCCGGGCGTGATCGTAAAGTGACCGCCCGACCGTCCGTTCTCCGTCCGCGGGGAGGAAGGGAGGAGGACAGGGAGGTAATCACACAAACTGGGCACGCATAGCTCGACGGCCGCATCGAGGGGTGCCATAAAAACAAATCAAGCCATCGATCGCTCGGCATCGGAATAACTCCATTTACAACAAATTTTTATTGGCATCCGAAACGAACGGAGTCGCGATCGCGAACAATTTTGCGATCGATCCCGGCTCGGTTAGGGGGAGTGGGGAGATATTGAGGAGAGGTTATAATCTGCAGTCATCCTTTAGCACGAGCCTACGGTTTCCTCCCGAGGACCTTCTGCCCATCCTAGGCACTTGGTCGCAAAAACAAAAAGGAAAACACGAACACGAAGCGGAAAAAGCCGGGACCAAACGGAAGCCGCGCGCGCTCCGAGCACAAACGGAGTGAAAATTTATTTCGATTTACATAAAATAAATAACAATAAAATGGCATAAAAATTCCTTGCCCGACTGACGAGGAACGAGGACGATCGAATCCCTCGACGTCCGAAGTGCGACTTTTTCCCTCCCATCGATGTTAATAACACCACACATTTTGTATTCGAACACCGGCTTGACCGGCCGTTTTTCCGTTTCACCCACTCTTTACCCGGCCGGAGCTGTGTTCGGTTTTATGGGATTCGTTTGAGAAATCAATTTCTACCGATTGAGCAGCCAATTTGAACATACAAGCCATTAATGTGTTATTGCGAAAAAGAAACAAATCTATCAACGATCGTTACGTTGTTCTCGTTCGTCATTAACATTGCGCTTTTGGTGAACAGTATGCATGTTTTATCATGGAAAGATGTTTGAAAAAATCTTGGTAGTAATTTAACTGAATGAAAAGAATATTGTTTAAAATCTAAATATATTAGAGCATTATTCATTGATTTTCCTTCATACATCATCCAGTGTTGAATGGGAAAAAAACAAGAAATGCATGAACAAACTCTCTTCTGCTCATGGCAATATGCAAATTAAAAGGTTATCACATTTGCCGCTTAATTAATTACTGCCACTTGTGTTTGGGTGTGTTTCCAAAGACGACAAACATCGAGAGAATTGCATCGGACTGGTTAATCCTTATCTCCTTTTCACTTTGCTACTTCTTTAACGTTTTCTTGCTTCCCTTTTTTTCTTGCAAAATCGAACCGATCGCTGCTCGATGCAAAACTTTGCTACAAATTAAGAAGTGCGTTTGTGTTACTTCGCAAGGCAACTTCAACCGCGTTCAATATTCTCGAAGCGTTTCAACCTCGCGAACCTGGCACTTGTCATGTTTCATGGTTGCTCTCCGGTGCCGATCGTTGCATGCCGATCGTTTGGAGGGAAAATATTAATGCTTTCCCCCCTCACCACCCCCACTCGTTCGGTTTGGTTGGGGGTAAAATTGAAATGTTTTAATAATAAAATTGCAATTATAATCAAGCGTCATCTGTGCTAAAAAGTTGCTACCTGTTCGCCAGCAGGGTAGTGTGTCTGTATGTACGTTCGAGGGTTTAAGAAGCTTTTTTATGATCGCCTTTTTACCGGGCTTGGCCAGAGTCGGCGAGCAGCCACCCTGGCCGGTCCAGAACGCGCCGGTTAAACGATGATGACGATTAACTTAATGCATCCCCGATGCAGATGAGATGCAGATCGAGTGCCACGGCATAGAGACGGACCGGGGGGAAGGAAGCCCGAGTGGCTCGGTGGATCCGTCCGTTCACACCGGACTTATAAATGTTGTTGCCATTGTGGATGATGTTGATTGCATTTATGCTACCCCCCCCGTATGTCCCCGCCCGACGCCTTCGACCGATGGCCCAAAACGAACCATTCGCTAATCGTTTGCGACTGACTTCGGTTGCAGTTTTGCCTCGGCTGCTGATGATGATTGCTGAAATGGAATAAAAGAACAACGGCAGAAGAAAACAAACGACCCATAAGCTGACCGAAGTCGGCGGGCCCGGAACACAACGGAAGCAAACGAACACACAGCGAAAG
>KE525333.1:1179723-1212319 GCA_000441895.2 Anopheles sinensis
CCCACTTTCAGCCACTCCTTCGCAACCGAACCGAATTATCCTCTCTGGTATTTTTTTTCTTCGATGAAAACCGACACTAATCCGTCACCTGCAGTGCAGCGTTGCAGGTCCCTGAAGGCTCGTGCACGGTCGGTGGACGATCAGTTTCGAAACCGATCTCCGACGATGTTCGTGATGCTACTAAATGTTCTGCCGCAGCCGCCATCGCGAAGGAACTCCTTTTCGGCATGCCAGATCCGTTCCGGTCATTTGGCGGATGAAAGAGGCCGAACGTGGTTGGACCATTAACGCGGCTCGTGAACTAGAAGCTTGTTTCCAATAGGCTCGAAAGTGGAGGCCCATTACGTCCCGTTCGGTGCTTGATCAGCAGCAGGTTTTCAAAAAGAAAGCGGCAAAGGTGAATGAAAATCATTTACAAATAGTTTTCGGGGTAAATAGAGACATTGTTCGTTTTTATTCGTAGAAATAACGACACTTTTAACTTATGTTAAAGATTCCGCTGAAAATAAAAATACGTTAAACAACTGATTATAAAAATTAAAGTTTGCTTCACTAAAACCTATTTTTCCCGTCCGTGAATTTAACATTTTTCCTTCGTGTACCTTAACACGCTTTTCCATACGAGTGACATTTATTAATCTGGAAGTTGATGCTGATTTCGTGAGCGTTATTTGATCACCTTTCGCGCGATGAAAGTTTATCTCAAAACCATTCCAACCCCTTCCCAATTCACCCTCCCCCCATCTGTGCTTCAGTAAAAGGGCAGCTGAGAGAGAAGCGAACAAAAAAAAAGCTAAGAGGACTTCTGAGGACTCCCTCAGCCGACGACGTCACATCAAAACGTGCACACAAACACGGAACGGCGCGCGAACGAACAACAAAAGCGGGAACCGAACGGCAACAGGCCCTTCCCGAGGTCCTGCTCCCCCCCTCCGAGGACTCCCGCTGAGTGCCGCATTTATGCTGCGAAGGCATTTCTGGTTCGGATAAATCATGCGCAGGCTTAAGCCGACAACAGATCGTCGCCAACCCTACGTCGAGCTCCAAAACCTCTCAATCTCAGTCGAGGAGAACGGTCGGTCACGGTTCCCCTTCTGAAGCGTCCCGACGTCAAATCCCCACAAGAACCTTCCGGGGCGAGCCGGTTTCGCCGGTATTCATCTACCACGATCACCCAAATCACCCAATTGCCAGGCCAATCAATGGAGTTGATAACTTCATTTGGACAAATCAAGGCACGCGTTAATTGTCCTGTATTCTGTAAATGTACTTTATCAAAATTTGACAAATAAATTCGGTAGTTTTCTTTCTTGGCATCCTATCGTAAATACTCCAGCATCCTTTCATTATTCTAAGAAATACTCTTTTTGTTCCATGAACCTATCAATCCAGCCCCAACCGCGTGACGAGCTACTCCATCTGCGCCTCGGGAGCCTCCTGGGAGATGCCTGAGATGAGGAATTCAGTTTTGCGGTTAGGTGTTCACCTGGGAAATCCCACCCATCCTTCCCCCTTTCCACCATCGGGAACGGTTGTTTTGTTTTCAATTTCCATCTATTCCGATTAGATTATGGCTGTGACGATGCGAGGTTGCCGCCGCCTGCCACAACCCGTTTGCTGAAACGCTTCGATGCTCTCGATGTCCGATGATGCCGACATTTTATCTAAATATTTTTATCTGTTTATAAGCTACAAGTTAATTTGCTTCCAGCGAGCCCGGGGTCGGAGGGTTATGATCGTTTCATGTGGTGCGAGTGATTCCGAATCCAATTCCGATCGCCGCTTCCCCAGCGGGTCCCGCCCGGTCTTCCAGCCGCAATCCTTTCCCTCATCGGTCATTTTCGGACAACCGTTTTGGGACCGGGCGGTTGGTCAGTTGTGCCGTGCCTTTTGCTTCCTTTCGCAGCGGTATGTTTTTAGTTTCTGTTATTTCTGGGTGTCGGCTTGGCCTATAGGCAGTCGCATATCGCTCATTTGCATAACCCCTTCCATAACTCCCAGCGCGCGCTCGCGCACGCGGGTCAGAAGTGGGAAATGTTTTCCGCCGGTGATATCTTTATCACGCCGCTCGATGGTTCGACGAGTGTTGCTTTCGGGATGTGAGAGAGTCGTTGGTCTTTTTCATGGGACGCATTTATAGCATCTGTTTCAACGCCGTTTATTGGAAGAAAATTTTTGACAGAAAATAAAGAGAAACTTGGAAGGAGATAGATTATGATTATTACTTCTTTGTCAGCATGTTGAGAATGAAGGTGAACTTATGAAGTATTTTCTTTCCATAAGAGTTGGATCTTTAGTGTTACATTCTTATAATTTCTTCAATAAACATACTAAAAAACCGTGAATGTGCCGAGCATATATCTTCAACAAACAAAATGAAATGTTTTTAATCCTCCAGCTGACCTACCACAAGGCAGCGCACTATCCCCGATATTATTCAACAACTTCTCCGCGGATATCTCAAAAATGAAATCAATAAGAAGGTTTGCTTTTGCTGATGACTTCGGAATAACGTACTCTTCTAGTAACACTGAAGAAATCATAAATAGCTTAACATCTGGGATCGACAAATACGCAGAGTTGTGGAAGCTGAAAATCAATGAACCCAAAACTGAGGCGATCTACTTCACTAGATGTACGAGTTCGAGGAAACTCCCTGATCGCAATATCACCATAAACGATACCGATTGCTTGGATTTGCTTGGAATAATGAAATAAGATTCCTCGGGATTTGCCTGGACAAACAGTTAACCTTCAAACAACACGTCCAACAAAAAAATTGTAGTGCCGAGAAAACTGTTAAATCACTCTTTTGTTTTGTGAATAGGAAGTAGAGTTTAAACTTAGGTAACAAACCGTTGTTGTATAAATCACTTATAAGAACCTTACTTCTCTACGCATCACCTATTTAGAGTACATACGCATCAGTACACTTACAGAAGATACATCTTGCCTCCGTGGCATAGTACATATGACATTCATAGAAAAACCTCAATGAAAAAAACTAGTTGTTATACAAAAGAGCTCAGCATCAAGTATAAAATGAAATGCCAAACAAGTCTGAATTACTTACTGAATTCATTATTCAATAATAGCTAAATACTTTCAGTAATACGTTAGGTTAGTTGTTAATTATTGTAATTATTATTATTTTTCTATAATTAGTTGTAAGGTTGTAGGGTAAGGTTACGATTAAAAGAAAAAGCAATTGCAGAGTTTTTTATAGTTTTTCCATTTAGTTACCCTTCCATAACAACAAACCTTGTCAATATATCATATATGATCACTAATCAGCGAAAAAATGCAATAAACACTACTTAATTAAAAACAAACTGAACTGAACTCAATAAACATACTAAATGTCAATATTCTAATGCAGTCCTACAATGCAGTGATAAAAAAGTAAGGATGGCATTCTTCAAATCATCTGTTCACGACACATGAAACCTTTCCGCCTTAACTCTAGTTCCACATCAGATCCACCGGACAAAGATACGGCAAAACATGCTAACCTCAAAGTCTGCAAAACAGACATCCACCCATCGTACCATCCAACTCGCCTTGTTTTCGCGCCAGCCTGCGAAGAACGCAATCGAAAACCTTACATCGTCTTTGGAAAACCCTTCTCTAGGAGTGCAATGTAAATGGCAGCGCTACGACAAATCCGACCGAAAACCCATCGATGCGATACGATCATCCGACGGCTCAAGCATCCTTCTTCCTCCTCCCGGTTGATTTCTTCGGTCCGATAAAGGAAACATCTTCATTACGAAACGCACGGTGGTAATAGGAGATTTATTTCGAAACAATGTTCTCGCTTCTGTCCTGTCGGGTCGATCTTCTGTCCTTTGGTTTCTCCTAGCGAGGAAGGTGACGTCTGTAAGGATTGTAGTAGCGATCGGCTTTAAGAAGCGTTCGAATCTGGCCATCTTGCCACTCACTTCGAGCCGAGCTAAAATATCAGATATCAATCTATTACGACCCTTTTGCGGCAGAAGCAAGCTGAAGGACGAAATTTGTTACATCAACCCCGAGCATCGGGCAGTATCTCCTGTCATCCTTCCGGCGGGTTACATCGTCAGAACGAGGGTAGCAAAAGAAAGGATGCCGCCTCCATTACCAGTAGCGTTTATAGGAACCGTGAGGGAGTTTATTTATCCTTTCCTGATGGAATGTAATCTTCTATAATAGTCGCACACATAGCAGAAAGAAAAGAAACCGCCACAAAGGTACACAATATCTGCTTAAACAGTAGCATGAACAAATAAAAAGGTCATTTCTAATGTTCTTATCAACCCCGCCAATCATGTCCTGGCTAATGGAAAAGGACCTTAGGATCAAACCAAGATGCTCAAAACAGCACACATACCACAAAATAAACGTTCCAATTGTGGGTGATCGTCAAAATACGTTGTGGGAACGTCGTTCCGTAGCTTAAGAATGCCATTTAGATTAAACGGTCGAGAAACAACGCGGCTGACACACGTCGTGAGTCATCCCTTATTTTTTTTGGGAAGGTGTTTTTCGAAGAACCCCGAAAACAAAAGCAGAAAGGAGCTGCGAGACCTCACGGCTGGTGGTAATTAATTTCAGAAGCCATCAGACACTTAAAGATAATCGTGAGTAGTAAATGCTTTGATGAAGAAAATGATGTGTCCCACATTTGGGTGGCAATGCAGCCCAGGTGGTCGTTGACGAGCTAGTTTGATGTGAGTGACTCCCTCGGTATGTTGGTAAGGCTTTTGGAAGTAGTGATAAGAATAAAGAAAATCCTATTTGAATTTTGAAATCGTTCTTCTTCAGAAGCAATGTCGTTGTGCCACTGCAACGAGCTCGAAACTAGAGTAAAAGATGATCAGAAGGCTGGAATATGTTCCAAATAAAAGATATTTTCTTAAAGTTTAAAGTAGGTTAAGTTTAGTTCTTTTTTAGAATATTAAACTATTAAAAATTAATTTCGAATGTATATAAGCTCACCTACTTAGAGTAAATCGCCTTCATCTTAAAATGGAACAATTAAATTAAATTCTATCAATAAATCTTTGCACCGATAACAAAATAAGCACCGATCTATCCTCCAACTCATCCAGCGCCCAACAGTACGCCGGTAGCGATCAAAAGCAGTACGTTCGTATCTTGAACATTTAATTACATGGCACATTGTCGGCGGCAACAATGCTTTCCAGGGCGGCACATAATTGTGTACCACCACAATCACTCAATAACTGACCCACCGATCGCCGCTGCTTTCTTAAATCCCGCGCGTCCGACAACCAGCAAGTTCACACGGCCGGACATAAACATACACTCACACAGAAAAAGGAAAAACCCCGCTAGAACGTAACATTGTGCTCCAAAGGGGTATCGCTGCCCAGAGCGTAACGGCGGCAACCGTTGGAGCGCAAACGATCATGTTTGTTTGATTCCGTGCCAACGCCTTAGCGCCATCTTCCGCCCGAGCGCCCTGTGCTTGTGCTTAATTAGTCTATAATTTGTTTCCAATCCACCCGCCCGGATCGCCCGACTCCGGGGCGATCTTTTCGGGGGAAAACGGGGGCCAACAAAAACCGTCTGACTCATCCTCGCTAATCCCCGCACGCACGCGGGCAAAACGCTTTGCACCGGCGAGAGGTAACGGACCGAGAATGAAGCTCCGGGAACGATGAAACCGCGGCACCGTTTTCCTCGCCCTCGCTCGGGGGGGCTGTGTGTGATTTTCCGCTTCCAATTGCATCGATCGGTCGATCGAAACGGTGCGCGATCGTTCGGGAGGGATTGATTATTTTGTTGTAGCGCGCTACTGAATCATGTAAATTAATGACTCTCCTCCCGAGCTGGTCGAATGCAGAACCGGTACGATCGCAGCTCCTGACAGGAAGCGCCTGAAAACGACGTTCTAGACGTACCGTTCGTTTGAGGAAAATCATTCATTCCACCATTGTGCAAACTATTGTGTAGCGGAGGTTATTTTCGATGATGTACAATAGACTGTAAAAATATGTTTTTAAGATTCCGGCATTAAATGTAGAGGGTTCAGTATTTTGAAAAAAGTTGAATTAAACTTGTCATCAAATGATCGATTGGAGCATTAACAAAACATTTTTTTTTCTAAGGCAGGAAATAGTTAAACTTATCTGTATCGAAATATCAACCCATCCTTTTGCTTCTCATCTTCCATTTCCGCCCAATTTGGGAAAAATAATCACTCTTACATTGAATGATTCTGGTTTGATCGAATCCTTCAACGGACAATCGGAGCTTGGCAGGAATGCTATTCTCAACAGAACCCAAACTATTCTCCGAACCCAGCCAGCGATCCGTAAGCTGACTAAATTGATGTTTGTTTTGTCCAACTTTTTGTGCACGACAACTGTAACCGACCGTGTGTTTGAGATCTACACAGCATATTGCCAAAAATCGGATTTGTCTGAAGTTTACCATTCCCAGAATTGATCATTGGGCTTGGGCTTGTTGGAAACAGGACAATTTAACAGCAATAGCACAGTAGGATGTCATCCTAGAGCGATCCTCACAGCGTGTCACCAGCCGTTCCGTGTACCGGACGGAATTGGTCAAATATTTGACTTTCCACAGGCAACCTTCAACCGATTGGTATGGCAAAACAAAGACAACAACAACAACGGGACGATATCACCATTCAGAAATTGTACTTTATTTACTTTAGCCCTAAATTATGTCCCGATCAACTCGATGTGCTAATCCTTCGCCAGCCAGGACCTTCGGAATCTGTTTGATCAACAAATTGTCAATGATTCGATCGGTTTTTTTGGGACACGACAGTTGTACCCATTTATCATTATTATATTACCTTTTAATATTGATTCCTGTTTGGTTCTTTTATCCCCCTCTCTCTTCTGCTACCATTCAATCGCAATAAGCCCTCCGCTTTTCCGAGCTAATGTTGGGTTTCGGTGACAGTTCCGACGCCGGTCCCGATTAAATCCGACTTCTTCATTGCTTCTCGGGACAACTGACGGGAGAACACCATCCTGCTTACCCCTTTTGAACCTACGGAAAATCCCTTCGTTATCCCTTCCTTTTCGAGACTCTGCACTTTTTTTCATATCTCTTCTTTTTTTCAGAAAACAGAACCAAAAGCAATGGAATGGTCTCCCAGCAGGCTCGTTGACGGAGACACCTTTCGAAGTTTCGAGGCCCGATGTATCCCTGCGCCCTTCGGCAGCATGATCCGTGTGCTCTCGGTCGCTTTTAACACTCCTTTGATTCCGGTTTGAAACTTGTTAAATGTTCCACTTTTATCCCTCTCAATATTTCATCGCACCGTGGACGTTTGCGACGAGTATCGAACGGATTTCTCTGAACGAGAAGAAAAACATAAAGCGAACAACCACAAACTGGAGGTCCCAAAATGGATGCTTTCTTCGGGGCGATCGGAAGGCTTTAACCTAATAACATAACAATATCAATGTATGCACCTTCAAGGACCTCGGCCCCGGGCACGGCACTTTCCAGCATCTGCCACTAGCGAGCTCTCAGCTTCGGGTCCTAAAGGCAGCACCTCGGCAACCATAATCCGGCACCGCCATGGTTCACGTCGAAAGGGAATCGGGACTCGGGGGCTTTACTCCGCTAACCAGCTTGGCAGATTTTTCTGTTAGCTCCCGATGGCACCAACTGGATTTCTTCGGTCTCGAGTGGAATTATCATGCTGTTCGCACTCGCATTAACACTTCCCGAAACAGGGTGACGACAAAACGATCCGACCCGGTTGGTACTTGAAATAATTTAACGTTCAATTGTCGCCGCAAGCTGTCCGGTTATCCTGGTGGATTTCCAAAAACCTCTCTCCAGATATCTCGGAAAACGAAGGACACACACAGCTCCCTTTGGCCCGTTTTCCTTCGAAACCCGCATTTCTCAAACGGCCAGCAGCTAATTGGGTTCGAAATCGATTCTCAATTAGCCTTCTGCGTCACCGTAAAGCTCTTCAACGGGGCACGAGGGCATTCAAGTGCAACCTGCAGAACGTAATTCCACTTGGAAATCTTCGAGACAGACTTCTGATGGAAGAGAACTTCTCAGAATACGCATTTTCTCTCAAGCCCCGCAGCAAACAATGTGCTAATCCACATTAACGGAATCCAATGTGTATGTTATGGTTTTCTCCTTAGTTTTTCTCAAACAACGCTCAATTGCCTTGGGTTCCTCTATTATTTGTAGAGTCCTTAAGGGAATATGGGTCCTACGTGTCAGAGGGTGCTTAGAAGTGGAAGAAAATCGTTACAACAAATGTTCCGTAACATCGAACGAGAAAGCTTACGCAAAATTGTATTCAAATTGTAGCGAATGTTTTCCCATCTGTTCACTAACAATAGTGATTTTGGGGGATTTTGAAAGCTGTGAATTCCAATGATAAACATGATTGTAGAACCAGAACATTATTTGAAACAACAAACACCCAAGCAAGATTAATTATTCAACAGCTTTAACTTGACGATTCTATTATCGAACAGTAATATCAAAAAAGTATTTGAAACTGACCACATTTGAACGATAAACCTAAGCTTTCAACACAAATAAAACATCTAGTTATTTCATATCCAATTTCAATTGCTTTATTCAATTAATGTATGTACAAATCAAATAAATATATTTTCAAATATCTCCACAAACCGCATGTTTTGGTTAAATAAAATAAACTTCAGAAGCGTTATCCGATACGTTTTTCTAAAGATTGCCCCAATTCTCTTTAATGAACCGGCATCATGCCACCGAATCAAACCCATTCCTTCTTTGTTAGTTTATACATAGTTTTTTTTAAATGAAAAACCAACACAGAAAAACATGATTACTCAGGTACAGATGAAAATGAAGAAATAAACGATAGCACATCTAGTGACCACGTCCAAGACGTCCCTCTGAAGACGCTTGCCGTAACCGCGGAGCGAAAAGAGACGTCGCAAAGTAGCGTGCTTGGCTACGGCCCTTGAGACCCTCGACGGGATTCTCCTCCCTCTCGCCTGTTGAAGTGGTGGGAATGGAAAACATATGCCCCCTTTGACAAAGACGTATTTATTTACGTGGAAATGTTGCTTTATGAAGTAAGCCATCAAGAAACGGAGCGAAAATAACGATGATAAGAAAAGAGAAAACCAACCGTATCCAATTCGCTTTCCGCTCCACCGCACCGCACCGGGGCCAAGGAGGGAGGGCTTCCGGCGCTGGCCAGTGCCGTAGTGGCTGGACAGTAGACGGCGACACCTTCGAGAAGGTGACACACACAAACACGTACATGCTGCACGGAAGCGAAAGAAACCGTCGTCGTCATTCGCGTCTTTGATGCAAGAAACACGACAAAAGAAATGCAATCGAAGCAACCCTCAAGCCAAAGCGCGATAGTGTCCCGATCAGGGAAGAAGGAGCAAGGTAAACTAGAAAGAAAGAAAGAAAGAAAAAGGGGGAGCCATAGAACCTGCCGTCGCTTCCCATCTGCCCCTCAAAATGGCGTGTGGTGAGAGAAAATATTTTCATTAAAATTTACATACATTTTCACTGCCTACCGTTTCGTTTTGGTAAGTTTATTCGTCCACCGGTTTGCCTTGGAAGGACCGCCGAAAGCCGCCGATCGGATTTACACGCTAAGGCTCGAATTAATGAGGATTTTTTCCCCCACCCACCGACCTCACCCTCCTCCGGTGTCACGTGTCTTTTGATTCACCTCCCGAGCTCGAATCGGAGTGCAGCATAAATTTATGAATCGAAACACATGTCGTAAGTACCTCTATTGTGCGCAACCAAGGTCCGCGACCGGCCACAGCTTCTCCTTCTTCCAAAACCCCCTTTTCTGCCCCCTTTCCCACCATCCTGTACGCGACGGCGTATAAAACTGGAATAACACTTCGCGCATAATAGATATTGATAAATAAACAAACAATAAAAATATGCAAATCAGAAGAGCGGGCACTTTTTGGATACAAACCGGTGGGAGTTTCTTTACGTACGGCTTGCTTTGTTTGGCCTTGGCAGTTGGTTGCCCAAAAGCAACTTTGTCCTTTCGAAGCTTTCGATGGTCGAAAGGGAAGTAAGGGGAAGTGCGAGCGATTTGACACAATTATTACGCGTTGTATAAAGGGTAACCGTGGGTGACTAACTGGTGGCAAATGCGCAGTTTGATTTATTTTATGGCCCTGTGAACTGTTCACACTTGGGGTGTTAAGTTTCCTGTACCTGAAATGTGCGCAAAACAATATTTTTACCCAAGAAACGCCAATGAGCTACATTATAAATGACTCAAGGACGATATAAATGCGTCATGAGAAGTATGATTGTGAAGCTTGTAACTAATATTTGATATTAAATACTTTTTCTACAAATTTTATTTGTAAATGCCATCGATTTTCGAAAAGTAACCCATTCTAATAGGAACCAATCATAAGCGCCATTTTCTTGTGCGACTCTCTGCTCTACATAAGCCCTCCCTCTCCTCCGGCAAAGACTCCTTTGATTGATGTACTTTTCTCACTACATTCGCTCGTCACAATACGCACCTGCACTAGCGTCGCCATTTCCTTCGCCTTTTCTGCCATCGGTCGGAAAATCTCGGAAACAAACGGAGGTAATTTGATTTCGTTTGTTATGTGCCCAAGACAAGGAGAAGTACAAAAACACGCCGCACCGTAAATAAAAGGAGCGCTCGGACACAATCGGACGGGCAGGAGGAAAACGTCGAAAACAATGCCAGAGGAGTCTGGCAGGGCAGAAGTCCAGCCAGTGTTGCCAGCTCGTCACCTGTTCCGCAAAAAAACAGCCGAGAATGGAGGAGAGTTGGGAAGTAACGTTGAATAAACGAGGCACACATGACGGAACCATCCGGTTGGCCATTTTCGCTTCCCTTCCCGTCCTCCCGTTCCCCTTTCGTTCCCTTCCACGGGAAAAAGGAGTGACACCAAACGAAGAAACAACAACCGTTCAATCAAAACCAAACCGAACACAAAACAATCACAATACAATAAAAAAATAAAATAAAACTGGACCAAACCAAAGGAGCGGAAGTCGCGCGATGTTTCAGGTGTGTATGTTTGCTTTCCTTCGTGCCGGGGCGCAGCAGGCGTTGAAAAAGGATTAAAAATGGTTTCCTTTGCCGCGAAGGACACAGCGAGCCAACCCTTCGGCTTCGTCCCAGGTTCTGGCCCCGTGCCTGCCTTCCATTTTCTGGAATCGTTTTAATGAACAGCAGTTCGCTTTCGTTCCGGTCAGCGTTTTTGCGGCTACCGTTGCCGTGTCGGAACGTGTTGGACATTTGCATAAAGCGGAACTCGTTGTCGGATGGTGCTCGAATTAATTACTTCCTGAAACGGTGGCGTTCCACTTCCTCAACTGCAACTGGGATAGAGTTTCGTACCGCTGGATTCATTTTCCGACAAAAGCCATTCAAAACAAACGAGGCAGGATGCATTTTTTAATAAAAACTGCTACCAAAAGCAAAATGTATAAGCAAAGTGTATAAAAAGATGACTAAAATATTAAAAGAACCTTAGTCTTCAATACATAGAAGTTTTCAATACTTCTTCATGTTTAATATATTTGTATTCATAATTCTATTTGAATTGAAAGCATCTTTTCACATTAAACTTGTGCTAAAAGTACATTTCGGTATTATTTCTCATATGTCTATAAGTGATTGATGACTTTTCCGAAGTTACGCCCGTTTTTCTCCCATAACAATTCAAACGAGAGCGATTGAACATTTTTCCGATGAGAAGCATTTAATTTTAACGACCTTGTAAAAATGATCCGTACAGGATATTTTTTATCAATTTTTTCGCTGACTTGCATCCCTCAAACTAAATGCGACTCCTCCCCCAGCTTCGCCAACTTAATATGACATTCCCGGAAAAAAGTTTGATATAAATAATGAACGATTTTTCGCTGATTTCTCCCCAAATCGCGGGTAATAAAATCTATACAATGGAACCGTTTCGTCCTCCAGCCAGACTACTGGCCATTTTACAGCGCTTTGTGACACCTAACCACGCCACCTATTTTCTTGCATGGCCACGTGTGCGAACGCCGAACCTGCCAACAACCGGGCAGTTTAAATCGGGTAATAAAAGCTGGTTCAAAATAAGACATCAAATGCACGCCGGAGCTGGTTGGTCGTTGATAATATTGATAGAAATCCGAACGTCCCGATGGGCGGAGGGTGAAATCGGTTTTGATTGTCGAGCCGAAGCCAACGAAAAATTGAAATCGAAACGTGCAACTCATGCGGAACGGAACCGGTGGCAATGTTTCGACTTTCCGATAAAAGCCCTTGCTAAGCATACATGTAGTGGAAAACGGCCGCCGTAATCTGTCAGGGTAATCGGGAACATATGCGGCGGGCTGCTCGGGTGAAAAATGGACGCCGTTTGAGTTTTCCCATTCCCGGCCAAGCAATGCCAGAGTCGCACGGCCGAAATCGGTCCGCTGCAGATAAATAAATGTATCCCATTACACATTTGTTATTGTTCGATTAGTTGTTTAACCAGAATAGCTTCGGTCGGTTTAGCTAACATCCTTATCCTCTCCCTCGGCCAATCGCAACGTGAATCGTTTCTCATCATCTTCTCTTAAGCCCACGAATTATGACACACAGTTCGAGCTGGTTTTGACACGGAAGATGCTTTCCCCGTTGGAGGGTTGGTTTTGACAACGGAATTGGGGACCGGGTTTCCCGCTTGCTTCGCTCTTTGGCTCGCTTCCGCGATACATGTTTCCGTTTTGTCGAATATTTCGCGTGTGTCAACTCCGCACCTCCATTTAACATCTTAATCCGGAAGGTCCCGGTGTGGCAAGCATGGCCGCCATGGTGGTTACTATTTATCCCCCTCCAGTGCCTATACAAACATTGGACCGAAAGGTGCTGGGAGGGAAAAAAAGATCATAAATTACTATCATCATTTCGCGCCGCACGGAACCGGGAACGCACGGCTGCGAGAACCGATCAAGGGGAATCGA
Organism: Anopheles sinensis; assembly: GCA_000441895.2. NCBI lineage: Eukaryota > Metazoa > Arthropoda > Insecta > Diptera > Culicidae > Anopheles > Anopheles sinensis. Next base: position 1,192,705 of record KE525333.1, read on the forward strand.
ACATGTTCGCACATTTTCACGCGAATCCACCGAAACCATTTTTCCCCGGATGTTTGTATCGGCCAGATTGTACCCCATATCTTCTTCCTTTTTTTTTCCTCGACCCCGGAAAAGCAAACAGGAAGAAATTTACAAATATTGTCTCGTCGAGCCCTGGCAAAAAGTGTCCAAGCCCTGGAACAACACAACAACGCTTTCCGAACCGTTGCAAATTCGCGAAATGAATTCGTTGACGTGTTGCCATTTCGTTTGGAGGATTTCCACACGGGAAGTTTTTTCCCTTGGCAGAGAAGTGCACCTTTATTGTGGCACGTTTATGACCACAACAATCCGAGCCGAACGGTCCGGGTTCGGTGACAAACGGCTGGTCAGGGGTTGTCAGGAAGGAATGATTACGATGGGAGACAACTTCTTTTGTTTGATCAACAGCAAGCTTTACGGCTTGATTTCCCGAGCGGTAAAACTAATCGAAACTAATGACAGTTCATCGGGAAATCGAGCGGGACGAATTGTTTGACGGTTCATTTGCATAAAACACATTAAACGAGCACATATTACTGGGAAAATTTACCTTCTTCTTTACGCTAATGTGATATATTCATTAAGTTTCATATTTATTTTTTGGCATTTTACAGGTTACATCTTAATCGTTTAATTCTATGATTCTCTCAAAGTATTTAACGTATGCATTAAAAAAAATTGACAAATTTTCATCGACGATAAGAAAAAAGTTAACAAAGCTAATTGAATTAATTAAATTTTATTGTAAAGTTACATCACTTAAGTACTTAAAAAATATTTTGACGGCCAGTAAGGCGGCCATACGGTACTTGGTCGAAACTTTAGCCATAGCCGACAAAACCAATCGTGTAAGGATGTTTTTCAGTAGTTGTGTGGCCTACATGACCACCTGCTGCTCCACTTGGGTTTTAAATTGTTGGAATAGATCCTACGTTTAAGATTTAACAAGGTTTTATCAGTTGAAAGTGGTTGAGGGACATAGATAGGATTATTAGTGCTGGAATCGATTATGATATTTGACCGAATTTTGTGATTTTCCGAGCACATGTCTTACAGGAACTTCGAGCCGGTTTGTTTTAGTGACTGGCCTCGATCGCGTCATCTGTATAACAATATCCATCTTTTTTAAATTTTCTTAACTATTTGGCCGGTTGAAGCGATATTTTGATTCAAAAAACGGAATGATTAGGCTATTTTTCGTGATGCCTGTCGTTACGGCTTCTGTTGCAATTAAGAGTCCCGAAGCACAGTACGTGGCCGGACTAAGGGTTCCAAATGATTTTTCAACCTGTCTACTAAAGTGACAAAATAGTTGAAAATTCATATCAGCTGAATTCGGTGGACAAGAAATGTCTAACAAAATCAAACAAGTTCGTTCCGCTATAATGCTGAAAGTTTTTACACGTTATCAAACGAAGATGGTTTGCTGTAAAATTTGTATACTGGAGATTGCCCAAATGCAAAACCAAAGGCGCATTTACCCACCTTTCTTGTTTCCGTTTCCAATGAAAACCTGTGGAAACATTCCCTCACCACCTTTACCGATTGAAAACACCCTCAAAAGTGTACCGAAACGATCACCGTTCGAAATACGATTAATCATCGACCGTTGAATCTCCACTCCACGCACGTTGACAACCGGACAAGATCGCACCAATGTGCGGCCAGCATAGGTCGTCCACGACCACGGCCATTGTTATGCTGCCGGGCTGTGTGTGTGAATTGTGGTTACCGTTTGATACCTTAGCATAATTTCTAGCTTTGTTTCGCGCCGTTTGTTTGTTGCCGGCTGCGCCTTGGGTTGGGTTTGATTCGCTCTCTTTCTCTTCCGATTGTCCTTAAGCGTAGACAGAGAGTTCGGGTGTGGACGTGATGGGAGGAAGCCCTTTCCGAAGGGCCTCTGTTGATACAAAATGGCGCTGCGTGGCCTCGGGCCGTTTTCAACAAACTTTTCGAAAACATCTGCTTCCGATGGTGGAAAAGCAAACGGTCCATTAACAGTTCCTTACTTTCGTACATATCTTTTCGGTGCGAGATGCATCCATCTTGAACAAGAAGGTAAATTTAATCCTATCTGCTTGAATTTTAGTCGATGTTAAAGATGTATTATTAATCAACTACACGGGCGGATTTAAACCGATAACTAAAGTTAATAATATATCTAAGTTCTCAATGCTTCTGTTGATTTTCATGATAACTTTAAATGCATCATCAAAATCAAGCATGCAATTCGTAATTAGTTAATTCCAGGCCTAATTTCTCCTTCTGTTCGAAACGAGTGTCTTTTCTCCCTTTATCTTCACCCAACGATCGATGGTGATCATCGAGATAAACGAATTTGGCACACCTTCACCCGTAGGCTGTGTTTATTTAGGCACTTCACAGCTGCTACCTCGACAGCTTCCATGTTGTTTTTCCCTACCGAACCCCCGATGGTTACCGATTTTGCATCCTTTAATTACCGAGCCCTTTAGCGAGCTGCCACCTTCCGGCTTGACTGCACCGAAGCCCGCCCTCGGTACGACGTGCCGGTCTGTAATCTTTTTTTATCATCCTTGAAAAAGGGCGTTTCAGAAGCAACTAACTCGAGCGGGAAAAAGGACTACTGGAAACCCGTTCGAAGCCGGTAGTTACAGAGGCTCGGAAAAGAAATAACAGACCATCGTAACGAGACCTGTTCGGTGCGAGTAATTATCTAATTATTTGCAACTTTCCCGGCCGAAGGCTTCCTAATCCTCGGCAAACCCAACAACTAAGGAGCCACGTCCGGTGGCGGTTCGTCTTTCACCGGTGGTCACTGTGGTCAATTATCAGCTTACCTCAAGTGGGCTTCCTGATGGGCCACTTGGCGTCATTTTGCAAACTCATTGCGCCGCTTCACTTCCCACGAAGCTGGCATCAACCACTTCTATTTTCCCTGAAGCACCTAGAAAGGGCGTGAAGGAAAAATCGGAGCGAAAAATCAGAAGCAAAGTATCATGTTCTCGACTCTCGGCCTCCCGGTGGCTTATCGGTTGCGAGCGATCTAAATCCGTTCCCCGAAGGTTTCCCAGCTTCCCGTCCGTGCGGTTACCATGGACTGCGAGGACTTTCTTCAACATTCTCCTACGAAAAGATGATCTCGAAAAACACGTTAATTACGACCAATGTTTTCTTTTACCTCCTCGTTTTGCAAGTTGGCGAAAAAATAACATCGGTCATGGTTGACGTCCGTTAGGTCTTGCTGTTTCCAGGGAAAGTTGAGCATCCGAAAGGACGCAGTACACTATCCGAAAGCTGATGAAATTTTCCTCTTAGCGAACGGAAGCAATCGGGAGCAGGACCTTCGTTCTTAGCCGTTCGATTATTAGCACACGGCTCGAAGCGAGCTAAGAAAAACATGAATTGTGCATTTGCGCATGTAATTTTATCCCAAGAAAAAAAAATGCGACCCGATATGACGCTCGCAACGACTCCGGTTCCTCCAGAGGGATGCATAATGGGAAAATTGAATAATTGCTAAGGAGCTGCTTTTGTTCCAGTGATTTTTTATTATTTCTTCCACTCGGCACATTGCGGCCTTCTTCTCGAAACCGTGTCTGCTATCAGCTTATTGTTAATTCATGTAGAAAAAAAAACACAAGTGCAACTCTTCAGCCCGTTCTAGGGCCACAAAGCGTCAAAACAATGTTCGGCTCGAAACCTCCGTCCAACCGAGGACGAATTTTGGCGGCACGGTACAAACGACTCGCAGCACAAAACCTCCGCTGGACACCGCGCCATAGAAGCCCACCGTTCCTGCAGCTCCTTTCCAGACCAATCGGGGCTACGATTTGGGGCCTGCAGACTGAAACGCGATCCGCTCCGGCCAATAGATTTCGAGCTCGGGTTCGTCGCTTGCTGTCTGCGCGGTTCCGCGACGCGGCTGTCACGGGGAGGACTCTTCTACGCCATTTAAACATTCAAATGCGCGAACGGTGAGAGGAGAGTGGGGTAACAAGAGAGGTTTAATCCACGCGAAAACAAGCAACACCAAACAAACTAAGCCGCCTGAGAACCGAACGCAAACGTTTTCTTTTGTATTTCTTCGTTCTGAAGGAATCCTTGAAGGGTTTGTCTTGTATGTGTTCCTTAAAAATCTGAACTTGCTTGACTGAAATGATTTATATGACGACATAATCAACCAATTCAGCTTCATACAGTATAATTTTTCAAGTCTTATGACTTTTTGTCACTTTAAACCTTTACTTTTATCAAACCTTAAATATCAAATCTGAAACCTCCAATGTTTCTAAATTAAATCACTGATAAAATATTCGAAACAAATTTCATCTTCACGAATCTGGATTGTATTAGTTATGATATTATTTACAGGATTTACACCAGTACGGCAATCAAATCCAGATTCCTGGGCCTTCGCAAGCTAATCTGATGACGTAGACCTCTTAGGAGTAAGGACCGGCAATAAGGGCCATATGTCCCACGAATCAAACCTAACCTATATATTAAGATGTGACTTACAGCCAAGCTCAAACTAAACAAACAAAATGTCGTATTGAATTTTGCTTCAATCTGTTTTCCCACAAGACTAACAATTTACAAATTTTAAAGAACAGTGATTGGAAACAATGCACTATTCGGTCTGGCCGGGAGAACATGTTGATAAATACGTCGCTCGGTAGGGCCACTTCCGTGTTTTCCTCTGTTGACATACAAACTAATTTTCGACACATTCTTCTCACACTCGGCCCCGATCCGTGCACCGCAGTGGCGCAGTTTGACATCAACATGATATCATAATTTGGCCATCCGCCTCGCCATGTTCACGCCGATGGTAACATTACCTCCTCAATTATGCTCCCTTTTTGGGCAGAAAGGATAAACCAACGTGTCTCTCTCTCTCGCTCTCTTTTATTTTCGCTGCATCCAAATGAACCGACTGCCCGCGAGGCATTTTCCTTCCGCCTGGCCAGAAGGGATACAAAAGGATACCCCCAGCGGGCGCTGCGTGGCCAACCTCAACGGAAAATGCTCTTTTCGCTTACGGGTTCGTATTTTTTCCCCCTTAAGGCCCGCTCATGGCGCAACCAAACACCGGGTTGTAATTTCAAACCGCAAAACATTGTGACTACGCTGCCGCAAACTTTCCGCCCGGTCCGAGGTTCCCAACCTGGCGTGAATCGCCCGAAGGCATGCATCCACATCAACCACCACACAAACACTGGCCCGCAGAAGAAGGGAAAAAATCTGTCATCATTTTACGTTCCCGCCATTCATTAGCAGATAACTATTTCCTATTTCGTCGGCTCGAACTGGGTTGGCTGAGCATCGAACTTTGCTGCCACGTTGCGTCCGATTGCCGGTGAACAGGCGGTGAAATTCGAGCGACCACCGAGCTACGAACGGGCTTTGGCCCGAATTCGGAAGAAAATCTCGCAACCGGACCCGTTCCGCAAACTTAGGAGAGAACCGAGGGTCGAACGCGTTACGAAAAACATAAACATTCCTAGAGCCCCGGATAATCCCGGACTTCCTGGCCACAGCTTTGTGGGGTTTTGCTAGACTCTCGCCACTCTGAGTAGAGAGGAGTAGGAAAAAGGGAAAAAGAAAAACTGCCACGAGACTTCACCCGCACGACGTGCCGTGCGCTGATTCTTATCAGCAAAAGAACAGCATCCCTCAAACGAAAATGCGATTATGCGGCGAAGGAGGCGATGATTATCGCGTGGACGTTAGCCACATCCATCGTCAATCGAATGACACGTTTTCGCTGCGTTTTGCGTGGCCATTGAACATTCATTGGTGCTTTATTGCATGCAGACGGTCGACGGGCAGCGAACACCAGGCATTGACGCACGTGTCAGCAGGGAGAAGTAAGTGCGTTCAGAAAGTTATTCCGCCTAACCCGGTGACTTGTGATGGGTCCGATATAAATAACAATAAATAGAGAGATGTTAGGCGTCGTTCAATGTCCATTGGGTGGCGTGTATTTGTTAGACCACTGAGGTATCCCAAGATTTATCTCTGGGGAAACGTTTCTAGAACCCCTTACAAGTAATATTCGGTCGATTTGATACCTTAACAGATTATTTGGAAATCCTACTTTTGAAGTTACTTAAAATTAACTTCATGTTTGAAGATACTTAAAATTATTTAAATATATTCCTCCTTCGTAACCAGTTATGGCCTTAATCTATACGGATGTACTTTTCGTAGAACTCAACAGCATTCCACCACTCAGCAAGATACTGCACCGATACCTCCGATTCCGATCGATCAACCAGTCGATCGATAAAGATCCTGAAGGCTACAACAAGTCGGTAAACAAACATCCGTACTCGGGCGGAATTGGAATTGGAAATCGATCAAATGGTCAAACAGCCGTACAATAAAACCTACCCACTCCTGGACCTTCCTTGGCGACTCGATCCTCGATCGAGTACTGACCACGACACGGAGACCTTCGGCGAATTCCAGCAAAGTTCTGAAACCCAACGGTGTAAACACGGTGTCTATCCGTCCGCTTGTCGCAGTGAGGCACACTTTTCCCATTTGCGTTTGCGTCGGATCCACCGGAGAAAGGCACAGTTTGATATCAGTTCGCATCCATCAAACTCTTACCAGCTCGGGGTGCTGCCGGACCGGGTTTGCCTTGTTTGGAGTTTCAACTCCCGGGACCGATGCCCCCGGGGTCTGCTGTACAGCTTCATCTTGGCGTGGCCACGATGATGCCTGATAAATACCAGTTAACTCGGTGCGTGCGTCACCGTAGGACTACGGATCTCTCTCTCTCTCTCTCTCTCGGCCTGTACCAGAACCGCATGACATGAAGTCTCCCGCGGGAAATCGTGTGGCGTTCCAGACTTTCAGGGAAAAAAGATCGAACGGTTCGTCGGAGTGGTTCCCAAAAAATCGTAAACACAGGCCGAACAATGTAAAGAAGCACCATCCCGGAAAGGGCCGGCCGGAGGCTGCCCGACGACAGCGTCCTAATAGCTGCACCTTTCGACCCGATCAATGAAGGATTCATCATCCGCCTGTCACAACTATCCATTGTTTTGTCTCGTTCCTTCAGTCGCCTTTCGTCGAATCTATCTCCCGCACTTTCCCTTCGAACGAACGGCCCGGAAACGGGATGGGCTGAGGATGTTCTTTTCACCGACGCACCGGTGTCACCGCGCTCCAGGGAGTCCCCCTTGGCCGAAGGATCCGTAGTCCGTTCGGCGGGGGGTTCGAAGTTTTCTCTTTTTTTATTATTATCTTTCCTCAACCATTTTCGGGTGCCATTTTCGTGCCACTTTTGCCCAAGCGCGAGGAAAAACTAGGTGCCAACAGAAGCTCCCGGGGATGTGACCCAAGGGTTTTGTTTACCCTGCCACCCGCGGCTTCGGGGACTCCTGAGTCGGAGTCGCACTCGCAGCAAACCCGGAGATTGTAAAACGTATCCGTTTGTCACAGCGCACGAACCCGATAACGAACCTGCACGGTTCGATACCGAATTGCGATGGTGTATGCAAATTGGACCGTTGCAACCGGGTGGCCTGACTGTGCTGCGATGATCCCGGGATGTCTTCAGTGTCCTGTTTCTCAGAACGGCTAACCCCCGGAACGGCAGGCGTGTGGCCAAAGTTGCTCCGAAAAATTCCGAACAAACCTCACGAGACTTTGTTCGAGAACTTTGCACACTTCGACCAGACCACAGTTTGCCAAACATCGTCGTGTTGTTTTTATGGGCCGTGTAAATTGTCGCCTCACCATAAACAATTTCTCCGCCACGTGGGTGGGAGCATCGATGGGAATGTCCTTAGTGGTAGCTATTTTTATGGTACAGTAGCACAATCAAAGTATAAATCACACACCACAACCTTGAAATCACAAAAACAAACCATAGTGGACCAAGGATTCTAAAAGTCCTACTTTCGAATTTTCTCCCCACCTGGTTTTATTTGATTTTCCCTTCAGCTTCGAAGCATCACAAAAACCGTCAACGGTTTTTCGTGAAATTTATGTGCAACATTGTAGCGCATAAACGAGCACCAGGACAATGTAAGGCTGTGAAACTTGACCCCGAGTCCCCATACAGACTCCATTCGTTATCAGATTAGATTTGCATCTCCGAGCCGCTCACGGTCAATAAACAATGGCCGTACATAAATCAGCAGCAATTAGAATAAACTTGTTCGCTGCAGCGGAGGTAAAAATAATGTACAGAACCATTAGATTCCATCAAATCGCACGCAACCCCTCGGAAATTGTGTCAGCTGTGTTGTTGCGATTTTTATTTACGAGAAAAGTGAATGAAATTTGATCGCCATGAAAAGGAAAAACGAAGCCCGGACGAGCAACGTTCGGTCCATTAGTTTTCCCATCACGAATTCTTTATCATCAGATCAGATCATGGACATTGTTTTCCCGAACCGTACGCTCAGTCGCGAGGCGAAATGGCAAAGGGAACGTTTTCACGGGTAAATTGTTAAACTGTTATCGATACTGCAGAAAAGGTATCGAATGGTAACAAAAGTATGTAGAAATCCTGTGTGAACAATCAAAAGAACCTACATTGGAGGAAAAAGAAGGGCAATCAATAAAACAGTAACAATCTGTTACGATTGGAGATGCCGGGTATCGATCCCGGTACCTCTCACATGCTAAGCGAGCGCTCTACCATCTGAGCTACACCCCCTGTTGTGTAGTGTGCCACAATCAAACAATAGATTTTGGCTTTGATCGACCTTAAAAAATTACTAGGAATAAACTCTACTTTGCTTGAAAATATTTCAACTGTAGTAGTCCAATATAATTGAAAAAGTATATTCCTTAATTGGTGATATCTACTCCTTGTTTATCGTATATTGTTGCAAAATGATCCACGCTACCAGCGTGTAACAATCGCCCGGAAATGGAGTGGCAATAAAATAGAAAACATCAACAAACAGCAACCAGTTCGATAGATAAGACTCAGGATAAATCCAGCAATCCGGTCCTAGCACAATCGAACCTCAAAGCATCCTATCCATTGGATTCCCGCTTGTTTCCCTGCCCTTGTGTTTTTTGTGCGCCCCTACCATTGCCCTTGGATTCCAAACTGGATAAACTAGCTCGATTGTAATCCGATATCGGTCCAATTGTTTGTTTGTCGTGCAGCGCGGCCATACCATGGCACCCCTCGATTTTGTCACCACCGAAAAAAAGGAACGCTTCCAGGACGAGCCAGTACTATAGAAAGGTGAAAAGAGAAAGAGAGAAGGAAAGCAAATAAAACCTACTCGTAATCAGCTACTTTGAATCAAATTTATATTTATTATTGCAACATTCGTCCATATAATCATCGGGACGGTAGTGTCAAAGGGACACACACATAAACTAGCTTCAAGTTGAGCCCTAGAAAGTTAGTTCCAGGACACGTTCCCCCAATGGAGGAAAAACTTGGGAAGAAAAATGTAACTCACATGAACCACCTATGGTCCCTTACTTTTCCCCGAGTGAAAATTACAAATTAATAACATTGTCACAGGACATGTGCTCATCCTTTGCGTTCGGTGTCGTACTGACACCAGGCCACGGGCAAACCCGGAAGCGAATGCCGTCCGGAAGAGCTTCCTGTGCCGCAACCGTCCGTTTGAAGATGTCTCCTGGCGCCGCCGTTCGGCGGTGTCGTCCTTTGCGGTCCTTTTGCGAAAGGACGCTGGGTGAACGAAGCCGATTCGGCAAAACATGAAAGCCGACCGGGAATAAACCGACGACATCCGATCGCGATCGACGATGTAAAAGTATCGAATTTCGTGGGGAAATTCGTTGCCGGCGGATCCGTAACTGCAATCCGTTCATCCGTTGGAATATTCGAATTTAAGAACGACTGATCCCGTGGAGGTTTTCATGGAAAAGTAAAGAAAAAATCGGAGGAGTTGCAGGACGAGAACTTCTTCACAACAGATGGCGAGAATAAACGGGTCTTGAAATAATAATTATAAGGCGGTCCCATCTTAACCGATGTTTTCAATCAAAAAGTGCCAGATCTCTTTTTATGTTATGAAAATACACAAGAAGAGAACAAATGTTGATGAGTCGATGGACTCATTCTTCGATTTATTATTCGTATCGCTTGATTCTATTCTAGTAGTATGTTTTATACTCCCGAGTGCAATAAATTCCTTACATTCGTCAATGTTCCCCATTTCTTGGTACAACGTTTAGCAAATTTGCCATGCAGGTGACAATCATAAATAAAACATAGAAAAAGTCACACAATGCTTCCGTTAAGGTATATTACAACCATGTTTATTTTCATCAGGCTTATCGTGAATGGTTGAAATTGATCTATTTATATCATCCCATGGGTAGTAAAAGGTGAGAGTGGAATGAAAAACGAATGTATTCTGTGTCTATATTCTGCCACATTAACAACCAGGACTTGGTGCACGCAGGACACACTTCTCAGCACGACGTCGATCGAGGACGTGTTGTCGGGATCCTGCAGGCTTCCGGTCCCAATCCAAACTCCGACTCGCAACGGGTCGCACACCAAGGATATTTTATGGTGGGGTCTCATATACATTGTCGAAATAAGCCATCATCCACACAGCAACGGTGCGTTCGTAAACCACGAAGCGAAGGCAAACAAAAATACGTCAACAATGGCAGAAAGCTCCAATCCGTCCAGGAATTTCAACGTCAAGCAAATGGGCACAAAGGAACCTGAGACTTGTTGTTCTCCTCACCAGCCATATTGCACTTTATGATCGGTTTTGTCCGGCAAGAAACCTACAGAAAGAAGAATTTTCATTATTCTCCGCCGTGTTTCCAAATAACTCGACAGAAACGTCAAACCAGCAACCATTGCTCAGTTGGGATGGTAATGGGATGTTGAAGAGAAGAAACTGTTAAACCACGGTTGAATGAGTGAAGCAGGAAGTGTTCAAAAACTTAATATTCTTGCCCGGTTTAACTCGGTGTAAATAATAAACTTTTCAGCTTCTATTCAATTTCACTGCATTTTTCATCCCTCCAACTTTGAAACCGTATCCAGGCTCGTACGATAATCCGTCACTTTAACAAACAAATAGACGTAAACAAAGTCGCCGAATGTCGCGAACCATTAATCCTCCTAATAATGACGATTAGAGGCGAGTTAACGACGTGACCGTCTTGGCAACAGCGACTCCGGTACGGTCCACCCCTACAAGTACACCGGACAAGATTCAGTCAGTTAAAGAAAGATTGAAGACGCTGGGTACCGTGCGTCCAACAAACATTCCATCGATCTACGTACGTTTGACAAAGGGTGGACCTTTTGTAAACGGAAAAAAGAAGAATCTCAAAAGAAGCTTAACAACACAAACATCGAGGCATGCTGCGAGTCGCCTCGGACAAACAGTTGAAGAAAACTATTTCTGATGGAAACTCGCGCCGAGCCACTGGGCGGAAGAAAAATGATGATTGAAACATCAAAACGCACCAATAATCGTCTCATCGTTATTTTCCAACACCTGAACGGCGGTTCGAGAAATTGAAAATAAAAACGCCATATATTATGACATATCGCTATTGTTCATTTTAATATTTATGACGTATAATTTATCTTCCCTCCACCAGCAAGAGAGCTGCACCAGTTTCGGACGTTGTTTCTGCTGCTTTCCACCGGGGCAGGGATTTTCTTTACCCATTCATTCCCATCTTCAGACGTGACTTTTATTGATAAGTGTACACTCGTCGCCATCCTCACCGTTGTCGTTCGGGCCGTCATCGGTTTGTGGTCTTTGTTGCCGGTGTGTGAACATTCGCCGAATGCTGTTGGTGGTGGGAAACAAACGATGTCTTCCATGTCCATGGCCCGCGCCCTCCACTGCCAAGGACGAGTTGCGAAGTGTTCGTTGCCCTCAGAGTTCAGAGTCAAGCACAGCGTGATTTCCCGAAGAGATGTGTCGGAATCAAACTCCCATCCCAGGAAATCGCCCAATGCAACAGGTTGCCATGGAAACGGAGTAAGAAATCGGTCCCATAAGTACACGCGCTCGGATTTGGATTCGGTTTGGACGCTGTCGAAAGCCGATTGAACTGATTTATGACGATCGTCGTCGGTTTCCCGGGTTGAAGGTGTCGGTGTTGAGAAGGATGCCGAGAGAGGACGAATGGAATTCCAGAAGCATACGATGAATAGACCGTGTCGTCGCTACCATTCGATCGTGCTATTAATATTATTTTCCCTATGCAAGGGGAAGTGACCCAGAAGGCACAAGCATTAGAAGGAGTGTAACACGTGAGAAATTATAATTTCCACAACCGAGCTGTTAATCCTCTGGGCAGAACAGTAACAATGAAATTGATATCTCGATTTCTAAAGGCTTAGCATTCACCACTCTCGATGTTCTTTTCAACGGGTTTCGAATGCATCAATTTATCCCTTTGCATTTATTTCAATCCCAGCATCCTTCCACGAATTATGCACATGTTCTCTGGTTCTCGCATCTCGCTTTTCAATCATCATCTTTGTCACCCGTGGCCAACGGGATATCAAACGTACCAGAAACAAACAACAAACATCAATGTACAATCCATCAACTTCCATACAGCAGAAAGTGCACCGATTCGCAAGGAAGCTGGCGAGCCATCCGGGGGCCATTTTGTGTTAGCATCAAATCACGACATCCCATCATCCCGTGCTCAATCATGTGTCCCAACAAATCGCGTTCCTTTCGCCATTCGTTCGCCCATTTCGTTCGGAAGCCATTTTTGCCGCTGTTCGAACCACCGTTTTGCATCTTTTGCAAACCCAGCGGCTCGGAAAACCGGCTCGATTATCGATTTAGACCTTACCGTTCGACATGGGCTCGGTTTTCCTCGGTCGGTATTTCCCTATGCTTTCCTACTGGGAGTTTCAGCCGGCACTCGTCCATCCATCTTTGCTGCCGTTAAAACGATGTATTAGCAAACAGAAAAGGCAAAACAAAACGACGACAACAACAAACTGCCCACCATCGGGGGAGGGGAATAATGTTGTTATTATGATGCTAATGCAAGCCAGCAAGACGGTTTCGGTGCGATGACGTATCGATCGATCTCGTTTACTCGATGCTCCACCTCTCATGTTTCTGTTCAGGTCTCCTTTGGTGACAGGAGACAACAGAATACAAGCGAAACGTCAGCGCGACCGTGATGCATTTTGCAAAAGGATCGGTCAACTTGAGCCGGACATTTTCTAGCCATTCTAGTTGCTAGAAGAAATACCCAAAGGGAAGAGCGAAGAAGCTACCTGCTCGATAAAGAAGCAGCTTGAAGACACTTTGCTGTCCTCTAGATGTTTTGCACGACGGAAACAATGCCCGGTTGCAGCCTCCGCTGCAGTTTGACGTTAGAGCGATCGACGGCTGATCAGCGAACGCTAATTATCGCCCCTATCCGCACCCACCCGTACCCTTTGGTCTTCCACAGGACAGCTGTCAGAATGAAGATGTATCTCGTATGAACACTAGGACGTCCCTTGCGTGGTGAATGCCGCTTCTTCTTGTTGCATGCCCCAACCGTCCATTCCCTTCACCTCGAACTGATCTCGGTAGCAGTGAATTGTTTACCTGTCATGTCAATGCAAATTGCCAACGGTTCCGAGACGAGATGATTGAGTGCCTTCGGGTGCATTTGCGACGCAAAACGATCCCGTGACTTGCAAGGGTGCACGAGGTGCACGTCACCGGCTCTTAGCATTAACGTCTTGATTTGGCACGATCATCCGCTTCCATGTTTTATTTTCATGTTCGTTTTGTTCTACAAATAAGCACTTAAGCAGAGTTAAATTCAAATTGAAAAATAAATCTGAAATCCGGTAAAAGAACTCCACATATCAAATAACAAAATTACGCAAATGAACCGATGAAGGAAAACAGGAACAGCAGTAAGCAACAGCTCCAACCGGAATGAAAGATGAAGAAACAGATCACCGCCAACAGGTATTATTTGTCGGGGCGAACCCGTTCCCACTTTCTTCCCGCTTTCTTCCTGCACCGCTCCCCCCCCCTGGCACCATCAGTCGACCTTTCATTCATGCAAACTCCACCTCGACCGATCGATCTCGCGGGCTCCGGCTCCTTTGCCTTTGATCTTTGGCGGCACCGGCTTCATTGATCGTACGCGATCGGCATTTATTTTTCGGCCACAATTGAATTACACCACACCACCAATCAAACCGGCGAGATGTGCGAGCGAGTTTTTCCGTGCGTTTCCATGTGCTCTGGACTCGTTTTTGAACTCTCCTATACTGTGCATCAAAAGGTCGCAGAAGATTAAATTTTGGAAATATATCTCCATTTCTTTTAATTTATTTTCGCCGATAAAAACGAATTCAAAGGACGACTTGCAAATCGCTTGTGGAAGCTTGCAAACGTAAACCACGATCAAAACGTCATCGGAACAAAAACCGCGCCGCCATCGTCGGTAATTATCAATATTTTCACAACAACGTAAACCCATTCAAAAGTTCGCGTCGACTGGGGCTTTTCTTTTTCGACACCACCACTTCCCCAAACGAACGCAGCGGGGCAAACAATGGCGAAAAGGCTCCGAAAAGGTGGTGGTGGGTTTTTTTTCCCGCCTCCTACAAACTCCCAAACTCGCGAGCAAAGGAAAGAATTCGGGCCGAAAAGTGCGTTGTTCTGTCTCCGGTGTTTCGCCGACCGAAAACCGCTCACTAATTTTGTGGGCCAAATGTTGGCCTCCCGGAGCCGGTTCGAAATGATCCCCTTGGCAGTGTTCACCACCTCCCCCCCATTTCACTCGCGCAGCCCTTTCCCGACCCGTTCCGTCGACGGGGTTTTTCATTCATGCCCAGTGCTCGTACAATGGAGCGGCGCAATGGAAGGCACACAATGCAAATGATGGCTCGAGATCGCGGCAAAACGCGGGCGTAAGAGAAGCGAACCGGAGCACTGGCAGCCGATATATAGCAGCAAATTACAGACCGAAAGTGTTATACGCCATTTTCAAAACATTAATGCCATATAACAACAAAAAGATGCTGAAGCAAAACAACTGCAGCGAGGCCCTTTGGGGGAGGGAATGGGAATAGGGCAGCGAGAGGGAGGAAGAGAGTAGCCGGTAGTGAACGGGTGCGCGTCGTGCTGACAATCTGTAATCTGGCCCGATACGCCGCCAGGCCGCGATGATCTTCGCTTCGAAAGCGGTACGCCCCCTTTCGGTGGCGGGCGGAAGGGTTCGGAGGTGAAGCTGGCCAGGGGAAGAGGCCGTGGTCCGGAGATCTATGACCGGCAGAGACCGTTGACCGACGGGACTCGGACGGGGCTCGGGCTGTCCGGTTGACTATTAGACCTGCCTCCGGCCCCGACGATCGAGATGGTTCATTAAGTAATGGATCTTATGATTAAGGAGCGAACCGGCATGCACAGTACCAGGCGGTACATTGCCCGCCATCAGTTGCCAATAAGTCCCACCAAACACCCACCCCCAGCGCTTGGTCAAGCGGCGACTCGAGACTCGAAGAGGTTTAAATCGCTGTGTTGTGAAAGGAGTAGCGGGTTTGGGCGATAGGATGGCGAAAAAGCCAAGAAAAAAGGAAAATCGCCACACCACGATCCGCTGCTCGATACCGTTTGATCGTAATCAACCTAACCTCACACTTGGCATGTGGCAAGCATTTGAAAGTTTGTAGTAAATGCACCCTCCCAATGTGTACTCGTACTCGAATGACCGTGTATGCGATTCGAATGTCTTTGCCCCCTTCGGGTGACTGTTTAACATGACTTTAAGTGATGCTTTTCCTCTTCGAACACTTCTCTTCGCTTCCCTCCGGTTGGAGTTCGCTTTCCCCGGCACCAGTGATGTACCTTTGTGCTCGTATTTTCTTAACAATTTAAAAAATATTTTCACGTTCTAGCCGACATTTTCCCACACCGTTTTAATACTCTTGTTTTCAAGTTATTCCATTTTCTTGAAAAATTTAAAAATATTTTCTACGTTCTTGTTTTAAAGCCATTCTACTTTATTTACAAAATTATTATAATTTAAAACCCGTCACTAGTCTGCCATAATATAACCTTAGTGTATGTTTTATATAGATTTGTGTTTACTAGTGCACAAAACATAAAAATGAATGCAAAACTAAATGACTATTACCGGTGAGTTAGTCTTACCGTATTTTTCCGTGTTTAACGACCCCCTTCATTTTTTTCAATTTTTTTGGAAAAAAGCTTCTTAAATTAAAAAAAGCCTTCGAAAAGTTACTACCCGTGTGGAACAACCCCCTTAATCTGAATTTGACCGCTTTTTACTTATTTTTGATGTTGGAAATTGACCCCTTTTTTACTTAAAATGGAGCTGTTATACACGGAAAACACGGTACATTGCTGATGTTGAAAGTTTTCTATAATACTCGTTAATAACAGTTTATTTTTATCAAAGATACATCATCTTCTCAAAGATTTAATAAGCATGAACAGCTTACATTATTGATTTGTAATAAATTTATAATGTGCTTTATTGTTAAATCCAAGCTTTGTAGTGTTTTAAAGAAGCGTTCAGGGAATCTGATAAGAATAAAAATCAACCTGTTTTGATACATCCCTGCTCCGACACCGATACGCGCACCACTCCGTAGGTTGTCTCCAATGACCCAGCTCGAGGGCCGCCTCGGGTTTTTCCACCTTCGACCACATATCTCCATTTCGATAATTGTCGAAAGTCTGGCTGCCTCAACATTGATTAGAGCGAATTCAACACCTGCTCGGGCGCAGGCTAATGATAGTGAGTTACGAAACCGTATTGCTGCCAGGTGCCGGGGGAAAATGATGTCCTCATGTTTCCATGAAACCAACCCCCGCACATCAAACCCTTAGCGGCATGAAGTGATTTCTCGCTCACCGGCGATTTGTGCAATAATTATTGCCCGACAGACTTGCATAAACAGACTTCTCGCCACAGCCATTGTGCCAACCATTAGTTTTACTCCCAGCCGCGGACAATCGAATCGGTCATTTTAGATTTTCTAATTGGTTGTCCTGCCCGTGATGGTGGTGGGATGGTGGAAATTTATATTATTTACCGCACGTCTATTTCGACAGCGCAGCTCTTCGGTGCTGACGACGTACAGAAAGGAGCACAGTTCGGCCTCGAGTCTCGTAATCGGGTCGGTTTGAATCGATTGATTGGACACCGAATGCAGAATAGTTGAGGTTAGGACATACAACCGGGCGTCCATTTGCGTCCAGCTGTTAATGGGCAATGAGCAATTACAGCAATAACGCCACGACCATTAACATTGTGGGACGAACAATGCCTCCATCGCGAGAGAATAAATAATTTCCCAATATTGCACACAGTTTCCACCCTTTTGTGAGGGTTTTTTTCGAAACTACAAATTCTTGGTTTGATTTTGAAGTAATATCCATTTAATGCCGTATCGGGAACCATTTTCCCAATAATAATTACGATCCCAACCGAGATGCATCATGCAACGGCGGGTTCTTGACTTTTGAGTGCTCTTGCAATCCGAGAAAAATATTTCCCACGTCGATATTACCAAAAGGGAGATCGATTATTATCGCTTAAATGTCGTCCTCCATCGCCTAATTGTTAATCGCAAACGGTTCACTTCCACAAAATATTTCTCTCACCTCAGCCAAAGCTGGGTAGAAGAAAATATCGCAGGATTCAAGCAGCAGCCACCTAATAGAAGTTCGATTTTCCCAGGAAAATACTCACCCGAGGCCACCCACCGCGCCCGTGTCGCTTCTATTAAAAACCACTTTAAATCCCAAACCCGAAGGAAATGCAAACCGATCTCACCTGGCCGCGCCCTGAATCGGCTCGCGAAAGGAAAAACCCATGTTTCCCAAGCGTGTGTTTCCCGGTGGAAGACATACCTTGTCCCCCGTGGAGTTCTATTCTGGCAAGGACCGTAAAGAACTTTCCACGGAGGGGCGCGAGCGCGCGCACGAAATAGAAATGAATCTCACCGCTTTCAGGTGGCGCAGCAGGGAAACCTCTTCCATTTTCGAAGAGCGGGAGCCTTTTCGAGTGTTGACAAAACCAATTGACTTCTTTTCGTGTACGACACACTCCTCGAGTGGCGACGTCTAGCGCCGGTCCTGCTTTAAGGCGTTCTTTAAGTTGCCTTTCCTTTGTTGTGTTTGCGAAACCAGAGCGCAAGAGGAAAGAGAGTTGAAAAATCGATCTTTCCAACTCCCATCAGCTTGAGACATCCTGAAGTACATCGAAAGCCAATCCTCTCGATCGATATGACCGGGGGAAAAGAACTGGAAGAACTGGAAGCTCAAGAATTGCATCCCTTCTAGCGAATCCTCTCGAGGCTGTCGAATCGATCAACATTTTCTGTTGTCATTTCCGCTTTCTTCAGCTTGAAGTACGCTTTACAACAAAGCACTTTTATATAAAATATTTTGAAAACTCCCCATTTTATTGCATCATGGCTTGCGGTGTAAAATTACTTCCATTCCTTCATTATTCATTACATTGTCTCAAATTGACCCTTTCGCGACGGCTTGCAATTAAACGATCAAAGTCGGAGAAAGGAGGAAACATAACCGAAACCCACCTCCAGTCGAGCAATCAGAATGAAACGGTATAATTTGCCAGTAGTAGGAAATTATTACGGACCACGGTGCAAATCATTACATTTTTCTCGCTTCTTTCGTGTCAAGCTGTGTGTGTGTAAGAGAGTTTTTTCCTTCACCTTCAAAGGAAAGGTGATCCTTTCTTTACAGCAAATTCAATCTAAAGACTACCCAAAACATGTCACGTCACGTGTGTAGCTGGTAGTCTCCACTCCAACTCGGACTGACTGACGCTTGTGGCGGTTCTGGAGGACCTCCAGGCCAGGGTTTGTTGCTCCTGACCACCCCCGGGCCCACGGGGTGGCTTTCGAAAACCCGGAAGGCGGCCGCCGCTGTTCAGGAAACAATGGAAACAAACTACACACAGGCGGTGGTTTCGGAGTTTTTCCTTCAACTTCAAGTTTTTCCTTTCGCGATACCACGGCACACAACAAAAGCCACTGCATCCGGCCACTGCCACCCTCGCCCACTCCCGCTCGCCCACTGCCGGAGAAGCTACGAAGCCGGCTTCCGAACACATTCTGGTGGCCAGAAAAGGTGTTTATTTATGCAACCGACCGGATGGCGGCGACGCCACGAACAATGGCCACGATCAGCAACATCAACAGCAGCATGACGAGAGCATACCCGGGGGCCGCCTGGACACAACCTCCCGATGGCGTGAAGCCCCGTTCGCGCGATCTCGGGGCGGAATCAATCATACGGAGGGTAATTTTTTATTACCTTTTTTTGTACCAACGCACTGGAAGAAAACTGTTTGGAGCCAGAAGCAGATAGAAACAAAAAACCGCCAGACGTTGATCCAAGCTCCCGTGGGACTTCCAGCGCCTCTCCACCGTCCCGTCGCGATGGGCAGGGGGAGGGCCTTAACGCCTTTTGAATCTTTTGACTTTGCGCCGTCGCCTGGTCGGAGACGAGAAGAAACAAACGAAACGCGCGCCGTCATCTTGTTTAATTCGCACCTGTACTTATCTATGATTTTGCCTAAAGTTTTGTTTACCTAAACGTGTTATTAGGAAGATTTACGGTTTGTTTTTGTC
>KE525333.1:1212953-1262233 GCA_000441895.2 Anopheles sinensis
ATAAAAGATGCAACATATCCATACGGCTTCTTTTCAATATACGCAAACAACTATCCAAAGAACAACAAGCCAATCGATTCTTACCAACTCAAAGATCCGAGACAATAAATTGCCAACATAATCGAAGGATTACGTCAAAATAGGCCCGAATACTGACTTTATGCTGGGATTTCATAGATCGCATGTTTATGGTCCAACTGATTTGTGCAATTGAAATATTCAATGATGCTTGTTGTGCATTTCCACCATCTTTCGAAGACTCTCATTAGACACTCTGTTTGATGGTTTTCTTCCATCTTTTGCAGATTAGAAATGGGACCTCTTTCGTCGAACTCCTGTTCGATTCTTCCTTCGTCCTACATCGGCCCATGTTTGTCAGATGCACCGGGGGAAGAGAAAGCCAATGGGAGAAATCGCGGGGAAGAGAAGCGTTACAAAATTAGAACATTATTGTGCGCCGCTCGCACATAAATCAAGTGCCATAATTCGATTAAAGTCGACCGGGCCGGGTTGTTTTCCCCCGTTTGGAAGCGGTGGAAGGAAAATCCCCGTACCGATTGGTTTCGATGGCCCCGTAGATGGATGGTTTTTCGAACCCTCGCCACCAGCCACCGGCTTCCGGGTCGCTTCCAGTACCCGTCGGCTCCGGACGTGTAATTGACGGCTTCGGAAGCAACATTAGAATTAGGATGCAGTCTGTTCACCCTTCGCGCCCGACGTCGAATTCCGTCGACGTTGCGCGAATGGCGGACGGAAAGCGACACTCCTCTATTTTACACCATTTAGGGAAGGGCTACCGCCCTTGCTCTCACCCCGTTCCGAGGGTGACTTTAAATGCAACGCCAACCCCGGGGGTGATTTGGCGCACCTCAGCAACCCTCGCTGCAAGGATATGCCACGGAGGGTGAGTGTGTTTTTCCGTTTTTGACAGCGACAACTTTCAATATTGATATTGAATAAAATTTTTACCAACGTCATGCAAGTGATGATCGTTCCCGCGGAATTAGATGCTGCATTGAAAATGGTGGTTCGACTAACGAACTAATTATTTTGAATATATTTTTTAAATGTGGCATTGAAACGCGCTTGAAGGAATCTTTTCGGTTCACCTTGTTCATCAGCTTCGTACTCGGTCTTGATTGACAGAGGAAAACAACGACACACATCCGAAGCTGACAGCACATCGTTGCACAGGGTCACTTGGATGACTTCCAAACGTAGAACAAACTGTCCATCATTTGTTTCATCGACAAAAGTAACGAATTCCCGTTCTTGTTAGTTCCATGCGTGATTTACACGTGCATCATGGCGGAAGGTTTTATTTTGGTTACTGATTCGATACATTTTTTTACATGCTGTTGGCCAGACTTTACCAGGAGTAGGGATAAAATCGACAAAAAAAGGATAGCCGTACCAAAAAGAAACCAGAAAGAGTTTCCAGTCGGAGCCTTTTTCTCACTCATCAAATCGAAAAGAATAGTGTACCCGTTCCCGGCTGTCAACCGGAACGAAAGGAGAGCACTTCAGCGCAAACAAATATTCATAAATTGTTATGAATTCAGAAAAAAGAAGAAAACCCCTACCTGGTTCGTAAAGAACGCATCCCTTTCGGGGGAAGTTAAAAGACACGACTTTAATGCGACGCATTTATGTGAACCCGGGGAGGGAAATAGAAATGAAGCTGCTTTCGACATTCATTACCAACGAAAACATGCGCGACACATCGGTCTCCTAGCGATTTTCTTTTTATCCTTTCGCTCCCAGGCCCGAATGGGGTTGGAAGTCTTCGGCTGCAAGATCCATCAACGTGCGATACAAAAGAAAAACCGCATGATGTAGCGACACACACTCGGGCTAATAAGTGTGAAAATATGTGACGCTCGGTTTCACTTGCAAGGAGCTGAAAAGGTAGGAGTTTTAGGTTCGTGAGACATTTTATCCATCGCCAGATTTCGTTCCTTTGGAAAGAAAAGCCACGTTTGAGGTGTTGATTTTTGCATTTGCAACTCCAATTGCCGGTGGGAAATGTGGAAAAATTATCTCGCCTGTGCAGCTGCATCAACTGCATGACACTTCAATTTGCAGTCAAGCATACTTTCGTGAAAATTATGTTGGCAGGTTTAATGAGCATTCTCGAACGGGGAAAAACGTGCCGAGTAGATTATATTTGCCTCCCTAAAGTATACTTGAACGCTTACATTACCGATTTACATTTGAGCCGCTCTTGAATGATTTACATTTCATTATCTTTTGAAGGACTCTCTGCATTTGGTCATTTTATCATTGAATAAAACTGGTTACGATCTCGAAATGTTCAACCCGCAAGTAATAAAAAATACCTGCTGAATGTTAAACCATAGTTTTAAGCAACTAAATGTATTCATTTTTTATTTAAATCGCACAATTCTAGAATCACTACTAAGACGAACACAATAAACGATTTTAATCCACCTATAAAACTAATTTCTGAGAAAAAAGCATGTGTGGTTGTCACGTTCCGGCATTCCTTCGCCAGTTTACCATAATATCGTCATCAAAACATCAACAACATAATCTTCTGCCGTTTTCTGATCATGCTTTTGCACCTGAAAGACCTTCTAGAGCAAGCTCTTATAGGTGTCTTTTTTTTTGTTCCCAGATCCAAAAGTCATCGACTTCGGTGTTGTTGGCGGTTCCTTAGAAGGTGTCGCCCAAGTCGCCCAAAAGCAGCAAAGGAACCGGCGTGTAACAATATTAATGAAAAGTCAATAAATTATTTTCTCCTCCGGTCGGAACCCGTTTGATCTGATGCGCCCGGGGACGAAATCCTCTCCTTCGCCATGTTTTTTTCTCCCTTCCGAATCCAGTCATTCTTTTTACTATACCTCAATTCTAGTTAACAAATCGCATTATGGCTAGAGACATAAAAGAGCAGATCACATTGGTGTTCAAAATTGATAGAAATAGAAGCAGACAAACGGAAAATGGATGAATATGTCCGAAGGAAGAAAAAAGTCAGGCTGTCGAGCTCACGCTTCGAATATGTCTTCATAATTGCTGTACCGATTCCAGACCCGAAGTCAAGAGACAACTCGGCGACACTTCGGCTTACAGACTCAACAAGAAGAATTGTGAAGAGTAAAATGACAGAAAACTGTTGGGAAGAAATATCCTTTCTCACCCCGGTGAGCTGTGAGCAGTGAGAAAGATGCTCACCCGATGAGTTCGAACGGACGGCGCTGGCGATCGATTCAGGCGGCAAAGTAAAATGCTTTCCTCAGAAGCCTTTCACTCGGATTGAGTTATCCTTTCCGTTTGATCCTGATACCGGTCCTCTTTGATTTCTCCTTTCTTGACGAACCGCCTCTCGACCCACGAACCGAGAAAGCGGCCCACGAACGATGAGTCGGACCTTTCGACACAATTCCGATTGTTCACCGGCAAATAATAGGAAACAGGGACATCGCCTTCTCCTACTCCGGCTCATGATCGCTTCCATTGTTGTGCTTCCATCTTCAATGCATCGATGGAAAAACCACGTAGTGAAAGATTTGCCCGGTAGAGAAAGTTTGAACAAATTTCCCAAGAAGACAAAAACAAACCAGAACACTGCATTCAAGGCACGTTTAGATTTCCTTTGACGGCAACTGGCGGCGGCTTTGAGCAATGTTCAAATGTCACAAATCAGTACAATAACTCGAAGCCGAACGTAGCAGGTCCTCCATGGCGGCTGAGAACAGAACGCAGTGCAGTGGCAGGTTTCTTGGCGGCGCACGTCAATGAAGATGTTTTTATTTGTTTAGCATTAGCACATCAGGACCTGGGGTCCAAAGGGCTTACGATGAGGAAAGGAGACGAACCAAAGGACACAGAATAGAAAGGGAAAGAGAAGAAATTGTAAACTGAATGAATTAAATCAAGCATCCAGCGAAAACGAAACTGATCGTTTCCCCCACAATTCATAGCTCGATCAGAGAGTCAAGGGTAAGGATGAATGACTCATCGTAAAGAACGTTTCGATCAATGAAAAACAAAAAATCTGTTCAGCATGAAACGTCAGCATCCCTCATGTGGTGTATTTTCCATTTGTTGACTGTCTGAAAAAATATATTTGGACCCTTTCCAAAATCCTATGCGAGTGAAACGCTACAATTTCCAATTCTCACGAATTGGGTTATCAAACGAAGGAAAAATTCAATGAATGAAAGCCATTATTCAATGCTCGTAAATTTCACTCTTAGTAGTACAAATCTACACCAAAGGGGAAATAGCGACCATATTTGCGAGCATGAATTCATTCACTCACTTTAGAAAGGTTTATGTTATATGGCTTATCCAGCTGCATTTGTGAATCAGTTTTTTTTAAATTAAAACTAAATAAAACTTTAAGGGTTTGATGAAACAGAATATTCAATGCTAAACCTATTTTAACCAAATCTTAATCTACTTTATTAAACAATTTGTTAACTAACCAAATGTCCTAAGAGAGATTGATAAAAATCTCTTCGGTACGATCAACCAACATTAACTGTTCGGGGTAATCGCCTTGTTCGACTCAAGCGCTTCTCATTATATAAACATGAGTTCCAACTGTCGCTGCAAACCGTGGACCCTAAACGCCAACCCTCACCAACGGTAATGGAATGGATTTTGAATGAATACTATACAAAGTTTATCATCATCAGCACTAAGCAGAGGAGGCAAATATTGTTCCAACCTAATCCACCTCCTTTAGGGCCGTTACTGTGGCGCTACACTTCATTTGTCATTCCTATTTTACTGTTTCTCTTTTCGGTTCCTCAACAGATGCATCTCATCTGCCAGGAAGGGGTTTTGGGTTGGAAAAATACTATCAACACACGAACATAACTTATCACGCATCCACCGCTCATCAGCTACACCCAACAACACAAACCAGTTGGCAAGAAGGCCGCGACAATCCATCTCTTTCTTTTCCCCCTATTGTTTGTATCCTTCTCTCGCCGAAGATGCACCAAACGAACCATGGGGTTTACTTCCCCGCACGCTGTATGGGAAGAGATTTAGGATTTTTCGATACAACACACAGCCATTTAAATATGCAAATTTACCGTGCCGCCATTTATCGTAGTTGTCAAACAAGCGGCACAGTTTACGGCGAGAGAGGAAAACTAATGCGTG
The DNA here is from genome assembly GCA_000441895.2 of Anopheles sinensis. Classification (NCBI taxonomy): domain Eukaryota; kingdom Metazoa; phylum Arthropoda; class Insecta; order Diptera; family Culicidae; genus Anopheles; species Anopheles sinensis. The sequence goes on from KE525333.1 coordinate 1,218,093, forward strand.
GACTCGAGGGGCGTCCCTTTTTTCTCGCCCGATCACGATGCTGGAGATGGATGCCCCGAAGAACTTGATTTCTTTATTCAATCCCGGTGTCCTTCGAACGCTCTCGAGCGCGCCCAATCGCCAACGTGTATGCGTTTTGTTTGTGTGTGTACGCTGGGTTTGAATGCGGGAAAATGAGTTGGAAAACAGCAGCGGGTACGACTTTGTAAGCACCATTCCCTCGCCACGCCGGCCGCTGATTGATGACATCGAGCACGAATGTGGGCCAACAACGTAAAATTATGCCCAACTCGATGCATTGTTGCGTGCGAGAAAAGTGGATTATGAACGCGATCGATCCATCAAACTGGTGCGGCGCTTATTTTGGCTAATGAAATTCTAATAGATTCAATATCGATCAGGATGAGGAACAAATTAACTTAACACGCGTAAAATTATCAGATTACTGAACCTAGCATAGCTTTGTTTGGTTTGTTTTTAAAATTGATCCTCCGATAAGAAAAATTAAAATTAGGCACATTTGATGAAATTTGCATGTTGTATTTTCCTACATTATTACAAGAATATTTCAAAACAGCATAATATTTATAAGCATGATTGTTAAATCAACATTCTGTAAAGTTCTCTGATATCTGAGCTCTTATTCAGAAAGGGCTCTTCTTATTAAATTACTATATGAATTTTAGATAACGGACATAGAAATTAAAATAGATGGATTAGAATTTACTGCAGTGAATTACCTAATATTTTTCCAAAAGTCACCCTACTCTCTCGATCCTTCCGTTTATGGCATGCTTTCGCTCTAGCATGATCTAGCAAGTCTGTGCCACATAAACGAAAGGCTGGTAATATTTACGGATAAATTCGTTACACCCTACCATTCGTTACATCTGCATTAGTGACGAAACACGAAACAAAAATACAAGTTTGCCTCATTCATTTTCGCCCTTTTCCCGTTTTTCTCCATCTCACTCTCACTTCCCTCTGCTCCAACCGGTCGCTCGATATCTCGTGCGACAGTTCTACTAATCCTGCCGTTCGCGGCTCTAACCCTTCCCTCTTCGTTCCGACGCTACCTTTGTGTCGAATTTATCGCGGCCATTAAACCAACGAAAACATCGACCCAAAACACATCCACAGGCGCACACGCAATGGAGGAAACGTTCCCTGTTCTAGTGGGGTGCAGTGTACATTTTTCCATACTTGGTTTTCCCTTCCGATCACTCCGCCGTAACCTTTTCATTTGCAACTAAATCTCTGTAAACTGTCAAACTTTGCGCGACTTTCCGTCGTGAGTGCAAACCCTTCCCGAAAGGGGCGAGCTGCGAAAGATTCTGCCGATAGCGCGCAGGAAGGGTTTTCCCGGGCACCCGGCTAATGAAGAGGTTCAGAGAGATTTTTTTAATGTGTGTGACGCCCAGCACTGTTTCCCCCTTTAGTGTTTCTTTTAAAAAAAAAAACTAATGTAGATCCTTGCGGAAAAACAGTGATGCACGAAAAATAATCTGCAGGACAATACTTGTACAACTATAACTTTTTGTATGAAATTTTATACACTTTATCTTTGAAGTTTCAAAACTCACAACCTATCTATCATTGTTCAATCTTTTTTGGAATTAAATTGTATTTCATTAGGTTATGTGTGCCACAGTTTTGCCCCCTACTGTCTCAATGTTTGCAGCAACAAGCAGCGGTAGCAATGAAAACAACGCCAGTTGGTACACAATCTGTGCCGTTCCGAGGCGCCATGCTGCCGATAACATCGTCGACGCGATAGTCCGCATGCTGTCCTGCTTCGTTAGCGAGATAACGGCTGAAGGCGAGGTAAACTGTGGCGAGCTATTGAAACAGTGGAAGAGTGGCCGAACAAAACAAAACACTGCGCGCAAAGCGGGAGCGCGTGGAAAACGAGGAAAACCCCTTCTCGCTGGGTGCACTTTTTGGAATTGGGCCTCGTGGCCCGTGGTGCCCGACGAATGCAAACGATTACAGCGTAACTGATTCCGTTGAGAATAAACATAAATAAACAGACTGTGGCGGGGACATTGTTTTGTTGCGTTTCGTTACGATTCATTTTTTTTCACGAAATTGCTTTATTTAAAAAAAATATCCGCTATTTGAGCCTTGCAAGCGCAAGTAATGGCCGACGAACTTAAAACCCGTCCTCGGGTTTCGACAAACATGGCGGCTATGTGGAAGGTATTGACAAGGATATTTCATAGGACGAATTGCATGATAAATCTTAAAAAAACTAAGAGGTTATTGTAATAAAAAATTACACGTAAAAGTATGGTTGGTTATACTAATTTAAAATCATGTGTAACTTTTGGTACTTTAAAATAATTTAAAATTATTTTATAATTAGCATAGCATTAAAATTTGATCGTTTGGGTAAAGAATGTTCATATTTTGCTGCAAAGAAATTGTATAAACTTTATTTTCTAACCTGAAGAGGTAAATCTACATCTACAATGGAGTAATTTAGCAAATAAAGTTTGCTCGTCTCTAGTGATTTCTTCATCCGTTTTCTAAATTACCGTAAGCTGACGTTTCCTGAATAAATACCAATTGTCCGTTGTGTCCTTGCTTTAAGCAACAAACTCGCTCAGCTGTCGCCTCTCAACCAGCAGCATCAAATGTAACCAAATAATGCCATCCCATCAGTAACCGAAAGATTAAGATTTTTCTCCAGCTAGAGTAATTTGCCCTATTTTGTTTCTTTCCTGAATAAAGTCCGGAAGTCAAACAATCGACGAAAACAATGTTCCAATTATTTGTCGTCCAATTCTGGTGGCATTGACTTCCTTCTAGAGGAAGGAAAACACGTTTACGTTAATGTTGGTCCGAAGGAACTCTTCCCAACTTCCCACCAAAATCGGCTACTGATCGCATTCCTCTTGACTTCCGAACCGTTTCCTTCGCTTTTCTGAACGATCAGGCAAATTCTTTTTCCTCCTGTCTGTCATGTCCTGTCCTTTCTTAGCCAAAACAATTTCAAAGCCATACTGCGGGCTCTGGGTTTCCAGGAAAAGCCGCAAAAGTACGCAAATCCGATTATCGAACCGAAAGGCAAATAGTTCGCCAGCCAGCAGCACCAGCGTTTTGCGAAATTCTCGATCCTTCCCAGGGTCGTGCCTTCCATTGCCAAAACAACACGCCGGAACAGCACGGTCGAGGGGAAGGCCAAAAAAAGCCGATGACAATTTTTCTCACCGGACACCGACGATCGTGACCGGCATGGATTAAGCGATCCATTGCGGGGCTCAATTTCTCTCCCAAAAAATACACACAAACGCACGGACAAAGGGCGGGTTTTTCTCGTCCCGTGGACGGGTACCATTTCCATGCATTCAAAGCGTAAACGTAAACGCAGCGGTAGAAAGCATGAAGATCAAAGACCACCGAAACCGAAACCGAGCCGAAACGCTACGATTTGGACGTCACATGCGACTTTGGAACGATAAATAGTACCACCTAGCGCCGTCGCCCGCAAATAATCGAGCAATCGAGCGCGTGCAATTTGGATGCCTCCGGGCCCGTTTGGTTGTTACTTTTGGGCGCCATTTTGTTCCCAAACTCCACAGCCAACGCACGTAATAATGACAGTCCGGGCAAGGGAAAAGTGGACGCGCGAACGTACGATCGTTAATGTGGCCCAAAATCGACGCAACAATCGATCAACGATCGAGCCGGTCGACCAATCAATGACGTTTTGTTCGATGCATTCGCCGGGGAAAATCGAAAAAAAAGTGCGCGAGCGAATGAGCGAAGGAAAGTGAGAAAAAAGGGTAAAGGGATCGTGATCTTAATCGCTTTTATCCGAAAATCGATCGCTCGCCGGTTTTGCATATAAACAGCCTTAATTTCCTATCGGCTCCGATGCCGACAAACTAGCCGCCGCCATTTCTTGTTCTTTTCGACCGTTAAACACTTCATTATCCGTCGAATTGATAGCATTTCCGAAAGACCCGGACCGGCAGCCCCCCCTTTCTGTTCATACCGTCTTTTTAGCTCCCGGTGGAACCCTTGTCGCTGTGAAAGTAAATGTTAACCGAAGGAAGTCATCCCAAAAGAAAGCAGCTTCATTTTCGAAACGAAAACAACAACAAAAAACGCACGGATGATGTTTCTATAGATGTCTAATAACAAGTAAATTTAAGCTGCCAAATCGATGGATTATATTTAAATAAAAAAAGAGAAAGACCAGAACCCCCATAGAAAGGGGGAAAAAACACCCTTTTGGAGTGCGCGGAATGGGGAAGAACGTTAAAATGAAATAAAGTATAATAAATGATCACCCCGATCAGCGATCATCAGGCGACGTGCGGCATGCCGATTTCCGATTGTTCTACCCTGCGGCCCTGCTATCTGCATTTTTATGCGCCGCCGAATGTCGTCTAGAATGTCGTTTCGATTACCATAACACAAAAACTCGATCGACTCCGAATGGAGCGCGTCCCTTCTGTCAGCCGACCCGTTTGATCTGCCCCGGTCGATTGGTTGCGGCATCGTGTCGAAACAATTTGTTGCGACTTTAGGAAACGATTGTTACGATAATGAACCACCCTCCCAACAAAAAAAACCCCCCCTCCATTTCTTTCTTCTACCACGAATTTTCTCTTCCCTTTGGGGCGATTGGTTTGAATTTTTGTTTTATTTTTGTTCGTCAATTTTGTGTTGTTATTTTTGTCGTCGCGTTGTCGGCTGGTTTGTTTGCACCAATCCGATCCGAGCCATTAGCTGGCGGATTATTTCGGCTCGGAAACCCCCCCCCAGACCCCATCTGGGGCAGCTGTGTTCCGAAACTGTCCCGCTGATGGGCGTCTATTCAAAATATTTCTTCCCCGTTCGCCGACAACATGGAGAGAGTTGGCCGGAGGACGGGAAAGGGGGGAGGACGCCAAATTGGCTGCGGTCTTTGTGAAGCAAAATAGGATTAGACGACAGGGGATTAGCGATAATATTGCTTTCATGCGGCTCATCAACCATGCTGTGATATCCGCTTTAACGACACACGATTTGGGGTTTTCTATAAACTTGCGGAACAACATCTTACGATCGCTGATTGTACGAATTGAATGTCAATTGTATTTAAATTTGCGAATTAAATGTCTTCTGCGCATCCGATGTATGCGATCAAGTTGTTATTGAAATACATAAAGCGATTATTGTATCCTAAAATATCAATCTAAGATTCTATTCGTCTGTAACAACTTCCTCGTATATCTTTGTACGATAATACAATTGTTTGAATACGATATGCACTTTCGTTTCGTTTGGGCTTCTTCAGAACACTCTACGTGTCTTCAACTCACCAAGTAACGAAAGACACAATTACTCATATGCATCATAATAGATTTCAAAGGTAGAAAATGTGAGTTTGTTATAGACAAACCATAGACGATTATCAAGTTCAGCTCGGAAAGATCGTTGTAAACTATTTCTCCAAAACTTACTCCTTCAAAAACAGAACGTCCAAAGCCCGCAACCCGACGGTATTTGTGGCCAACACGTGTGCGATAAATCCTTCCTTTAGCGTTTTGCGCAAACGACTGCGCGAGACACGGTCGAAACACGCAACAAACCTCGATCTTCACACCGCTCCCGTGGCCGTGTTAGCTCCGCCCTTTATTTTCACACCATTTTTCCCCGGGGGAAAATGAAATGAAAACCCGACACAATATCAAACCGGTTGCGCAGCAACGCGCTCGCGTTCGATCTCACGAACACACCGATGAAAGCTGTATAGCTGCCCAGCGTTTTGGAGGGTTAGTATCAATATTTTTGAAAATTAATTCGGAAAACATGAATTTATCCTAAATATTTGCAAACATGCCCCAACATACCTCTTGCGTCACATTTATATGATTTTCGTCATCTTCAAAGTTACGCCAGCTGGCAACTTTAGTTCGTGCTCCATTTCATTTAAGCATAGAAATCTTATTTGGAGGATCCTTTTCTTGATCTAATATTTGCCATTTTTGTTCGTGTTAATAATATCAATATTTTTAAACAGAAGCTACTATCCTTCCGCAACCCCTTTCTACCAGGACGGTTACAATTCAAACCCGTTGTAGCATATGCATCGACCAGTCGAAACAAACCGACACCAGAAGTGTGAGTTATTTCAACTTCCAACTCATTCCCTTGCTTCGCAGAACGTTACTTCTTTCTTCTTCACACCAGAGCTATTGGTTTTTATGATTTTCATAACGGTGGATTAGCCAACTTCAGCTATATTCCGTTTTTTTTATTTCCACAAGCCAAACACGAGCCTCTAGAGCGCGAAGAGAACGCGTGTTGTCGTGTAATTTTCTTGCGTTCGTTCGCTGCAACGAATGCAAAGCGGTGCAACTGCACAAATACACGCGTGTAAATTATGGGCAACCTGTTTCCACATTCATTTACATCGGAATGATGCGAGCATAAACACGTATAAATTTAATTTAAAAAAAAAGCTGAAATATTCACCTTCAAACTGTTCGTAATGAGATTCAAGGAGAATAGGAAGGAGCTACAATTCTCCTGGCTTCAGTAGACAACCGAAACCTGGTGGTATGAAACTGATACTCCTAAAAACAGATGTGTTATTGCAACAGATGCAGCCAGAAACGATACTCTTTTTTCCTTTCGCTCGTGCCATGAACTAATGTGATGATATTTTGGACGATTGTGTATGAAAAAGTGAAATATACGAATGGAAAAAACACGGATTTCTTCAAAAGTCAACTAAAATGCTACCAGAAAACCAACAATCGACTTACAACCCACATCAAACGAAATAAAAGAGCCGATCGTGGTGCATTTTGTGGTTCTCGTTGGCGCAAGATTCACGTCATGCGCATTGGTCGATCTATCTTTCCCCAGGTTAAGAAAGATGTATTGCCTTAGAAGACACGATGACAGAGGACAAAAAAAAACTCCCCCAGAATAGTTGACCAAGAACAAGATTTTCGGGGAAGAAAATGAGTCGGTGAAATCAGAATTAACGATCGACAGCTGGCCACGGGAAGTGTCGCAATCGGGGTCACCCAACATCGATGAATAGGCGACTGAAAAGTGCATCTTCTCCGTGCAGTGTCATCTCGGTATTGAGGCAACCACCGAAAGAACTGCCACAAGCCACAAGAAGTGGGAGAAAGGTGCGAGAAATCAGATGTAACCCAAACGACCATAGTGACAAACCGCACGAGAGGAAGCGTCTTCATCAAGGAAATTGACTTTTCTTACTGTACCCCAGCGATCGGCTAGAAAGGCAAGAAAGACATCAAAGCCTCAAAGACGGAAAGATGCTCCTTGTGGCCGGGAATGCCGCCAAAGCCAAACCACACCCCTCTGTGGATGGCTACCGGGTGCAACAATTGTCAACAATCGGTACAATCGACCTTTTTCGGTACTGCAGAGGGATTCTCCTGAAGATGCACACTTTGTCGGAGTTTCATTTTTCCTCGCCTTTCCTTCGGCAATAATTCAAAGCGAATCGATAATGGGATCGTGCATTTTTCGGTCCAAGATCGTGCGGGAAAGGACACTATTGGCACCTCATTGTAAGGCCTTCGTAGTGTGACGATGAGTCTCTGTTCTTCTACCGAATGGTCTACTTTCAATCTCGAAGGATGCGCCCAACTGTGCACAACTGTTTGGTAAAGAAAAACCCCAACGAGATAGTCAGACACTTCGTCACCTCGCACCAAATCGGAGCACGATCGCGCGGCTTTACCTGAATAACAGATTCATTAGCTAGGACCATATTTTATTTTATTTCCACTTCTTCGGCGAGAAATAAAAAAGAAAACGCCATAACAGAACGCAATCAAATCCGAGGCAACCGGTGGAAGATCACGCAGCCCCCTGAACGTTGAGCAAAAACAAATCGATCGATTAATTATGATTTATGGCGATCAGGATATTTATCAACCGCTCCCCACACAAGCACTAGGAATCGGGGCCGGTTGTGATAGATGCAATTCATAATTCAACACCTATCACGAAAGGTGATCAAATAAACTAGTGGTGTTTCCTCCGTTTAGCGCTGCATTGATTTTTATTTCACCTCCAATAGAAGAACAACGGTAATTTTCTATTTCGTTAAATCAGGCATTCATCTTGCAAGCTTTTTTTGGAACCGAAAAATTTGAGTGACATTTTAAACAATACTTTGTTTGTAGATTTTTCAGATGAAGTAAACTATTCCCTTCAGATCGCAACCCTTTCGATTGCCCGGTAGTTCCCATCCTGTTTTCTCCAAAGGCAGGTGGTAGGAGAAATATTTGAAAACAAACCGAAAATATTGTGATTTTGATTGTAATAACAGAGCGCTACCAACGGGAGGGACAAGAGAGTGCGCCTCCTACAATCCCTTGACGAACCCTATTTCGATTTATTTAAAAATCATTTCGTCGTGTGGAGAAAAGAAAAGATAACGAAAACGATCGTACGCTCAGGACGCTCAAAAGAAGCGGCACATTCGTTTCATCCTTGATCGGCACTGAATGGTGCTCCTCCCGGAATACAGGAACTTACCGGAAAGCGGCGAAACCATCGTTGGAAAGCATGTACTTCCCCGTTCCATTATTCAATTACGGCACAGGAAGTCGCATCCCTCGGGAGCCGGAGGGAAAGATTTGTGCGCACATTTTTCAAATTAACCTCCAAAATTGGAGAAATTGAACGATTCGCTGAAAGTGTCAAGTTTACCAAAGCAAAAAGCCGCCCCGAACCTTCCCATTACCCGCCATTTAACCCGTTGCGAGGTTGGGCTAGCGCTCCTTTTTCCTTCCATTTCCATTCTGAACCCCTTTGGAATTTCGTCTTTGCGTTAACCCTTGTCCGTGAAGATTCGGAACCCTTCCCTCGGGGGCCGATGATATTCGATAGCGTCGGAACTTTCGCTGAACGAAATCCGCCTTGAGGCAGGCAAGGAAACTGGCCTCTCTATTCTTTCGCTAACCCAATTGGGCCAATACAGAAAAACAATTGGATCTGAAATGTGCGTAAGAAAATCATGTTGTTACACAACAAATGAAGGGAGGAACAAAAAGGAAATGATTTAATGTGTCCAAGCAATCATACTTTTTGTTTTATGCTTTATACAATTTGTTTTGTGAAGTATAAGTTGTTTTCCTTTCAGTAGTGATAGTGATTTAATTGATTGAATAAATTTACATAAATTATAAGCCATGATCTTACAGTTCACTATAATTATAATCATTTATAATTTGTTGTACTAATTTTTACAAACAACATCTGAAATGTGCTCATCCTCTTTGGTTTTTTTAAGAAATTAAAGGTAAAAGTATATAAAATCCACAAAGGCAAGTGTTTTGAACATAATTCCATATTTACCGGAAGAGAAAGAGGACGAAAATATAGGTTTAAGAGAGAAAGAACTGGCAAAATTCACACACAAAATTTAATTTCCGCTCTGATGCCCTTGAATTACCGTTTCAACTAAAGTAAATATAAACTTTAAACGGTTGAACCGGTTACGCCGGAAAGTATGCAAACCAGTATTTACACCAAGGTTTCTATATACATATTCGAGCTACCATTTAATTACCTTCACATTTCCGGTGGACACAAAAGGTCGAAGTGAGGCAGGTCGCGGGCGTATCGTATATTTTCAAACATCGATAAGGTGCATTCATAAACATTCTTTTCGGGTTTTGGATGTGTAAAATATTGCTTACCTATGTCATCCCGCTACTATTTACAGCATTCGATGTTGGTTTCACTATGATCAATTAACAATTTGCACTACTTACAAACAATTGAGTTAAAAAAACCACCACTTAATCGGCTAATGGATCATATTTCCAAATCCTGGAAACTTTTTTCTCATCGAATGGGAACAATGGCTGCGAAAAAACTTAATTGCTGAGGAAAGTTATTGCTTGTACAATTTTACCTGTCTTTGAAATGTCTAAAATTAAGTCAATTTGAATGGATGATAATGATAACGTTTATTATCATATGTTGTATAAAATTTGCTCGTAGCCATTCTCCTTCAATTTTATTGTTATTTAACCTAGTTCATCCTATTGCAAAGTATCTTTATTAAAGGACTGAACTGCTGAACGGAGACTGAACTGCTCACAGCACCAGCTGAATATGATCTATATTGTACATTAGGCTGACTTGTTATATCCTAATACAACACACTTCCTTAACAATCAGTCCAATTACAATTTTCCCAAGGCTTTTGCAAACTATCTGCTGTTTGTTTCTTCGTGTTCAATTAATCTGAACTGCACAGATCGCTGATTGGGGCATTCGATCGGCAATTCAGTCCTTTAATAAAGATACTCTGCAATATCTACTTCGAACTGCTTAATTTTTAAGATTTTAATCTTGTTCTTGCTCAATCTTTATATTTTTATGAACTTGTTTCAATGATTCACTTAGCTCCCTATTTTTCGCAGCCAGTTGCTTATTCCGATTCTCCATTTCCTGAAGTTCTGCTTTTAAATGAGATACATATATTTCATAAGCTACACACTTACAGCATGACTTCTTTTTCTCTTTGGCGGTAACGGCTAGAATCACATTTAGATATGTATTAGCATGGTGAAAATTATCCCAACGGATTGGTTTCGCAAAATCTCACCTTTCACTTTAACCGAAGGAGGACCTTTTAATTTGACGTACTTATTGTTATCGTTGTTATTAGAAGGATGCACGGTAACAGCATTAGCAATTCTGATTATTCGGATGGAAGGAACGGCTGGAATAATATTTCGATGTGAGTTAGCATGATGAGAAGTAGCATGACTGTTTGTATCCGAAGACCTCACCATCATAATTGAGCCAATTATGCCCATGCTTGACTAACTGTGAACTGCTCAATTGATAATCGGCATCAGTAAAATGCTCCGAACATATTACATTTTTTGCAGACGGCGCCCATGATGGATCATTTCCACAAAAAACAATCCATTTTTGTCTAATTTCTACCGATTCTGGAAAATGGTGGAACCATATGTTGCTATACGACCTTCTCGTGTTATAGCTACTATTTTTACAAAATGCCACACAACACTTGTAATTCGATGTCATGATCAAATAATCATTAATGTTTCAACCGATTATTTAACATTAACTTATTGTTAAACTTCTTTGAGAAATCTTTGTTTATCGATGATGTGATTGCAATTCGAAGTAAACAAACTATTCCAACTTTTGTTTTTATTGAAATGGTCTATCTGTCACAACCTCAAGTTGACATGTCTATCGTATATAGTAACCTTGGGTAGAGATGGGAAAATCGATTCCAATCCGTTTAGGAATCCAGATCTTCAAACTCGAATTCCTCTCCCCTAGATCCGTATCCGAATTTATACAATCAAATGTGTACAAATATTCAGTATATGAGTTCCATATAATTTAAGTATGTGAAGTTTTGAATTGGTATTATAATCGTACATAATCGATTCACATCGTCTCTAAATCGATTCGAATCGAGACCAATTCCATGCTGCATCATGTCGCATTGGGTTAAAATAGATTCCGATCAATTTTGAATCAAATTAGATCAGAATCGAATCTAATCGTGTCCCGAACGAATCAAATCTGACTCGAATCCGTCAAGTGGGATCCAATCCCACAGCGCAGTCACCGGAGCGAGTTTGTGATCTTCCGAATCCCGACGCACCCAACACTAGCCTCGCCGCCTCGAGTTCGTCGCGAAATCAATAAACGAGGAAAAGAAGTGTTTTGGTTTCCGGAGGAGAGCAATCAAATTCTCCAACAAACAGCGGCCCCGATTGCGGTCTGCACGCGTGCGGCAACTGCAAACTGCAAACGGTCGACGGTACTCGCGGAGGCGGACGAATTCGCCATTTCGGTAGGCTTGCGTTGTTGCTGGCGAGCCGTTGTGGCACGCGTTCTTTTCTGCACCTCGACGGGCGGACGGAAGTTTACGCGGCCATCGTGGTTGCACAGATTCGTCTAATTCGGTTCCCCTGCATCGTGCGTGTTGGTTGCCGTTCTGATTCCGATGGATTATTAATTGCTTTGCAATGAAACTGCCCCGTTAGCGATAGGCTGCTTTCCTTCGTAGTGACTCCTTGGTTAATTTTCATTGCGCGTTTCATTTTGCCCCGTGTGTTCGCGGACCCGCGTGTGTGTGACTGTGTGACGCCGTCTTTTGCAGATCGGCCACAACAGAGCAGAAGATCGCGTCGGCAGGTGTGATAAAGCTGCTGTGAGCCGGTGAAGATAACAAAGTAGCCCGTGTCTTAAGCACTCGAATCCCGATAAACCATCCGTCAGACAACGCGCGTCGAGAGGAGGGGTACGCGATTTGTCGGAAAAGTGATTTTGCTAAAAATCGCCTCGTGTGTGTTGCGTACCGTTTCGCAAAGGTAAGTAAAGCGCGAAGGTCGCACACCATTTTTATTGCCCTTTTCGTCCATTCCCTCCTTTTACCGTCTGTAGGTTTTGTTGTTTCATGGTTATTCCGTCGCCACCACCGCGCACATAACCTCTCCGCTGCGTGGCCGTTTGATTCTGGTCGTCCCTGCTGCGCTATCGTATGTTGTTTGGTAGTAAAAGATTGTGTATTTTTTATGAATGAACCACTATCCCGCTCTCATCTCGATGTAATGCGAGAGCGAAAACTAAATCGCTTCTCTTATTTCGCGAACCGGTAATCGCCCTGTCAGGCTGGTACGTTTTGCTCTCGCGGAGGTTATTGAATCGGTAATGAAAGGTCAACCAGTCGCGCGCATTTTCGCGCCGTTTGTTACCGAGCATACCACGTGTAGTGGGAAGCGCTAGCACGCGGTAGAAGAATAAAAACGCGCGCTGCAAAATAAAATGCGCCAATAAACAACTCAAACGGAGAACGGGAATTTAAAGACACAAAACCCAAGCCAACTGTAGTTCACCTAAATCACTGGCAAAATGGTTTCCTTCTAAACGCTTTGCGGGACGACGTACGCTTGCCAGCATTACGATATACACAATTTTACGGAACCATTTTCACCTCCACCTACACAGGAAAAGTAGCAAACGTTTGCGAATATGATCGACCGATGATCTAATCTCATTGGAATTGAATTGGTTTGGGCAGGAAGTGTCGGAAACGGGCAATTTTTCTCCTTTGATTTTCCGACCGACGTCCAAGCGAACTCTTCATACTGTTTTTCCGTCGCCAACAGTGAATAGTCTAGTTTCGGGAAAGGAAAATAAAACAAACCGTTCGCGATGGCCATCACGCGTAGGATGATGCCGCTTACGGGAAGAGGATTATGGAGACGTCTCTTGTTCTTGTTTTCCTCCGCGTGCGCGTTTATGAATCATGTCTTCTCATGGATGCAACAGCAGAGACCAATTATTGGCGTGGGCAGTGAGAGGGGGTAGGAAAAGAATTTTCTTTGTGTCTTTCCGCCGCCCAAGAGTCGACTTTTGCGAGTTGCTCGAAAGAGCGAAAAATAAAATCATCGTTCAAAATACGTTGCACTGAAATTACAACATGCGAGCCGATTTGTGATTGCATGATAGTGAAGTGGCTTGTTTTTCGCCACCATAAAGCAGATTAAAAACGTTCGTGTGTTATTTTTATATTTGTTTCTTTATTTCCGCCTTTGTTAGTGTCTTCAAATGGTCACTTTTCGTTTGGTTCACCATTTCCTAACCTTGGCACGCGTGCGTACGATCAGAATTCAGCGTAATTGATCAACCAGAAAAAGTCAAGCGCAATCGTTTATACCGAATCATGCCCCCGAACTCATGAAAACCGGTCGCGCCACACGAATTGATCATTTTCCCGATCGTATACGATACCTCTCGAGACAGTCGAGTGATATTACGATCGAAATCTTGTAGATCCTTATTGCTGAATGCGGATACCACATCTCATAACATGCACCAACTACGCGGGAAGTACTAGACTTAGCCAATGGTTTATGCAATCCTTTTTGTTATTTTAATCGTACCCCGGAAGTCGTCCTCTCCCCGATTCCTCGTCTCAGCCCCAAATTACATATCTCACTTTTTCGGGTCGTTCTTTCACCCCAAGCGGACGACCCCGATTTGGGCTCGATTTGTTTTTATATTTGTTTGGTTTTTGCTCCCCTCCGCGAGTCCTTCGACGCACCGACTCAACAATGTTTGTTTTGAACACAAGCGACCGTACCTTTCCTAGTGATGGTGATTTTGATAAGGGGGTGCATCGTGGAAAATCGACACCCGCTTCCTGTGCACCACCAATATATCCGGTGGAGTGAAAGGGAGTAGATTGGTAGGCTTTTCCTTACCAACGGCTCTTCCACTCCGCCAAGGAGGAGAGTCGAAAACATTCGCTAACACATTTTCACCCACCGTTTCACCGTTTTCCTTGTCACTCTTCCGAATGCCCGCTTTTCCTTTCCACCCACCGCGTGTGTCTTCGGCGGTTGGTGGTGGTGGAGGGAAAATGCTTTTCAAATTAGCACCGATCGCGACCGTCGCCGTCAGCGCGCGCGAACGCAAACGCAACAAACGTGGCCTAGTCGGACGGGGCGGACTCTGAAGTCAGTCTCGCCGTGGTCGCCGTCGAAGTCGCAGGTCGTGCCCGACGGAACAGTGTCGCCATTTTGTCAGGCAACGTCCGTCTGAGACTTTCTCCATTGCAAGTTACCAGTTCCAAAGTGTTAGCCCTTTGAAACGAATAATTTAATTAGTGTCGAGAGTGGCGGAAAGATTGGAAAACGTTGATAGTTCTGGTGAAGAGAAAATATCTGAAAAGAGTAGCAAAATATTTTCTGAAAAGCTAATTAATCAGTAATGATCCCTAACTAAGTGTGTTTGACTTATATCCCGAAAAAGGTTTCAGTGTTTTACTCAATAATGAGCCAAAAGGGCATATTTTAATTTCTTCACAACAATAATCATACCAAAACAAATTTGGGAAAAAAGGTGTTAAACTGTCTAATGGTGTCCTTCTTAAAAACTGCTATCAAGTGCCTATTTAACTTGTGTTCTCATAGCAAAGTGTCTCCAAAACCAAACCTTTCTCTAAGTGTCTCATAATCGCGGTGCTTCTATTGCCGAATAAAAATCACCGTAACGAAATCCCCCCCCCAAAAAAAAAGCGTGAAACGATGGCTTGTCACGCAAATCTGTCCTGCGTCTGCACCTACGTAAGTATCGTTTCCTTCCAAAACTTGGAATCCTTTTTGTCCCGCCCTGGAACAGGTGTTTGCCCCAAGTGTGTTTTTATTGCGAATCCTTCGCGCTGGGACCGTCTTTTCCGTAGGACACGTCGCCAAAGTGTGTCCTAGAATTGCTGGCTGTTTTGTTTTCGTTTAGTTTTCCACCGCCGTTGTTGTTGAGCCTTGCGAAAAAAAGGAAACTTCCGTCAAAACACTCAAGAGCGCATTCAAGGGAAAAAGGGGGCGCCTTCCAAGCGTTCTGCAAAATTTGGGTTTATTTTTTACTTTGTGAAGGGTTTACTTCCGTGCCGAATCGGTTCTGCTCGAGGTAAATAAGTACCCTTTTTTACTGTTCTAAGACCCACCTTACCTTTGGAAGGTCATTTTATTTGCACATATTTCCAAACAAGAAAATGAGGTATTTCAATGATTTAAAGAACTTTGCGCACTGCAGTGCACCAAAATACAAACTGCTTGGGATGTCGTGACAATCTTCGGGCCCCGATCGGTGCCCCATAAATCCCACTTGATTAAATGTTCAATCGAATGTAATTGCATAGGCAACCGAACGCGATTGCAGTGTTACGGGACACCGTGTGTTCACGTTGGCGTATTTTGGGGAAAGGCGCAACGCAAATGTTTGCCACTGAAACATTACGCATAGAATCACCCTCATATCTCAACGACATCCTAGAGAACCGAACCGTATTTCGAGTCCTTGAGTCGGTAACCATTAAACCATGCATATGGGGGTGCAGTAAATATGGTTCTGGAAGAGCATGCAACCGGAACAGCAATCAATCCCCCGAATGTGTGTGTAATATTCCCTTTCCATTTGTTTAGACGACAATCACGATGGGTACGGAGCTATGTGGAACAAATCGAAATTCGATGCCCGATCGAGGGGTTCCTCTTACGTTTATTTATGACTAATACTAATGATGATGCATTCAACGGCGGGCAAAAGGTGTGTTTGTTATGTGCGCGTCCTTACCCTAGATTTATGCTAAGGTTGTCAGCTTTCCACTGAACGTATTTATTTATGTAACAATCGAAGGATAAAAGATAGCAAGATATCAATGTTTATTTTCCTAATATTTTATTTGACCCAAAAAATGTCCTTTTCCATCCTCTCGCTTCAAATGATCCTTACGCTGCAGGTGCCTTCATTGAATGCCATTTGCGAAGGTAAACGACCTCTGCACTGCCAGACGTACCATCATCGAACAAAACACAAAAACCCGGCCCAGACAGAACATAGTTTAAATGTCTAACACTTCCGACAGCCCGGAAAAACGTCGCATTAATCGGTACGCCAATCATCACAAATTGAATTGAACGGGGGAGGTGGGAATTTTCCAGTTGAAGAGGGTTCATTAGACAAGTGAAAAAACGTCATTTAAATTCTGTTTTTTTTAGACATAATTTCTACATTCATTCTCAACTCCTCCTGGTGGTGGGTGATAGTTGAAATGAAGGGAAAATTCCTCCACATTCACCAAACAAAAGGCAACTCGTATATCCTCGGAGAGGAACTACACTGTAGTACTTCCGTCCCGAGGAAAGAGGTCATGCCGTGTTGTATGCCAGCTGTCAATAGTGGCAGGTAAAAAAAAGGCGAGCAGGAAAATCTGGCATAAAGTCACACTATCGACGGTCCATTCCCGGTACTCAACTGGTTTTATGTTGATGAAGGTTCCTGTTTGTTAGTGCGGGGATTTTCCGTGAAACAAAAGACGTTGATTATGCTTTTTTTCTGAAAGACGATCGTGACTGGAAATGAATAGGACAAGGAAGACAATCAAAACATGAGCGGATTTTTGAAATACTGAAAGCACGTGAGATAATAAAAAGGATATAAAACAAGCGATACACTACCAAAAATCCTGCTTTTTGGCAAAACTTCGTCGTAATTAGTGTAGTGAAAGCAATGCACTATTTTTCTTTTTGTTGAAAAGATCTGGAGTTTTCCCGGGCCAATAGTTGGACGAATGAAGGAGAAAACTCCCCAAAACTGTTACTGTTGTTCACCACTTCACGCGTGATTTGTTGATGTGCTCCACACACGTTACGGGAACTTGTTTGCTCCACTTTGCTTCACGCAAAATAGGAAACCATCCTGGCTGTTTATCGACATTTTTAGTGGCTAAATTGGAGGCAAACCCTGGTGGTGCATGGAATTAGGTCGCCCGCCAACAAACCACATATGGAACGTGCGGAATAGGCAAGATGCTGAAGCTTCCGGCGCAACGAAGTGAAGAACGTCATATAATTGACAGGTGAGCCGAACTCGACCCCACGTATGGCCCTTTGGTAGCCACCTTTTCGTACCGTTTGGAACGTGGACCGGAGAGAGGCTTAACGTTCGCCACTTCCGACAGCCTTCGGTCAGAAGCCATACATCGTGCACATACGGGCACGGCTTTGGCAAGGTTCACGAAGTTTGCTTCTTTACCGGAAATTTCGTTCGTTTTATTTTCTTTTCTATGTTAACCTATTAAATCCTTTCCAAATGAATATAATAAGGCATGCTATATTCGGTGCAGACTTTCGATATAACCGAGTCCTACTTACATCAATTCAAAGGACGGTAATTTGACAAGTTTCCAAAACTAGAAACCGTTCGAATGGCACATAACTACCGAGAATCCTTTAATCGATATTGATCGATACGCGGTGTTTCACGGATGTGGAATGGATTATCCTGTTTCCTTAATCCTCCATACTCATAACTAACCCGACACGCGGAAACTCAACATTTCTTCTCATGCCCGCCTTCCTGTATGCTCCGTTTTATTTAATACAACAATAAATAAAGGAGTTTAGCTACCAAACGTCCTTTAGACCAGGGGTCGGCATGCGTTTCTTGAAAAGGGCCTGATGATGGCTTAATGTGTTGAAAATAATATTAAACCCTTTTTAACTCGAGTATCTTTTTTTTAATGGTAAAGTTACATGAAATTGTGCTATAAAATGAAATATTTGAACTTTATTCCTTTAACTATTTGAACCATGTGGCCTTATGTTCGTTTTATTATGTTCATTTCCAACATACAACTTTTGGTTCATTGTACCGTAAATTAATTTTTTACTTTACTGTAAATTAATCCTCTATTCAAATGTCGAGGTTTTATGGAAACTTTAGAATATTGTGTTCTTTATTTGGATTTCATAAAGGTGTCGAAAGTTGTATTCCTTGACTGTGAGAGTAAAATAAACACGTTATTTTGGCGCTGGAGACATGCAAATTGTCGAGCGATCATGAAAATACTATAGAAAAAGTCTAAAAAAGTATGTATGAGTATGCCATTGTAGACCTCGGTCAACAATTTAAACGTGCATTTTTGGGAAACAACAAGAGAGATATTGTGAACAAATCCGTCAAGAATTGAGGTTTTCTTTATATGTTGCACTAAAATTTTCTTACGGGCCGGATAAAATCAGTTGGCGGGCCGGACTTTGCCGACCCCTGCTTTAGACCCCCTAGTTCTGACGTAATGGATATTGACCTTTTTCGTACGAGAAAAGCATCGACTCGCAGTAAACGCCTGCACTCAATTCGCGGCCGCAAACAATGCATCTTTGACACAATCAAATCAGAGCATTTTCTCTCCTTTTTTTCGAATACACCAACACAATGTTGTATACGGCAGCGCCGACCGCCGAGCTCTGTAGTCTTTTTGCAGCCGAGGCCGGGCCTTTTATTTGGTGCGAAAATGCATTACATGGCGCAGTGCTAAATTACTGCACTTCTTCTGAGCTTCTGAGGGTGTTGCAAGGCAACGGGTGTGCTGGGGAGTGGGAGGGAGGGGGGAGACTCGGCCATCGTTCGTGTTTGTGCCCGTCGCTTTCCTCCCCAGAACGCGCGCCATCAATTTGTGTTAAAAGCGTTCCGTTTTTCTCGTCCGCTGCGCTTTTCCGAGCAGTCAGTGGAAAGTGCTGCATTCATGGGATGCCGAATGGGGTTTTTCCCCACTTCTCAAACACACACACACGCGCCCATTTGATCGTTTGCCCAGTCACCCAGAGCCCTCGATTCCGTCGTAAGTGCAAAAGGGAAAAGGGAAGGAAATCAAACAACGTTCCTTCGCCGAACCCCTTTGGCTTCATTGCATATCCGAGGCTTCAATGCGAATGAACACTCCAGTTGAATGGTTCGGCGTTCATTTTGGGAGCTTTTGAGCGCCATCCATCCAGCGTGTCCTGCTGTAATCACCGAGAGGACCTCCAGCACACACCACAGTACACATCGCACCGTCCTGATGTCGGGAAGCCTCCGGTGGAAAAACCGGAGCGTAACGGAAGCTGCATTACGCGAGATACAATCGTCGGTTTTCGTGGGTCGAACATCCGGTATATTGTTAGCGTTCAGCACTGACTGAGTAGGCAACGAAATTTAAACGGACCACCATGGGTGTCCTGTGCTTGTTTGTGTTTACGCGCGTGTGTATGTTTATCGTGAGGATTAATTGATTGATTTTTGGAGCACAAACATGTTCGATCGAAAGTCAACCCCTTTTGGTCGCAGTAGTCGCTGAGCGTCCGGTGTATCGATTGCGTACGGAAAATTTGGAAAGTTGTTTATCCGTGTAATAAGTCCTTTTTTTATTTCTACTGTGTTTATTGAAAATTTCCTTCCTACGAACGAAGCCGTTGGTGATGTCAGTCGAAAAAAACAATTTGGATACGAAGACGTAATTAAGGTAAAGGTTAATGCTTAACATCAACGATCAACAGTTTAGAAACAAACTCAACCCGCAGAAGTTCTTGCGAATAGAGAGGATGGAAAAAATGGGAAAAAAGCATTCAACCTACTCCGCAGAGGGAGGGAAATCCAATTACCCCTAGCATAAACTTCACGAACTCGACTTTATAACGAGCGCGGTAGTGCTTCATCTCGTCATCTTTACCACTTGTTTCGCCTTTGCAAAGGTCGAAGGAACCTCGGAAAACGTGAGTGTGCTTTTCGTTTTTGTTTTCCATTTTTCTTCGCCAAACTATGCTGCAGCGTTGTGGACAAACTTTTGCCGTGCGTCAATGCTCGATGCTCGTCGGGACGAGTAAAACTGCGAAAATGTTCTTCTGCGCCCGTAATTGATGCTAATGTGTAGGCATTTTTCACGGGAGAGCCAGCTGCGAAAGCAGGTCAACAACAATCAACGGTGGAGCATCTTCCGTTTAAGGGAAACGGCTTCCAGGCATCATTCGCCGAACGTTTGATTTGAGGGTTTCTTTACGTTAGAAGATTATGGAGTTGGAATCCCTTTCGCTCTCAAGCCTTATTAGGTCAAAGTAGGCGCGCGATTGTTTTTGTTAGCGATGGATTTATTGGTTTGTTCTTATGTTGAATTTGTCGGAAAGAATTCGTTTCAAATTCGGAAAGAATTCGTGTCAAAATATAATTTTAATCATTTTTCTATAATTCTTCTCCTTTGGTTTATAAATCTTTCGACACGTGCACGAGCGGTTATTAAAATTTGATTGCCAAGGAAGCTTAACCTCTACTCGAGTGGAATAATAAAATTGGTCCTATGTTGAATTCGTGAAAATTTTCGTCTGCAAAGAAACCTACGCACAAATTTCACCATCGGTTAAAGTGTGTGGAATGGTTTTCCAGTGAGACCGATGGTAGAAAATAAACACCTCAACCGGTCGAGGAAAACCGTCCGCCGACTCGGGGACAACATTTGCCATCCACCAGGCGTCTCCATTAGGCGGGAAGGAAATTATTCCTCTCTCCCTCAGCCCCCCCACTCCAACTCGAGCAATCGCAGACACGGACAACATTAACATTTTCTGCGCGTTAAACAAGAAACCATTTTTTCCCTCCCATCCTTTCGTCCGTGCGGGAAAACTCGGGGATGAAATGATTTCCAATTAATCAACCTGCTCTCCTCCACAGCAGGCGAGATTATGGCCGTGCCATCGCGCAACCGAGTGCAACCGTGTTTGCGTAGGTGAGACGGATTGTTTTGCTGGTTGATATAACCCCCTCCGTCGGGGAAGGAAAATTCTTGCGGGGCCGTAAGGTGCGCCTTTTAACGACATCATCCCTCACGCGCACGGCACAAGGCAGTGTTTTTTTTGTTTTCTCAGAAACCGGTACCAAAACAGAACCACCGAGCCGTGTCACGGTTGACATAGGTGATTTTTCTTCCCCATCCGGGGCGCACATGTTGGAGAATGTTATAGTTTCAGCCGGGAGAAATGTGTGTGATTGTCTCCAATTTATAATACAAAACATCATGATTTTTTCGGGAACAACAAGAAATAAACCAGGAACAATCCTGTGCTAGGTCGAGCGAAATGAGAAATATGGTTTGCGTCGTTACATTAAGCTTGATCGAATCAACATTCTACGGGTTTGGACATATTCATTTGTTTTGTAGCAATACATATAAGATTGGCTGTATTTACATTTCGTTAACACTAACGACTATCCTGATAGTTTGGTTGGGTTTTTGTCATTTACTATTGGACGATTTATAACATGTTTTATAGTTTTAGTAACTATCCACAACTTGTTCGCATAAAAATGCCTTCATTTCTTACTTTTTCATTAAGTAAACTTTTGGAGGTAGAAATCGAAAGTAGTTCAATGCTCGCACATTTCACACGTCAAAAATCACCACGATGCGCTCCTGCTGTTCGCTGCTAATGATACCTTGCGGGTCGTTAAAATTTAACATATTTCTTGGCCAATTTCCATCCAACGGCGTTAAAAGTTTTTCCGTTCTTTCGTCTACTTTCACTCTCCTTTCTTTTCGTCCCGCGCGCGCTCGCCGGCTCGAGTTGGAATTCGAGTTCGACATTCCGCGCCCTCGCGATGTTTGGCTTTGGTGGTGTTGTAACCTTGAAACGGGAACCCCCACTTCCATGCTCCATCGAGAGTGGCACGAAGCAACGTGGATTGGCGCGTCATCAGGTTGCTGGGCGCGCGGAGGTGGTGTGGCATCGTGTCAGCACCCTCGGCACCACTACAACCCGCGCAATCCGCGAACGTTCGAAAGCATCGCGACGACAGCAAAGTGTCACCCAAAACGGGCGGGACAATGCGGTCAATGTCGATGGCGGCAAGTGCGAGAGTGTTGGTTTGTGCCTCTTCCTTGCCAAACAACCCGAACGCATACGCCTCGTCCACGTCCTCTGAATTCGATCTGCCTTCGCGCTGTTCTGCCGGTGATCGAACGCGCGAGCGAGCACTCTGTGGCTTTTGACGGATCGAATGAACTCGTTTCTGCCGTACTGGTGTCCGTCGGATGACACACCACTCTGGCCGACGTGACCGGTGGCTGCTGCTCTGGGGGTCGAGGGTTGATCATGGGCGAGCCAAATCTGCAAAATCCGGTCAAACGCACGGATCAACGGTGATATTCTTTGTTTGGTTTGGCCCCGAATACGGTGGATAGTGGCAGTAAATTGAATGAAGCGGGAAAATAAGAAAAATGATTCATTCAATTACGATCAAAATATTAAATTCAAATTGATTGACAAATACATAACTCGAAAATATTTTTTGCTAATATATTCTACAGTGTGCTAAATTCCTATAAAAGCACAACCATTTCTTTAAATTCAAAAGTTACTGTTGATGATAGAAGTTTTGTATTATTTTTCATCGACTATTCTTCATTTGACCATTTTTATGGAAAGATTCTTGTTCATAATGATCGTCTTCTGTCATGCCTTGCCCGTTAAGGACTTACTAGACTTGTGCCCTTTGTGAACGTGGATAGTCAGTCCTCTCATGTAGCGGAGGTTCCGGTCTTGGACTTAAAAATCTACGACAAGTGTTTAGTTTGTTTGATATTGTTTAAAAAAAATATTCATCATCGAATTGGCAAGGTTTTGAAGCATAGCTATTCTTCTCTAATAGTCACTTAAATGCCTCGATCCCCTCCTTATCCTAGGCCAGGATTCCATAAAGATTTTTTTGTGGAAATTATGGTAAGATTCCGTCCTTTCCAGTCTGAACGAATGATTTTTTTGACTCGAAAACTGTTGTTCAGTTGCTTTGCTTATGTGGATCGTGGATGATTCAACAGGATGACGTGTTGAACATCATATTTTTCAGGCATTTAAACAAATGGCGGTGTGTTTATTCTCATTCTTATAAAGTTTAATGTAGCTATTCCTACAAATGAATTTGAATATTTCCTATATTCCTAGTTTAAAACCATTTTCTACAAAAGACAAAGATTGTACTAAGCACAACAAATTGTTTAGTATAGAAGTGTTTCCATCTGAAGGTATGAACAGCAAACAAATTATGATAATGACTGTTGAAAACCAAGGGATTGGTATTTCGTTCATTAAGCATATGACCACGCGGTTCGCTCGTCCCTGGGTAGGAGGGGCGGATACGTCACTGAGTCGGCGGGGGAGTCTGTGGCTGTCAATTAGAGCAGACACTAAACACGCGGTCCGCCAGAGATTCCATCTTTGTTCCACCGCGACCCACGACGCGGAAAGGCTTAACAACACGCTCTAGAATGCGCCATCGGTGAGATCGCGATTGGAGAGATCACTTGGAGAGTGAGTGACCACGTTTGGGGTCCGCAAAACCGCGTACGCCACGCACGCGTTCCAACTCTGAACCACGGATGATGGCGTAAACAACCCGCTTAACGTGTGTGTGTAAAACCGCTGCTCCACCGTCATCCCGAACCGGTGGGGGAATTGGAGATAAGCAGCACACAAACCGCTAAAGCGGCTTTTTGACCGTGAGTGTATTTTTGTTATTATTCAACAACGCCACGGGAGAGAACATAAGTCCGAACTAGGGCTTTTCGCGCCTCTCGTGTGCAACCCCTTTTAAGGTGACGACGTAGTTCACAGCGTACATATATCTCCTACGTGTGTTGTACCATTTTTAACTATGCTAACCGCGTTGTTAACCCGTCTAGATGTTACATTTCCGTGGTTCCTTCTTGCTTCTTACACCATGCTAAGAGAAAAGTCGGTTCGGCGCTTGCGTTCATCACCGATAGGTTACGGTGTACTCGATCTCTTCGAATCGGTCACAAAAACACTCTACGTGAGCATCCGGCCCTCTCCGGGATCCGGCTCTTCTAACGGCAACATTCTTAAAAATCGTAGTAAATACACGCACCATTTGACACAACGGCATCCCCCCCACATCAGGGTGAAGCACCCCCTCCTCGTGGCCATCGGGAACTTTTTGTGACGTTGTTGAGACCAAACCGGCTAAAGCCATACCGCGTGTTGATTTCTACAACCCGTGAACGTCATTTCGTCCGTCGTGTGTGGTTGTGTTGCTTGACGGGGAAGGTGTAAAACAACCTCATAATCGGCCCATCAGAACAGACGGTACGGAACGCCACCAAAGCTCCGTTGGAGTATGAATATAAATGTTTTTAAAAAATACACAAGAGCGAGTTCACCGATCGTTCAGGTTCGGAATCATCCCCAACGGCGCAAAGCACGTCAGACAGGAGAGCAAACTGCGCGTCAAGTGACCTCCTAGGAGAGCTAAGTAATCGCGAAACAAGGCGGTCTTCGCGACCGCATGGTTTTACGCCGCGAGCCGTCACATCCGTTCGACGCTTTTGCCCCGCATACACACCTGCGACGAAGTGTCGGCTACGAGCCGGCGCGCGCGCGGAAGTGTGTGCATGCGAGGTCAAATTTCCACGCCGCAAAGTGAGCGAGGGGAGATAGACCACCTCCACCACCATCACCGTTAGTGGTGAGGCGGCTGCGCTTGGGATTAGTCAGTCACGGTGCGCGTCTTGAGCTGGCCGGCAACGGAGACGGGCCGAATTTTTGCACGGAAACAGTATGGTCGATAGCATTCTTAAAATACTCGTCACGCTGCTGTACTCGTGCTGCGGATGGTTGCTGCAAAGTGTAATATGAATATATTTATTTTTGCATGAAAGATCACTTTAGTAGATTTTACAAAGTTAAAAACCTACCAAACATGTGCGGTTTATAGAGGCTTGCCAATTTTTACGTTATTTCCTTATTCCGTTACGTTCATGCTCGAACGAGTTGACCCAGTGGGAGGCGAAAAATTAACGACCAACGTTATAGCTTACGGCACCACTTTCCTTCGCTCCGGTCCCTTTCACAGATAACGACCAAATTTGCCACCATAATGGACTTCAAACAGAACGGATCGACAACGCCAACGTCGTCTTCGGTGTCACAGCAGCAAACTTCCGGTTCCGTCGGCGCTGGTGGAGCCGGGTACGGTAGCGGCAACCCGGGCACGCGCCTGCAAGCCCTCAAGCAGTTTCCGGCCGGTGGCACGAACGGTGCGCCACCGTTACGCCGAAGGTGTCGCAGCGAAAGTCTTCCAATGGCTCCCCTCCTGTACGGTAGTGCTGTGGTGGAGCAGCAGGGAACCGGTACTAGTACTAGTAGTAGCAGTAGTAAAGCGAAAAAGATGCTTCCCCATCACTCCCAGCATAAGCAAAAGCTGTTCCCCGGTGTCGGTGGAGGAAGTGCGGCCGCCCTCCATGATCATCCTGCCTCGGCGACGGCCGCCGGTGGTTTATGCATCGAATCGTTTTCCTTGCAGCAGCAACAACAGCCTCGTAAAGTACCCGCACTGCCACTAGCGAGCCACGAACTACTGCCAACGATCGGGTCGAACGCTGCCGCCGCCGCCGGGCTGCTGGTGGCGAAGGAGAATGTCGCCCAGAACCACTTCAATCAGAGTAATGGTGGTGCCCACCACGGCGGTGTGAACGCGAAGGACGTGTACATGAGCGAGCTGGATGGGTTCCGGAAGGATCGCCGGAATGGGGGGTACTACGTGCCAAACGAATGGCAGCTCGAGTCACGGTTCGCGCGCAACCTGGAGGCGAACTTTGCCACCCGGGCCACCATCCTGGAGCGTGGCGGAAGAAAGCTGCGCGCCCGCAGCGAGTCGGAACCGCAGGAGTTTCTTTACCACAGTGCCCACACCAGCTACGGTAGTGCTGCTGCTCCGAGCGGGAGTAGTAGTCTGCTGACCGGACAGCGGACCGCCATGTTGGGGCAGCGCGATCGGTTTAGTCGAGATGTGAGTAAGAGACCGATTTATTTAAGAAACCCTTTTTAATGTTTTATTCTTTCAACTTTGTAGAATACACTTAAAAGAACTCGTGATACAATTTCACCCACACTGGAAGCTGATGAATCTCTCGCGATGATAACCGGCGGCGAGGAGGGATTTAGCGAGTTTGGCAGTTCCTCCAGCTCGCAGGCGGCGACCCTTGCCTCATCCTCGCTACTAGCTGCCGCTTGCCAAAAAGACTCACCGCCATCGAAAATGGCCAACGCAGCGGAAGAGATGGACGTTAGCCACGATCACCATCTGTCGTCGGGCCGCACGCAGACCGTAACCGGCGCACGAAGCACCAAGTCCTCCAAAGCCTTATCCGGTGCGGCCGGCGGTGGGCAGCTGCGTTCGACCAAGCTGGCCGTGCGCGCTAACCGGCTCGCATCGAGTCGGTTAAAACCGAAACTAGCCAGTACACTGACCAGTACCGGCATCGTCGGTACACCGGTGGTATCGAGCACCTCCGACGTGCGGCGCAAATCGGCCTCACCACAGCCGAGCCAAAAGGGAACGGCGGCAGGGACGACGACGGCCATCATTGGCGCGCTGCATCATGCGAATGGAAGTACCTCGCCGACGCCGTCGGGCGTTTCGATCGGCACCAGTGGCGGTGAGTCGGTGCACACGCAGGACCTCGACGCGGAAACGATCGATCAGTCCGATGCCGGCGACGACGATGACGACGATCTGGACGATGAGTGTAATGGGGAGGATGACGATCTGGATGACGAGATCGCGATCTGTGGCGACGAGGTGCTGGACGATTCGTTGACCGATTCCGAGGACAACTATCGTTCGTACCTGGCTGCGGCGTACCAGAAGCCGAAATCACAATCCGGTTCACCGTCGCCTTCGCTGGCGGGAGGGAAAGCGACGCCGGTTGCCACTTCCATCGGTGGCATTGTTGGCGGGTACGCCCCGGAGGGACCGCTGGCTCCGAGTCTGTTTCCTTACGTTCCGCCTTATCTAACGTTTGCGGAGCACGACGAAAAGGGGCCACCGATGCCACCATCCATCCATAAGGTGTTGAAGTGGAAGCTGACACTGATCACACCGATCGTGGTGCGCAAGGTGCTCATCAACAGTGGGTTCCGTTTGCTAAAGAGTAAGTCAATCATGCAATTTAGGATGATTTCGTTTGAAGATTAAAATAACACATCTTTTCCTCCTTTCGGTCATTCCAGAAACAAACGATTGGGTTGGCATTTGGGGAAAGCACATGAAAAGCACCTGCTTCAAGACGCTGCGGCCG
The DNA here is from genome assembly GCA_000441895.2 of Anopheles sinensis. Lineage (NCBI taxonomy): Eukaryota > Metazoa > Arthropoda > Insecta > Diptera > Culicidae > Anopheles > Anopheles sinensis. The sequence goes on from KE525333.1 coordinate 1,245,550, forward strand.
TACCAAAAGTTCAACCACCTGCCGGGCAGCTTCCAGATCGGCCGGAAGGATCGCGTGTGGCGCAATCTGCAAACGCAGATGAACCGCCACGGCAAGAAGGAGTTCGGTTTCATGCCCCGTACCTACATCATCCCGCAGGACCTGAAGATGCTGCGCCAGATGTGGCCCCGGTACAACCAGCGCAACTGCAAGTGGATCATCAAGCCGCCGGCGTCGGCCCGCGGCACCGGCATCAAGGTGGTGAACCGGTGGTCGCAGATCCCCAAGCGGAAGCCGCTGATCGTGCAGCGGTACATCGAGCGGCCGCTGCTGATCAACGGCAGCAAGTTCGACCTGCGCCTGTACGTGCTCGTGACGTCGATGAACCCGCTGCGGGTGTACATGCACACGGACGGGCTGGCCCGGTTCGCCTCGGTGAAGTACAGCGAGAAGTCGGAGACCCTCAACGATCGGTACATGCATTTAACGAACTACAGTATTAACAAGCTGTCGAACAACTACAGTCAGAACGAGGATGCGGACGCGTGCCAGGGCCACAAGTGGACAATCAAGTCGCTCTGGTCGTACTTCACCGAGCAGGGCATCAACGTTGATCGGCTGTGGAGCGCACTGCGCAACCTAGTCCTGCGCACGGTCCTGGCCGGCGAGGGTCCGATCCACGCCATGTCGAAGGTGAACGTCGGCAGCAAGTACAACTGCTACGAGCTGTTCGGCATCGACGTGCTGCTCGACTCGGAGCTCGTCCCGTGGCTGCTGGAGGTCAACATTTCACCCTCCCTTCACTCGGCCTCGTCGCTGGATCTGCGTGTTAAGGGACCGCTGGTCAAGGCGTTGCTAAATACGGTCATGTATCAGGTAAGTGCTGGATTTGTTTGTTTGTGAAGATAAACAGCATAATTAAAACCATCGTGCATTGCAGATTCCTCCCAGAATACCGATGGCGGAGCAGAAGGAAATACTAAGAGAGCAGGGTCTCGAGGGACCGCTTTGCTTCGATAAGCGCATCTACACTACCGGCCTTTCGAAGGTGGAACGACTGAAACACACACAATTCATCCAAAAAGACATGGCACGGGAAGATGTAAGCGAATCTTTCAAAGACTTTACGGCAAGGGATCCCCTTCTATTGAAGTACTATGTTTTTCCCACCCTCCCCGTCACACCTTTCCAGTACCTCAGCACCATTCTGGAGGAACTGACGCCCGATGACGTGCGCTGTTTGCTGCTGACCGAGGACGAACTTTCACGCAGTGCGCCACTGGAAAGGATTCTGCCCGCACCCAATAGCCACCGGTACATCGGCTATACCGAGCATCCACGGTACTACAACCGACTGCTGGACGCATGGGAGCATCGTTTCAGTCACAACCGCGCGGAAGGAATCGCGCTACTACGTTCACTTTGCGAGCGTAAGGTGCACCTTCAGGTCCCTCCCAGTACGCTGAAAAAGGTAAATATCGTGAGGATAAATTCTGCTAATGAAAGCTTCCAGCCAGCAGCCCTCCCTCGCAAGAAAGTATCTGAATGGAAATGTAGATGAAAATCGTTATATAAATTTTTCGTTCCAAAATAACCAATCTGGTCGTCACATAATTCAGATACCATCTTGAGGTTGTACAAACATGCAGAACCATAGTTATATCAGTTACATACACACATCCACAACAATGTCCACAAAACGCACCACACCACATAATTAATAGCTGCGGTTCGATTGCGCTCCAAGTATCCGTTTGAAGTTGTACGATCAATCTTTTGTAACACAAAACAAAAAAGAAAGCACAAACAACATTAATCAGCTCATCATCGGCAACTAGATGCAGCACAAGCACTGAAAACTACAGCACTTGTGACATTCACTAACAAGCGCCCGCCACAGTTCCGTTCTTGTCTTTCCCCATGTATAGTGTTTTTTTTTCTTTTGGTCACTAAGCAGTATCCTCGAAAGGCTAGAAAGCGACCATTTAAACACTACACAGTTCATAGCTGGGGTAAAATAAACTGCTTCATACATTCGTTCGTTGGTTACTCCTGTTCACTTTGTACAGAAACAGATTTTTCAATTTACAGTTCCGTTCCTCTTATTCTTCTCTATCTCTCTCACTCTCTTATTCTATCTTTTGATCTTTGTTCCTAGTCTTTCGGATTTTCTTACTATCCTTTGTCTCCTATTACTTCACAATTAATATTACTGTTATCTTGTTACTCTTATTAAACCTTCACGGGCATCAAATGTACATACCGCAAACAACAGAAGACACACGATATAGCAACCACTTACCTGCTATTACAACGCCTACTCATTCCGCACTCTACTACCCTTCTAACAGACAAGCAAGACAACACCGCACACAACCGTATTTGGTTTCGAAATCTACAGCAAAATTAATCAACTCAACTGCTTTACTAAACTTTTCTCTTTCTCTCATCATAATTCTTTCGGTTTCTCGGGGTCCATCTCTTCGCTTCGTTCTCGTTCTCGCCGTGCTGTTCCAATGTGCGAGAACACAAAATCACTCCTTGTCGTGTGACTCGTTCCTAAATGTAAAATGGTCTTTTTTTCTGAATGGGACCACAACAACCAAACGATTCGGAATTCGATACTTGACCAAAACTATTGACGGAAAATAATGTTTTCCGAACACGTTTGAATCCGCGATTCCGATCGACCTCCGTCGTATCCTTCTCCTCCCATGCAAAATTATGAACACACAGGACATTTGGTCAGCATTCCGAGCTGCGTACTGGCGTTGTCGAACGATACAGGGTCGTAAGTGTGACACCAACTTTTTCTGCGTTAGTTTTGACTTTTTCGTTCCTTTGGCACTTTGCGTTTCCATTATGTAAAAACTTTATTTTTTGATTATTCTAAATCATTTTTGTACCATTCAACATACAATACAAAAAAGGTTCTCAGTTTACAAAATCTATTTATTTTATAGCAGGAAATGAGTTTTGAATTTTTTTATTACCTCAATTTAATTTTGATTTTATGTTGATTGAATTTGAATTATGTTTTGCTTCATTTTGTAAAATGGATAAGTTTTTTCTACTGTCAAATTTTAATTTTATTTCTCCCGTCATACGAGGGAGTATTAGTATAATGTTTAATCAATTTTTCGAATGAAATCGGACCTGCTTCAATTATACTTAGACACCCGACTTGTAACCATATTCGACATGCTTTTATATTTGGAGTTGCTCAATTCATAGGGTTGTTAATTCTTAAAAGTGTTGAAATCTTACCGTACCGATAGAAATTCATAGGTGAAGTTTGTACGGGATTTTTTTTCTTAGAGAAGTATGTTGTTCGATTAGGTTTTACAAAATTTTGCTAGAAGATTTTTAAAAGCAGCAGTAAGTTCACTTGCAGCAGCAAAATAAAAAGTAGATCTCGTTCGTTTGGTTTCTTAATGCTAGATCGTTGAGATCGCAAGTTTAGTAGAACAAGTTCTTGAACATGATAGGTGTTTCTTTCTTCATTAAAATGTATTACTCGTTCTTCTGGTCTTTGGTCCCATTGGTAAAGACGATTGCCTTCCAACCCAACACTGGACATTAACCGTTTTACAGAACTTCACTTCAAAAAGCGTCCCATTTTCGATCCCTTTGATAAGCTATATTTTTCTTCTCTTCTTTCACAACGCTTCTTAAAAATCCACCTTCTTAGGCAATTGAAGATATCATCGAAACGATCAATAATGGTGGTAATAATATTTGGGGTGTCGCCTATTACTAGCCCCCCTCCTCAACTGCTGCAAACCACAGAACTTCCTGCTTCCTCTGCTCTTTCCTTCACCAACGTACCCAGCAAACTTCCCGGGAAAGCGGTGCAAACCTACTCCTTGTGAAGTCCTTTTATCCAAAATACAAATGCTTCTCCTTTCCAAAATTCCCCGACGGCCCTTCAATCGATTTCTTCCTCACCAAATGAATTTCCCAAAAAGGTAAACTTTATCTTGTAGTTCCATGTAAGCTGAATTAAAAATTTCTCCCAACAAATGATGGATTCTATCTGTCGCGAATTGACCGTAGTATTTGTTTCATTTCATATATATTGTTTTATGTTTGATGTTACATTTTCTTCGTTCTCTGGTTATCGTTCGAAAACGTTCAACAATACTAACGGTGTTCACAAATAGTGCATCAATCTTAGCGTAATAGACGAATAAATGAATATACGAACTACTTTTCCCGTAGCCAAATAGCCAAATAGGTTGAAGGCCATAGGCCCAATAGCCTATTTCTGTTCCCAATCCGTAGTGGGTGTTGTGGAGATAAATACTCTTTCCTCCTTTCTCTCTTTGTCTTCTACTCGGCGTTACAAAACATGTTCTCTCAAATATGTTTCCCAAGTTGTAGTTGAAGTAAAGAAAAGGAACTTTCCACTAGCTCGTTTCGTAAATTTTCCCGGTAGCTGCTGAAGTGTCTATACATTGTTCTCTTCTACATCTTTCTTGCAGCTTATTCATTCTTCAACAAATTCTCACTTCATCCTTATCATTTTCATTCCGACAAGGCATCTACTTGATCATCAACTTCATCCGTTTTAAAGTTGTGTCACTATTCTGAGTGGTGGTGTTGCTAGTGGAAAACATTTAGTGATAACCTGACCCTCGCATTCTCTCTATTACCCCGGCCTTAATAACCATTATTAGAGAATTTGTAATCATCTATTAAAAATGATATATATATTTTAAAGCCTTCTACCGCCAATTGTGTCTCGTCGTTGTGTGTAATTTTAGGCCATTTAAAGCCGTTGCTAACTGTCAACCCCCAACTAACCGCAACCCGTTCCGTTCCCTAGGAGGGACCACCCAGACATCCCTGGACGACCGTTAACGACACGTTCACTAAACGTTGTTTATTGTTTTTACCTTTTTTTCTACCTCTGTACGCGCACGATCGCAGGACTGCAACAATAAGCCGGGGACGGATAGTACAAACAGCGAAAACGGTTCGCAAGACAGCGGCATCCACACGGACCAACAAACGAGCCTGTCCGAGATGCCGTCCCAGGAGTCGTCCTCCGTCTACCAGTCGCAGGAATCGATCGATCAGCTACCGGAGGACACTCCCCGGCGTAAGGTGGCCACCGGCGGCAACACAGACACAACGACCAATAACGTCAACGACATCCTCGTGGTCACCCCGCAGCCCATTGTTATTCGTGCCATTTATCCGCCGGGCAGCGACAACCTACTCACTACGCAAACGATCGAGGTTCCGGTTCCGGTGCTGCACGCCGCCGACACGAACGTGCCGCCGTCGCTGCTGCCCGCCACCGCCAGTGAACCGTTGGTGACGGCCACCACAGCAGTCGATGTCACGTCGCAAACGCCACGCTTGAGTGCGACGACGGACAATGGGGACAGCATTCGATTGGGGGACAAAATTAAACTTATCCTCGACGACGCGCTGCTACTGAAGCAGCAAGAATGTGGAGCTGGTGATACGGAGAACACAATTATTGTGCAGGAGTAAGCGATAAACAAAAATGCTCTCAAGTACTTTAAAGTGTGTGTGTGTGTGGAGCAGCACAGTTCGTTGAATCAGCGATCAGCGATATTTCCCTCGGCTGGGAAAGTCTATTTGTTAATATTTTCTTCGCCTTCTTCTTTTTCACTATGCTTTGTATAAATGTATGGTTAGCTTCAATTGTCTCTTTACTGCCCCGGGTCCATATCACTTGTACGACGCCAATTTACGTACTATTTAATTAAAGCCAACATAGTTCATTCTTTTCTTTACTTTAATCATATCTATTGTAGCAAACTCGATCGAGCGCCTTCGTGGGGGTTGCTAACAATAAATCCCTAAACAGCCGTACTTTATCCTTCCCTCAATATATCGAACCAAACCGCGAGCTCCCCGATTACGATGAGATTCTTTCTTTCTTCTGTGGGTTTGTTAGATTAAGTAAATAAAATCAATTATTGTGAAAACGAGCGACACTGCGAAACGTGTCCAATCCCAAGTAAGGAAAGAAGAGAGTGATCGTTTCTATAGTTACTAAGAGTGGCATTCAGTCTGGCCAGAAACATTCACACACACACAGCCCCACACTAAACGGAAGTTAGTGTAGATTTTTTTCTTCTACAACGACATTTTTTTTTTGTTTTCTATGTAGCGATTATCGTTTGGTAGCATCGAGTTGGCAAACAATTGTTCGATAGCATGAAAAAAACACCGGAAAGTAGTGAGGAACTATGGAAAACAAACATAAACAGTGGATTTATGTTACAAAAACAAAACAACTGAAGAAAGCGAACACAAACATATTGAAAAAAAATAGATTCTTTTTTTATTATTAATCCGAAAAAACATTAAAACCAATGTTTTTCTTTCTAGCCGATCGTTGGGAAAACGTCGTGAGGGTATGGCACAAGGAGGGCGTTTATCTCGGCCAGCATGGTAACGTTGTTGAAGAAATATAAATTAAAAATGAGGTAAAGGTACCTTAAAGTATATTAAACTTGCATTTTTTGCCATTGTCCAGCTAGCGGATATTTTCTTTATTGTCAGCTAGAACAGCAAGGACATTTTCCGTCTGCTCCAGTTTTGCAGATGAAAGAAGCGCCGTTTCTATCATTTTCGCCCGTCGGTTCCGCATCCGGCACTCGTCGGCACACTTGGCCGTAATGACATTCCGGATCAGACATTCGTCTACGTTGCACATCTTCGTCACGATCTCGATTACGTCCGCGACCATGTTTGCCTCCAGCCGATCCTTGATCGGTTTTTCCGTATTGCTGCGCATCGCCGGCGATGGTCGTCCGCTAAGCGAGTGCGTCGCCAACTTTTCCCGCCCGAACACTTCCATCAGCAGCTTCCGGGTGGCACTTTTGAAGTTTGACCAGTTGATCATCTGCAGCGCGTCCTGTTTGATGCGTGTACCGTGCGCACCGATCGCAACCATTCCTTGTTGCCGCTCGTTCGGAGAATTGGAAGAGTTCGTTGTCGCTGGTGGTAGAAGACTCTGGTCGTCGCCCGACGTATCATCCCATTCGTCCTTTAGTTCATCAATTGTCTGGGAAATTTCGTTCGGTAGGACCTTTTGCGGGACAGCGGGTAATGACGGCGTATCGTTATGGTTGTTGATTTTTCCGCTTTCCGATGATGATGTTTCCGTTGATACCAGTACGACGTATCCGTTGCGGTCTCCGTTCCTTTCCGGTAACCTACTTTCATTCTTCTTGGGCACATCTCCCGGGGGCATCCAGTTGTGGTCACCATTAGCATCCGTTAGGACCATCGAAGTGTCGACAAAACCATCACCATGTAACTCGTCCGCCATGGCGCAACGATCAATCAGCTCGACCTCTTCCACGTATCCCGGCGTGTTATCCTCCCCAGGCTGCCGGTTTCCCGTTCCCGAGATCTTTTCTTCGATTCCTCTTAAAAGGGTCTCCTGCGCCGTCAGCTTCTCGTGTAGATCGAGCAGCAGCTTCCGGTCGTATTCACGCTCCATCCGTGAACTTTTCTGCTCAGCCAGCACACTTTCCAGATACGAAAGAATCTTATCAAGCTGCACCTCCGTGCCACTCCCCACCGTGCTCAAACCGACCGTTTGCGTTTGCTGATCGAACGTCATCGGAACAACGTGATTCGAGGGCGCCATTCGATCGCTTCGTGGAGTGATCATTCGATCCCCGGGTGTTACCGCCCGGTTGTCCGTTCCGACGGTACTCCTCTCGATCGAGCTCGGAGATATGGAGATGCGATCCGGCACGCTGCATGAGGAATCGGTTCGGAACCTCTTGTTGGCGGGAAGCTAGCAAACAAGAGTGGACAAATAAAATTGGTTATGAAAATTTCTGGTCCATAAAATATGCAACTTTCAATTACTTACCGTTTCCTGGTTTTCCACCTGCGATTGCATTGTAACACGTTGCTTTCGTTCCGGAAACTGCACTACCCGATCCGTTTCGTTGGTTTGTTTCGTGCTAGAAAGGTGTTGTTGGGACTGATCTTGATCTACGCCAAAGGGCGGTGCTCTTCCTGTTGGTTGCATTTTCTGGATTGCTTTTGTGTTATGCACGGTCATATTTCGTAGCTGCCGCAGTTCGGTATCGATGAATTTTTTGTCCTCTAAAATAAATTCAAAGAATGAAAAACATGTAAAGGACAATTCAATCCCTCCACAGATAGTTTACTCACCGGAAACCATAACGATCGTGGCCGGCAGCTCACGTTCCCCGCACTGGACGTGGATGAATTTTCCCGTGTAATAATTTGAATCCTTCGCCGTATCGTGGCCGCCATCATCCGGCACACGTTCGACAATCTGCGTCGATGGAATCACGGTGTAAATGTTCCGCTTTCCGTTTGGCCGCACCCACTCGATCAGCACCCACAACGTTGAGGCCACCCGGGGCAATCTTGCCGTTGGAGCGCCAGCGTTCGATTTTACCGGAACCTGTTGGCGTGTGTTGTAGCGAGTTCGTTCCATTGCAGCCCCATCCGGCTGACTCGTGGATGTCCTGCTGTCACACCCGTTATCACTTCCGTTCATGGTCTGCGACGAGGTTCGATTCCTTTGCAGGGACACACCACCGGGAGGGCAGGTTGACGCGGTGTTTGGTGATGCGTTTGAATATGACACGGTTCTCATTCCGTTCCCGTAAGAAGGCATATTGCACGTTGCTGCACTACCAGAATTAGCTTCCATCGTCCGTGTCGGTTGTCTTCCCTCCATTCCAATCCACTGGGCGATCAACAATTCCACTGCTACCGAATAAGAAACACACCGTAATCACACAACTCGAGCGATCGTTCGAAACCGGGTTCACCCGGCACGCATCAAAATAAGACTGTTTTCCTTTCCCAACAGCAAATACGGAGGAATCCCCTGGTGCTTTTCTAACGTGTTTCCCGCGAACAATTAACGCACACCACTAGACCGACCGTATGTGTGCACCTCAATGCACAAGTAGGGGGAAAATCAAATGCGATCGTACCTAACCGTTACCTGCATTCTACCTTGTTTCCTAGAAGTCCTTGCGCTTTCATGGACCGCACCGCAAGCACACGTACACACACAATCAGACGATGTGCATCCCTATGGTGGGATTTATTTTAACGCCGGGTTTCCTGTAAGAATTCATTCCTGCAAAATGCCTGCAGGGGTCAGAGAAAATAAATTGTCCAGGTACTCCCGAGTAGGAAAAGTTACCCTAGTTTTGGGGTAGGTAATGATTTATTACCTCATAGGCCTAGTAGGAATTGGAAAAGGTGTGTTTGACAAACGGTGTGGCCTGCGTTTAACGGAAACGGCGGGAATCCAATGTGCAAATTTCTCTACAAAATGTGTGTAATAAGTTTGGTGTGTCTTATTGTACATAACTTCCAACGAGTTTGGAACATAAGCCGTTGGTTTCGGTTAAATGGATAGGTATGGTTTTTTAAACGTAATTGGGGTCATTTACAACATACATAAACGCATTTTTTGCACGGTTATTGCTTGTTTAGAGAATAAAACCATTTGTTGATAATTTAGGATGTTTTATTTGGGTATGCGACAAATATTGCAGTAAATGCAGTACACGCGAAGAAGGTAATCCTTGGGCTTTTAATTTTTAAACTTATCCTGACGGTGTATCCTCACATGCCCGTCGAGAGGTAACACTTTAGGACAGTAAAGGATCTTTTCGCCTAAAGCCAAATTCGTTTCGAACTTGTCAACGGAAAGCAAAGATTGTTTTTCTTTTTTTTTGTACATTTAATATAGGTTAAACCATTGGTTAAAGTGTGGAATTGGTTGTCTAGTGGACTAGTGTAAAGTATATAGGCCTTACTCTATTATTTACAACGAGACCCTCAGCATCCTAAATCCTCCGATCGTTCCACTGGCACATCTAATATCATTTACTGTACTTGGTGACCACTTCTTTGAGAAGTTCATGTTGGGATGCAGTCAAATCTGCCCGTTGACATAATTCATCCCGCGTTGATATCAACGATTCGATATCCTTTGCCTGGCAGGACACAACGAGGGATTGAAGTAGGAATACGAGATCGGGTGGAAGTGTCGCCTGCTGTCCGTAACCGGATTCTCCCACACTAGTCTGTGTTGCGCGCGGCTGGCCAACGTCACCGATCGTTGAGTATCGTTCGATGAATTTATGATCGTACCGTACCGACGGGGGAAGTTGCAACAGACACAGCAACAACAATCGTGACACCTCGATCCGGTTCACCACGTCCTGGTAGAGTGTTCCACACTTTCGCTCTGCGACATCGTCATAAATTTCCGACAGCTTCTCGAACGCTCCGACGTAGTCTTTCGCGGTCAGACTATCCTCGGCTGACTGTTCCAGATCCCAGATGCGATGGCAGGGAGAGCTGAAGTCACTGGTCAGCTCCACGTTCGGGTAAATCTCCTTCAGCTCCCGAATGATCGCTGCCCCGATAACGGATTTATCCGGCAGCCGGGATAGGGCCTGCGTATAGCACCGGAAGGCACCTTCGTGGTACTCTGGGGAGATGGTTTGGGTTTCCATGCGCGCTTGCTTATCGTGTGCCATGCGGAAGAGGCGTGCCGCACGGAGCAGAGCATCGACCTCGCCCGAATCGTTTCCGATTAGCTTCTCGCATTTACTCTGTCCGATGTAGCAAAGGGCAGCGTATTCCGGTTGAAAGGCTTCGTTAAAGCTATTGGCCAGCGAGGCAAATTCCTCCGTTACCTCCGCTACGTTCGGTCCGAATCGTCTACAAAAAAAAATAGTTTGGGTTGATTGGAAACACGATTTGTTTATGCTTCATCCACTATACTCACTTGATTAAAACGCGCTGTATTTTCTTCAGCTTATTGCATGTTGTTTTATACTGGTGAATCAGCTCGGAGCTGGACATTTTTCTGCTCCGAAAAACTGTCGATTGACCTGAAAAAAGGCTCTTGACTCAGCGCAAGTGGACCTTTTTTGATTATTTGTGCACCACTGGAATGATGTGATGTAAACAAACGGCTGTCAGAGGAAGGAACATACAAAACAACGAGACCAGAACGTGCTGTGTCGAAAGTGTTTTGTTCTCGTGCGAAAATATTAAAATTAAACATGTAAGTATGCGAAAAAGAATGTATTTTGTTTAATTCCGAGCACATTTCCATAGCTCACATTTCCGTGGCTATTGTTTTGTTGTTGTAACTGGGGTACTTTTCTCTAAATGGGCGCTTCTCATTTATGCAATCACTGGTCCGGAGCAGCAGTCAACATTCCAGGCAGGAATTGTTCAGCAGCATCCCAAAATGCGGCACGCTAAGTTTATCGCACGCACGGTTTTGGTGCAAAACAGCAATGTTGAAGAGGCCTGCAGGGTGTTGAATCGTATTTTGGGAAAGGAGGAAATTTTCGACCAATTCCGACGCACCCGGTACTACGAAAAGCCGTTCCAGGTAAGGAAAAACGATATCCTCAAATGGTGGGCATGTAATGAACGGTTTTCTTTTGCAGACCCGACGACGCATCAACTTTGAGCGCTGTAAATCGATTTACAACGAAGATATGAACCGCAAAATTCAGTTTGTATTGAGGAAGAATCGTGTCGAGCCGTTCCCTGGATGCAATTAATGTAGAAAATAAATGTTCATGTAGTCTACCAAAAACTCTTCTGTTCAAACTTAGGAAATAAGGAATTGTTACGGGTTTTGGTGGTGAACAAATGTTGTAGGCATGAAAATCAAATTGCATTTATTGCACATTTTCTTAATTTAACGAAAGCATTGAATCAAGCAGTATAGATCGATCAAATCATTCGATTCCAACTGTCTATCAAATGACACGAAGTTCGAAAAGAGGTGTGGTCAAGGCATCTATAACTTTGCCAAAGGTAGAATGTTGTAAATATTCGAAAATACTAAAATTATCGTTATTCATCTAGGGCCCGTTACATGAAGCGCAAACTTCAAGCGCAAACTCAAAAATTGTATAAGTTTACGTCAAAATCTTCGCGCTTCGTGTAACAGCGTTTTGGGTACCACTGCGTGGCAAGCGCAAAGTTCGGCTCGTTTCTGCTTCTTCGTCCGGCTTCTCTGCTGTCAAAAAGTTCGCGCATGCAGTTTGCAGCTCCGTGAGCTGAAAAGTTTTTGACATATTCTTCGCGCGTTGCCCCCACTTTGCGCCGCAAAGTTTTTGAGTTCGCGCTTCGTGTGACATGGCTTTCTGGAAAATTAAGGCGTGACTTTACCAACCGGATTTACATATTTCGGAAATTTAGGATGCACAAAAAAGGACAGCATGTTTTTAAAATCTGTTTTAATCACAGTGGTTAATCTTGTCATGGCAGGAAGATCTTCTAAATAAACTTCCAATGGTTACGACAGGGTGATATGAAAATCAATATCCAAATTGCTTCCAATGCTTCAGTAATTCTTTACTACTCCCTTTTTTGAGAATGATCTGGGTTATTTCCGTGCTGTAAAAATAAAATTTAAGTCATTTTCGAAAAACTGACATCCTGCCCAGCTCGACCTGTAGTATGTAACCGCCTTGTGCCAAGAAGCACGAAATTCAGTCAAAGCTCGAAAAGAAACTGTGTCAGTCCCGGGTTCCGCAAGATAGTGTTTGCGTGCGCGATTTTTCCACCGTGGGGGCAAGAAAAGTAGAAAACGCTTTTCCGCAACGCACACCATCTTCGCTCCGGTGGTTCGCGTTGGTCGGTCGGTTGCATTTTTCGGTGGACTCGGTACGGCGGATCGTGAAGGCGGCACAAACGAGAATCCCGTTGATTGGGGCAACGTTCTCCCAGGGGTTGTTTCCTGCGTGTTAATTAACGGATTGACTCGTACTCCGCATCCACCATTCACCGCCAACGCGTTGGTGACACACACGTTCTGGCCAGCTAAGCGATTCTCCTGCTCCAGCAAGTTGCCGGGTGGAAAGGAAAAACTGAGAGAAGAAATTTTTTATCGCATCTGTAGCGCGTACTTGTGTATGTGCGGATGTGTGTGCTTCAAAAGTGCAGATACAACGGAGTGCTGTTCGGACGGTGGCCGCACAAAAAGTGATTTTTCGTCATAATTGATATCCCATACGTTTGGAACGAATAAGGATCCAGCATCGGTGCATCGAGCATCTGTGGCACTTGCAATAAAACGGAAAGAAAACAATCTGCAGCAGTGGTGAAGCGCAACCCTGGGCTGGTGACCCTGGGCAAATGTGAGATCACAAAAGGAGTGGCGAAAACAACGACCCGGACTTGCTGTTGAAGAAAACAATTCCAAAAACGCAACGCAGAAACGGCGGACGTACACATTTCTGCTGCACGCATCCCCCAACACGACCAAGCACCGCTTGCTGGGAAAAGCAGTAAATAGTAGAAGGAGGAAAACGCCGGGCCCCTTGGATGAGCAAAAATGATTCTGCTGGAGATCAATAATCGGATCGTGGAGGAAACGCTAAGAGTCAAGTTTAAAAATGCACTCGCAGGGTGAGTAATCGCAAGCCTTCGCGTCCAAGACGAATCATTCGCTCACTCACGTCATCTTGTTGCGGTGATTCCACCCCGTCGTCGCCCGCGCCTCGTTTCTTTGGTTGCCTTCGCAACCACTAAACCATCCCCCCCTAAGAAGCATAAAAATCCGCGGGGGTCTCAGTAGGCCGTATGGAAATTGCATTTAAACAAATACGTTTAACCGTAGATCGACCACCAAAAAACGGGTGGGGGGCATGACTATCGGAACACGTTCGCAGCAGCTCCCCAAAAAGGAAACCTACCCCCCCATGGTAGTCCTGAACATAATACAAGACAAATATGGAGCACATCCGTCAGTTTCTTCGACCGGGATGTCGTGTTGTTCCTGACGCTTCATCTTGCAAATATATGACACATTTTTCTACCCCCTAACACATACGCTCTGGCCAACACCCTTCAAGGAAATTCGAAAAAAAGCCTCCGGAACAGGGTTTGTTATCGGTGTTATCGGTGCGATTTTCGACCGCTTAACTTCATACACAAACACAACCCGAGGCACTGTGGTACACTCGTCCCGTGCGTGTGTTTGGTGAACGTAGGACTGATATGGCTTATCTGGTAAATTTTTCCTTCTTTGGTTCCCCGGATTTTTACCGCTGACCGTATTCTGCATCGAAGGACGGACTCTTGGGTGCAGTGAGGAGTTTCACGATTACGGGTACAAAACTTACGATGGACAGCTTGTCTCATGTACGATCCAATTTTGCGGTTCAAACTGTTCCCGCTTACACGAATCGATGTTTTGATACCAACGGGAATGTGGTGGGGAAAGTTTATACCTTCTCTGTTTTTCTCTTGCCACATCCCCCGTAAATCCAAATATAGAATTTAGACGAACGTAAAAGGAAATGTATAGGGAAGTCTTGGCTCCCCTTTGAATGCCTGGAACCTGGTTACTCATATACCGAAGTGTGTCTTATCTGCAACAGATGATGGTGGAGCAACTTCGCAATATCCGTTATCGATCAAGTGGTGTTACCTAAATGTTTTCATCATTCTTTACTCGATACAAAAAAATCTCTCTTATCTGTGCCTTGCGATAGGAATCAATACACTTGTTTCCATTAAAAACCCCCTTTCGGCACCTTCTTCTAAAAGTATTGTAGCTTCCCAGGATAAAAAATGTTTTTAAAATATGCTTATCAATTCTCTAATGAGTTATAACATTTTTCCAACCGCAGTGGATTAGTCTTAGCTCTGCATATTCATGAATGCACTCCAACCAATTTTCGATTGTACTCCAAAAGCGCTGATTTTCCGACTGACCAAATTTTTGCTGAGCTAACGCATAAAATAAAAACCAGAATAAATAAAGTAAAGAATATGGAGTGGAACGTAAAAGCCAAACATCAATGCATATTCACAGCGCAACCCACTGCCCGGGTGCATGCTTCTTCAGGGTGGCAGAGCCGAGCAGTCGTCGGAACTCGTCCATGAAACGATGACCGGATACTGCTGATATACAAGAAATGTGCCCCCAACTGCAATGCTTTCCTCTCTGTCGGTTTGTTGGTCATGTTTATTCTTCGAAGTTCGTGTCTCGAACATTCCCATGCCAAAGAAATACCCGCTGCATTTCGAATAGCCTCTTTCTTTGTCCACAAATCAGGATGATTCATACTTACTGTTGTCCGTCTCCAGTTGTCGTACTGTTTACAATTGAAACATGCTTCATATTGATCGATTCCATGGCATACTATATTTTATCAGTAGCTACTTACATTTCGATGCGTTTATCTAGCATTTTCTTTCCTTTTATTTCAGGATTAAAGCGGAATCAATCGATGTAACCGTGGCTGACTTCGATGGGGTGTTATTTCACATTTCCAACGTCAACGGTGACAAAACGAAAGTGCGGGTACGTACCTTGGATACTTTGGGAGAAAACAACCAGAACAGTAGGCCGGAAAATGGATCCACAAATGGTCCATTTGTACAGACTGAAAATGAGGCTCTGTGATTCGCGATGGGATTATCCAATTGGTGCCACTAGGAGGACCAAGTCATGTCGTTCGACGAAGGAAGAAGCAAGCAGTACGAAGCTTATCGACGACGAAGACACCGGATGATCTAGGAACGATGCCAAACTCACACCCCTTAATTCGTTCACGTTATGTCCCATTTTCTTATCCACAGGGACAAGTAATCTAACCAGCAACTAGCACATATTTCTTGTTTCATCACCGTGCACGCCGCTGTACGTTGGCTGTTCCATGTTTTAACATTTTCTTTTTTGTCCTCGGTATGGTATCCTTCGCAGACAAGCATATCGCTGAAGTTCTACAAGCAATTGCAGGAGCACGGGGCCGATGAGCTTTTGAAGCGGGAGTACGGCGATCTGCTAACGTCGCCCGAGGATGGCTACAATGTGTCGGTGCTGGTCGATCTGGAAAACATTCCGGAAAACTGGGAAGATACGGTACGAAAAATCGGTCTCCTGAAGCGAAACTGCTTCGCGTCGGTGTTCGAGAAGTATTTCGACATTCAGACGCAGGGTGAAGGCGAAGGCGACGGGCAGAAGCGAGCAGTAATCAACTATCGGAACGATGAAACGATGTAAGTTGGGTGGCGTGGGTGGGAACAACTGGTTGTCAAACTATTTCCGTTTCATCCTTTGGTCCTTTCGTGCCAAGAAGGAAACATGATGCATGCTATCAAATTACAAAACCTATAAAGTAGGGCTGTATTTTGTTCCCTTCTCCGATGTAGAATAATTTTACTGTTTACCTTTAATTTGTCATGGGTAAAATTAAAAGTATCTTTAGTTAATCTGAAACGAACAAAGTTATGAGTGGTCACATAATTGATGAGTTTATAGCCGTTATAATTCAGCTGTAATATTAATATCCACTTCCTCCCATTCGTTGCCGCAGGTACGTCGAAGCCAAACCGGACCGTGTGACGGTCGTGTTTAGTACGATATTCCGTGACGAGGACGACGTAGTGTTAGGCAAAGTGTTCATGCAGGAATTACGCGAGGGCCGAAGAGCGTCGCACACGGCACCACAAGTATTATTTTCCCACAGGGAACCACCGATGGAGCTGGCCAATACGGGCGCCCGGGTCGGCGAAAACATCGGTTACGTTACGTTCGGTGAGTTTGCTGCTCCGTGCAGCTCGGCGCAAGAAGGCAAGCAAAACTACCGTTCTTATGCTCATGCCCAATTTTCCTATCCATTTGCAGTTCTCTTCCCAAGGCACACAGGGGATA